>CM053031.1:239319872-239566217 GCA_028564925.1 Lithobates sylvaticus | reverse complement strand
ATCAGCATAGGCAGTCTTGAAGGGATGTGACATTAAAAATTATTCGGTTATATCCGCCTCAGGTGCCTGGTAGCTGGTGGTGATCCAAGACTGATTCATTTTGATGAATGTCAGTCGATCAACCGAGGCGGTGGACAGGCGCACCCTATGATCAGTCACAAATCCTCCAGCAGCACTGAATGTGCGTTCGGAAAGAACGCTGGAGGCAGGACAGGCCAGTAGCTCAATTGCATACTGTGCAAGCTCTGGCCAGTGATCCATCCTCAGGACCCAGTAAGCCAGAGGATTTTCGGTGGGAAAGGTGTCCAAGTCTGACCTTGCCCCAAGGTATTCCTGCACCATGTATATCAGACGCTGGCGATGGTTGCTGGAACCGATCATACCTTGGGGCTGCGGACTAAAAAATTGTCTGAACGCATCGGTCAGACGTCCACCTTCCCCACCGCTCCTTCTGCCACTGACCGAAGCCTCAGCAACTCGTCGCCCAGGACCAGGAGTTTGTAGCCTCCCAGTTTCTGGGAACGCGTTGCACAGACCTTTCTGCAAGGCCTCCCTGAGATGTCTCATCCTCTGCTCCCTCTGCGACGGCAAGATAAGGTCCGCAACCTTACCCTTGTACCGCGGATCAAGGAGAGTGGCCAGCCAGTAATGGTCCCTCTCCTTGATCCGAAGAACACGAGGATCCTTCCGCAGGCTTTGCAGGATCAGGGAGGCCATGCAGCGTAGGTTAGCTGAGGCATTCGGTCCGGAGTCTTCTGGGTCACTGAGGATGACATGATCGCCAGCCACCTCCTCCCAGCCACGTACAAGTCCACTGGCTTGTTGGGACTGTACATCATCCCTAAAAGACTGCTGCTGCTGATGCTGAGTGCCAGGCTCCACCTCCATGCTCACACAATCCTCCTCCTCCTCCTCCTCCTCTCCTCATCCTCTTCCTGTGTGATGGGTGGGACAGAAGGAACACTGTCCGGATAAAGGGGGCCTTGAGAGGCAAGGAAGTCCTCCTCTTCCTGCCTCTGTTCTGCCTCAAGTGCCCTGTCCATTATCCCACGCAGCGTATGCTCCAACAGGTGGACAAGAGGGACAGTGTCACTGATGCATGCACTGTCACTGCTCACCATCCTCGTGGCCTCCTCAAATGGTGAGAGGACAGTGCATGCATCCCTGATCATGCTCCACTGACGTGGGGAAAAAAAACCAAGCTCCCCTGACCCTGTCCTGGTGCCGTAGTCGCAAAGGTACTCATTGATGGCCCTCTGCTGCGTGTGCAGTCGCTGCAGCATGGCCAACGTTGAGTTCCACCTGGTGGGCATGTCAGATATTAGGCGGTTCTTGGGCAGGTTCAGCTCCTTTTGCAGCTCAGTCAGCCGAGCACTGGCATTATAAGATCGGCGGAAATGCACACAGACTTTCCTGGCCTGCCTCAGGACATCCTGTAAGCCTGGGAACCTGCCCAAGAACCGCTGCACCACCAGGTTGAGGACGTGAGCCATGCAGGGCACATGGGGTGAGCTGCCCCTGTCGCAGGGCGGAGAGGAGGTTGGTGCCATTGTCAGAAACGACCATTCCTGGCTTAAGCTGACGTGGCGTCAACCACCTCTCGGCCTGCCCCTGCAGAGCTGCCAGAACCTCTGGCCCAGTGTGGCTCCTGTCCCCCAAACACACCAGCGCAAGCACGGCATGGCATCTTTTTGCCTGCGTACTTGCGTAGCCCCTTGTACGCCTATGGAGCACCGCTGGTTCCAAGGACAGAGCACTGGAGGAAGAAGAAGAGGAGGGGGTGGAGGAGAGAGGTGTGTCACAACCAGTAGCAGTAGTCGCGTTTTGGAGGCGTGGTGGCGGAACAACCTCCAACACTACTGCACCTTGTCCTGCATCCCTCCCAGCTGCCAATAGAGTGACCCAATGGGCCGTGAAAGAAAGGTACCGTCCCTGTCCATGCCTGCTGGACCATGAGTCAGCGGTAATATGCACCTTACCGCTGACCGCCCTGTCCAGCGAGGCATGGACATTGCCCTCCACATGCCGGTAGAGAGACGGAATCGCCTTCCGCGAGAAAAAGTGGCGTTTGGGAACCTGCCACTGAGAAACCGCACATTGAACAAACTCACGGAAGGGGGCCGAGTCTACCAACTGAAAAGGCAGCAGTTGAAGTGCTAGCAATTTAGCAAGGCTAGCATTCAACCGCTGGGCATGTGGATGGCTGGGAGTGTACTTCTTTCTACGGTCCAGCAGCTGGGGCAGGGAAATTTGCCTGCTGCAATCGGACGTCGGTGTACTGCAAGTACTTGGTTGTGACACACCGAATTCTACACCTTCAGTCCTCTCAGAGCAGCTTTCAGAGAGGACTGAAGGTGTAGTGGGGATGGAGATCCCAGCTGAGGAGGAGCAAGGAGAGGTCCGCTTAGTTCTTTGGTGTGGGTCTTTTATGTGTGCCTGCCAACGAGCTGCATGGCAGGTCGCCATATGTCTGGTCATGCTTGTCGTGCCCAAGCGGCTGATGTTTTGGCCACGCGAGATACGCTTGAGACAAATATTGCAAATAGCAGTGGTGCGATCTGCTGCACTCGTCTCAAAAAAGGCCCACACCAAAGAACTTTTCTGATAACGTGCAGAGGCAGCGCCCTGCACAGGCGGAGCTCTGCGGTGTTGTACAGTTGCTGTGCTGGCCTCTACCTGGCCTCCAGGGGGCATCCTGCCTCGTTGGACATGTGACGCCGCATCCTCCTCCTCCTCGTCCTCCTCCTCATCCTCTCTCCCTTGAGGCACCCACGTGGAGTCAGTGACCTCATCATCCCCTCCCTCTTCACCACTAGAGCAAACCTGGCAGTAAGCTGCAGCTGGTGGAACAGTACTGCCAGATTCCTCAAGCTGGGTATCGTCATCCGAGCCTTCGAATCGTTGGGCATCCTCCTGGAGCATGTACCCAACACTGTGCTCAAAGAGTTCGGGGGACTCCTCAGGAGGACATGGTGGGTCTAGGGAAGGGTGGCTGATGATGCTCTGTCAGTACCCTGAGCCTGGGTGAGAGAGGATGAGGAGGATGAGGAGGGCTTGGTCATCCATTCTACCAAGCCTTCAGCATGATGCGGCTCCACATGTCCAGCTGCCGAAAACAAAGACGCGCGTGTCCCATGGCCACGTGCTGATGACGATGCACGGCCACGTCCACGTCCACGGCCACGTCCACTAGAAACAGAGCCTGCCTGCCTGTGTTCTTGGCTCTGCACGCTCTGCCTCCCCTTGGCGGTCTTCCAGCCATTGTAGTCGGTAGTCCTGTGGGTGCTGCTGAGAAGAAAATATAGGAGCTCTGTGTGATGCCACTAACACACTAGAAGTCCTATGGGTGCTTCTGCAAAGAAAATAGAGGAGCTCTGTGTGATGCCACTAACACACTAGAAGTCCTGTGGGTGCTTATGCAAAGAAAATAGAGGAGCTCTGTGTGATGCCACTAACACACTAGAAGTCCTGTGGGTGCTTCTGCAAAGAAAATAGAGGAGCTCTGTGTGATGCCACTAACACACTAGAAGTCCTGTGGGTGCTGCTGAGAAGAATATATAGGAGCTCTGTGTGATGCCACTAACACACTAGAAGTCCTATGGGTGCTTCTGCAAAGAAAATAGAGGAGCTCTGTGTGATGCCACTAACACACTAGAAGTCCTGTGGGTGCTGCTGAGAAGAATATATAGGAGCTCTGTGTGATGCCACTAACACACTAGAAGTCCTATGGGTGCTTATGCAAAGAAAATAGAGGAGCTCTGTGTGATGCCACTAACACACTAGAAGTCCTGTGGGTGCTTATGCAAAGAAAATAGAGGAGCTCTGTGTGATGCCACTAACACACTAGAAGTCCTGTGGGTGCTTCTGCAAAGAAAATAGAGGAGCTCTGTGTGATGCCACTAACACACTAGAAGTCCTGTGGGTGCTGCTGAGAAGAATATATAGGAGCTCTGTGTGATGCCACTAACACACTAGAAGTCCTATGGGTGCTTCTGCAAAGAAAATAGAGGAGCTCTGTGTGATGGGACTAACACACTTCAAGTCCTATAGGTGATTCTGGGAAGAAAATAAAGGTCTGTGTGATGGGACTAACACACTTCAAGTCCTATAGTTGCTTCTGGGAACAAAATATAGGATCTCTGTGTGATGGGACTAACACACTTCAAGTCCTATAGGTGCTTCTGGGAACAAAATATAGCTCTGTGTGTGTGATGGGACTAACACACTTCAAGTCCTATAGGTGCTTCTGGGAACAAAATATAGCTCTGTGTGTGTGATGGGACTAACACACTTCAAGTCCTATAGGTGCTTCTGGGAACAAAATATAGCTCTGTGTGTGTGATGGGACTAACACACTTCAAGTCCTATAGGTGCTTCTGGGAACAAAATATAGCTCTGTGTGTGTGATGGGACTAACACACTTCAAGTCCTATAGGTGCTTCTGGGAACAAAATATAGCTCTGTGTGTGTGATGGGACTAACACACTTCAAGTCCTATAGGTGCTTCTGGGAACAAAATATAGCTCTGTGTGTGTGATGGGACTAACACACTACAAGTCCTATAGGTGCCTCTGGGAACAAAATATAGCTCTGTGTGTGTGATGGGACTAACACACTTCAAGTCCTATAGGTGCTTCTGGGAACAAAATATAGCTCTGTGTGTGTGATGGGACTAACACACTTCAAGTCCTATAGGTTCTTCTGGGAACAAAATATAGCTCTGTGTGTGTGATGGGACTAACACACTTCAAGTCCTATAGGTGCTTCTGGGAAGAAAATAAAGGTCTGTGTGATGGGACTAACACACTTCAAGTCCTATAGTTGCTTCTGGGAACAAAATATAGGATCTCTGTGTGATGGGACTAACACACTTCAAGTCCTATAGGTGCTTCTGGGAACAAAATATAGCTCTGTGTGTGTGATGGGACTAACACACTTCAAGTCCTATAGGTGCTTCTGGGAACAAAATATAGCTCTGTGTGTGTGATGGGACTAACACACTTCAAGTCCTATAGGTGCTTCTGGGAACAAAATATAGCTCTGTGTGTGTGATGGGACTAACACACTTCAAGTCCTATAGGTGCTTCTGGGAACAAAATATAGCTCTGTGTGTGTGATGGGACTAACACACTTCAAGTCCTATAGGTGCTTCTGGGAACAAAATATAGCTCTGTGTGTGTGATGGGACTAACACACTTCAAGTCCTATAGGTGCTTCTGGGAACAAAATATAGCTCTGTGTGTGTGATGGGACTAACACACTTCAAGTCCTATAGGTGCTTCTGGGAACAAAATATAGCTCTGTGTGTGTGATGGGACTAACACACTACAAGTCCTATAGGTGCGTCTGGGAACAAAATATAGCTCTGTGTGTGTGATGGGACTAACACACTTCAAGTCCTATAGGTGCTTCTGGGAACAAAAATATAGCTCTGTGTGTGTGATGGGACTAACACACTTCAAGTCCTATAGGTGCTTCTGGGAACAAAATATAGCTCTGTGTGTGTGATGGGACTAACACACTTCAAGTCCTATAGGTTCTTCTGTGAACAAAATATAGCTCTGTGTGTGTGATGGGACTAACACACTTCAAGTCCTATAGGTGCTTCTGGGAACAAAATATAGCTCTGTGTGTGTGGTGGGACTAACACACTTCAAGTCCTATAGGTGCTTCTGGGAAGAAAATATAGCTCTGTGTGTGTAATGGGACTAACACACTTCAAGTCCTATAGGTGCTTCTGGGAAGAAAATATAGCTCTGTGTGTGTAATGGGACTAACACACTTCAAGTCCTATAGGTGCTTCTGGGAACAAAATATAGCTCTGTGTGTGTGATGGGACTAACACACTTCAAGTCCTATAGGTGCTTCTGGGAAGAAAATATAGCTCTGTGTGTGTAATGGGACTAACACACTTCAAGTCCTATAGGTGCCTCTGGGAACAAAATATAGCTCTGTGTGTGTGATGGGACTAACACACTTCAAGTCCTATAGGTGCTTCTGGGAAGAAAATATAGCTCTGTGTGTGTAATGGGACTAACACACTTCAAGTCCTATAGGTGCCTCTGGGAACAAAATATAGCTCTGTGTGTGTGATGGGACTAAACACACTTCAAGTCCTATAGGTGCTTCTGGGAAGAAAATATAGCTCTGTGTGTGTGATGGGACTAACACACTTCAAGTCCTATAGGTTCTTCTGGGAACAAAATATAGGAGCTCTGCCTGCCTGCCACGAACACACTACAAGTCCTATAGGTGCTTCTGGGAACAAAATATAGGAGCTCTGCCTGCCTGCCACGAACACACTACAAGTCCTATAGGTGCTTCTGGTAACAAAATATAGGAGCTCTGCCTGCCTGCCACGAACACACTACAAGTCCTATAGGTGCTTCTGGTAACAAAATATAGGAGCTCTGCCTGCCTGCCACGAACACACTACAAGTCCTATAGGTGCTTCTGGTAACAAAATATAGGAGCTCTGCCTGCCTGCCACGAACACACTACAAGTCCTATAGGTGCTTCTGGTAACAAAATATAGGAGCTCTGCCTGCCTGCCACGAACACACTACAAGCCCCTCTTTCTCAATCAATCTTTGTAACTGAATCTATCTAACTCAATGCTATTAAAAGGTAACCATCCTCACCTGTGATCTGTTTGTTTGTAATTAGTGTGTGTGTATATATAAAAAGGTCAACGAGTTTCTGGACTCCTGACCGACCCTTGCATCTTTCATCCAGTGCTGCACTGACATTTCTGGATTCTGCGTCATAGGGAAAGCAAAAGAATTGTCAAAGGATCTGTGGGAAAAGGTAGTTGAACTGTATAAAACAGGAAAGGGGTAGCAAAAAAGATATCCAAGGAATTGAGAATGCCAATCAGCAGTGTTCAAACTCTAATCAAGAAGTGGAAAATGAGGGGTTCTATTGAAACCAAACCACAGTCAAGTAGACCAACTAAAATTTCAGCCACAACTGCCAGGAAAAATGTTTGGCATGCAAATAAAAACCCACAAACTACTTCAGGGGAAATACAGGACTCTCCGAAAACATGTGGTGTGACTGTTTCAAGATGCACAATAAAAGGAGGCACTTGAAGAAAGATAGGCTGCATGGTCGAGTCCCCAGAAGAAAGCCATTACTACGCAAATGCCACAAAGTAACCTTCTTACTTATGCCACAAAGTATCCCTCTTAATACGCTAAACAGCACAGAGACAAGCCTCAAACCTTCTGGCACAAAGTCATTTGGAGTGATGAGACCAAAATTTAGCTTTTTGACCACAACCATAAATGCTTCATTTGGAGAGGAGTCAACAGGGCCTATGATGACAGGTAGACCATTCCTACTGTGAAACACGGAGGTGGATTGCTGATGTATTGGGGATGTGTGAGCTACAAAGGCACAGGAAATTTGGTCAAAATCGATGTCAAGGTGAATGAAGTATGTTATTAAAAAATTCTGGAGGAACATTTGCATCAGCCAGGACGCTATGCATGGGACATATTTGGACATTCCAACATGACAATGATACAAAATTCAAACACAAGGCCAAATCGACCTGTCTTGGCTACAGCAGAATAAAGTGAAGGTTCTGAAATGGCCATCTCAGTCTCATGACCTCAATATCATTGAGCCACTCTGGGGAGATCCCAAATGTGCAGTTCATGCAAGACAGCCCAAGAATTTACAGGAACTGGGAGGCTTTTTGCCAAGAGGAATGGGCAGCTTTACCATCTGAGAAGATAAAGAGCCTCATCCACAAATACCACAAAAGACTTCAAGCTGTCATTGATGTTAAAGGGGGCAATGCAAATTATTAAGAACTGGGGTATGTAAACTTTTTATCAGGGTCATTTGGGTAGTTTCTGTTGTGATTATGTTTAAAAAAGCGTAAACACAGTTGATTGATAATAAATGGCTTCAGCCAAACACTAACCATGAGTGAAAGAAAAGTTTTTGTGTTATCATTCATATTCTCTGAAAAACAGCCAAGAAATCATAAATTCTGCCAGGATATGTTAACTTATGAGCACAGCTGTATGTTAACCAGCAACTGTACTCAACTGGATGAAAAAGGAAAGTGAGGTGGTTTGGAGAAAGTGGGCTTCAGCAACCAGCAGCATATGTTCCCTCGTATTGAGAAGATATTACTTGCCTTAGCAGTTGCTTGGGTTCTTCAATCTAGCTTCAGAATGTAAGGTGATAGGGATGCAATAAAAAAGAGAAATGTGGCAGCGCGCCTAGCATACCATAGAGGAAGCTGCACCTGGCTTATGCTTAACATTAGGCAAGGCATGGTTAAATACAGCTTCAGCCTGCTTTTTGCTATGTACTGCACACATGGAAGTCCTTGTACCCACAAGATACTTCTTAATCACTGTGCCACAGGTCTCACACACACACACATAAACCTCAAGACAAAATACGTTAAAAAACGACATTAAAGTCTTCTATTACACATGTTTTTCTGCACACAGAATGCAGACATTGAGCCAACACTTTATCCGATCACAGCCTAAAAATATGTATTAAAACAATTGGGGACTACATAACATCCAGGCAACTGTTAAGATAATCAACAAATCAACACTTTTTTAATAAGTATTGTGGCAGGTCAAGCCTGTGAACTGTTCGAAGTGGTGGTCTGGGCCAGGTTTTCTGGGAAGCAAGCACATTGATGATGCAGGTGTCTGCTGCATTCATGTTTGAGCCAGAGTTAGAGGTCATTGGCCCAACCCTGCCCACGAGGTGAGTGTGTGAAGGGAGCTGTGAGGTGCACGTCGCACCATACTGTACAGGTCAGGACAGACAAAGGCCTGAGCCTGTGAGAATGCAGCAGTTGGGAGCTACAGGAGAAACAGTCAAGCTGACAAAGGTACAGTGTTTTGCGAACGAGCACTGGCGATCTGGAGGACCAAGGCATGAGGCCTGAGCAGTGAATCTGCAAAGAGAGCCATGAGGTTGAATTCTTGGTTTTGCTGCATTTGTGGTGAGAACCCCCTGCATGAGAAACTATTCAGGTGTGAACTTTGTGCTTTGTTTTAAATAAAAGTGGGCAGAAAAAGCCCTGAAACCTACTTCTAGCATGGAGTAAACTCACTGTTTGGGGCTACCAATGAGCTACAAATTCCCCAACTTGTACTACATATGGTATATATTGCAGTGATTGAGGATTATGTACCGTATATTACAACAGAGGCCAGTGGTCAGGAGAATGTAAAATATCTATGTGAATCTGATGATTTGCCCTACATGGACATTGTTATATTTTACTTGTTTCTTTTTTATTTTCCATTCTCTGATGGCTTCAGGCCAGTCATGTGACGAGGTGGGTCCTCTTCCTTTTTGCTCATCTTCCGATGGTGGGTGGTCCTGAATACACTGGAGGTGTACGGTCCTGTGGGATCATGACGCCCGGCACTCACATGCTTTCCTCATTCTTGCTATTGAAGTGGGGTGCCCCCTAAAAAAAAAAAAAAATTAAAAGTCAGCAGCTACAAATACTGCAGCTGCTGAATTTTAATAATCAGACATTTACCTGTCCCAGGGTCCAGCGATGCGGGGGAACGAAGCCCCCCCTTGTTCCCCGCTCCGCTCGCGGTGCCAGCATTCTTACTGTGGGTATCCGGCTGTAGCTTCACAGCCGGGCACCCACTGTGCATGTGCAAACAGCGCCGATCGCCGTGATATGCCACGCAGTCATCTGGGACACGTGACAGGTCCCAGATGACTGTGTGGCGCTGAGGGGTAGTGATGTCAGTGCCCCGGGCACTAAAGGAGGCAGACTACGAGGGACCCCCTAGCAACAGGCATTTAGAGGTGAGTAAATTATTATTTTTTAAATTTTTTTATGATTTTTAAGCTATTTTTTTTGTTTTTTTTTGGTGGAAACACCACTTTAAGTGACAAGGGGTGTCATTTAACATGGAAGATAAGGACATCAGGTGGCAGAGAAGGACTGTGATGCTTAAAAGGTAGGTATTGGAGCCAGAACTGCTGACAAAAATAAAACAAACCTCCAAAGACAAAAAGTGTATTAATTCAAAGTCGAGCTTTAACCCTTTGTTTGCATTCTCACCACTACACCACACTGGAGTCTTCTGTGCCAAACTTTCCTGCACCAAAAATATTGATGGTTATATATGTATAGTATATAGTGATTTTTTTATGCTGGACCAAAAACTCCTTTAATAAGCCAGTATGTCTAACCGACGGAACCAGTTTAATCCCAGAGAAAGTGCACTCTAATGTTGTGTGCAGTGGTTTATACGTGCTATTAAAACACTTCTCTGCTATATTAGACAAAATGATATCTGCATATTGTGGATGCCTTTGATTGCTTAATATTTTCTCATTTATGTTTTTTTTTTTTTTTTCCCTCTTCTATCGGTATGAATTAAAATCCCCAACGTAAACAGTTCATTTCAAGCAATTGCATCACATTTGCATCTATATTAATTCTATGTTATTGCAGGGCTGGCATTAGCTTCTGGTGATTATCCATGCAACAACACCCATTTTACTTAATCATTGATGTGCGCAGGCTAAGTCGTGTACCAGTAATGACACGCATTGGGAGTTCATTAAAAAAAACAATGTAGAAAAGATGTGAACAGTCTCTATTTTGCTGGCAGACATAATTTTTTTTACAGAATGTTATAACTGGGTTGACCAGTCCTTGCTCAGCTTGTGAAAGTCCTTACAACTCTACATCAGGTCTCTGATCTTCAATGCCAACAGCTATCGGAGGGTCTTTTTGTAAGAATGGTGTGGAATCCGACTGCCCAGTCAAATCCAAATGAAAAAGATGGACTGGTTCAAGTCAGGAATACCGAAAAAGACACATTCTACAGAGATAATCTAATGCATGATGCAGAGAAATAAAACAGCAGTACAAGGCACAATGTTGTCTGGGATGACTAAAGCTGAACTACAGGCTGACAGCTAAATTCAAAACTGAAAGTACACTGTATATAGGAGCTATTTCACCTGACAAAAGATGTTTTTCTGTCCATCCAGTTCTGAGATTTACACTGTTTTGACAAATGGTGACATCACCTTTCTCTACTGTAGTTAAAAATAATTTGTCACAGAATCTGCCAATTCTAGAAAGATGACACGTTCTCCTAAAGAGGACTGGGACAGTGGAAACCATGCAAAATGTAGCGCGACCCCCCCCCCCCTGTAGGGGCCGCTGGTGAATGTGGTCGTCTCCCACCCTTCACAGCCAGGCACACAGATTTTTCACTCACTCCAAAGTCAAGAAACGGTCCTCGCAGCTTTGTTTGTTTGTTTTTTTATTTGTGGAATTTAACTTGGATAGGGTAGGGATGATCTAGGATGCCCATTTGATCAGGGACTATACCTATATACACTGCAGTATATACACACACTTTCCTCTTCTACCTCCTGCACAATCTTGATTGCAGCACAACAACTCCCAGGGCCAGCTAGCAAGGATTTTAGATCCAACACAGACTCTGAAAGAATCTTGTAAAAAAGCTCCCCTAATATTTACACTTCATTGTGCTACTATTGAAACCTAAGGCTAGAATACTCCTTTAAATATATTATTGCTGTAGTCTTAGAGAAAGAGTATTGCCGCGTACACATGATCGGACATTCCGACAACAAATCCCATGTTTTTTTTCCGACGGATGTTGGCTCAAACTTGTCTTGCATACACACGGTCACACAAAGTTGGTCGGAAATTCCAAACATCAAGAACACGGTGATGTACGACGAGCCAAGAAAAATTAAGTTCAATAGCCAGTGCTGCTCTTGTGCTTGATTCCGAGCATTCTTGGCACTTTGTGCGTTGGAATTGTGTACACACGATCGGAATTTGCGCAAACAGATTTTGTTGTCGGAAAATTTGAGAACCAGATCTCAAATTTTGTGCGATGGAATTTCCGATGGAAACTGATTGATGGAGCTTACACACGGTTGGAATTTCCAACAACAAGCTTCGATCGCACATTTTTCGTCGGAAAGTCCGACCGTGTGTAGGGGGGCATAAGTCTTGTCTTAACCATAAGCTAGAGTCTGTTAAAGAACTGTCTGTACATTGTCAGGCGAGATATGTCATGAATAATATGTATATACATGATGGAGGTGTTTAGCCTGGCCTGGATTTGTAAATGACCCATGGGTGGACGGGCCCGGTTATATCTTGATTGTATACTATAAAATGCTGTACCTGGACAAATAAACTGGGCAGTGTATGAATTTTGATCTCTGTTGGGTCATTATATATATTGCTCCCCGCGCAGTCTGAGTATGGTGGAACAGAGAAATTCCGGTACATAAGGAAATGTAATTAGACAGTAATAAAGGTGATAGCTAGTAATAGAGGCAAGTGAGAACAGAGGGTCCATCAGACTCAGCTGGATCTTAGCAGAATGCCCTTTGCAGGCAGAGACTGTGGGCCCCATGGTGTAGAAAAAAAGTCTTTGGTGCGAGCTGTCATATCTGTGGCTACTGCTCCCAGTACCACCTCTTCAGGCACTGCCAGCCCTCCTGGCTGCAGCTGCCCCTTTCCACTGCCCGTGCCACCACAGTCCTCCTGACTGGCTCTGCACCCATCCCAGACTGCTCCATCACAGTTCTCTCAGGCGTGCCTCACAGTCCTCCTGACACTCACTAGCCCTGTTGGCTGTTCCTGTTCCTACTGGAGACTTGCCTGGCAGTGTTCTCCCGCTGTCTTCTCCTTGCTCCTGGCCAAAGCACCTCCATGTGTCTTGAGAAGGACCTGCCCGCACCTGAGGCCCAGGACCCAAGGTCACCCCCCCCCCCCCCCAGACTGGGATGCTCCCTCCAAGGCCACAACAGCTTTGCACTCCATCTCCATCTTTCACCCAAACTCTCCTCCTCAGCTGGGCAGATCCAGAGTATTTAAGGGGGCCTGCCCCCTGCCAACCCAAGGTGGGGGATTGGTCAGGGCCCTTATAATATTCCAGGCAGTGCCACCTTACTTCCCCTCCCATTCTTCTAGAAGGTTCCAGTACATTATAGAAGTAGGAGGGAGGTCTCAGTGATGCTGCCTGTGAGTCATCCAGCTCTCCCTGGATCTCTGCCCAACCCAGGAAAAAACACAGACAGGCTTGGCTGCCAACCAAGCCTGTACAAATTTACCTACACAAAAAAAAAACACACACTGTCTCTATACTTCTAGCACACTAGAGTGTGCTACAAAAAAAAAAAAAAAACACAAGCAAAGGGCTAGGAACTAGTTATCAGTATTGCTGGAGGTTTCCCTTTTACCTATTACTGACTTTGCACCCCTTGTTCTGGACTGTGTCTCTGTGTGGAGGCAGCCACCCTGTTAAAGGTAGGGCTTTCCCTAATTGTGTCATAACTGCCCCTAGTGATTAGTGGGGTAATATTCAAGAAGTAATTTGAGAGGTGGGGGAACCATAGATCCACGCAGTGAATGCAACAGAAGCAGTGATATCCTTGCACTGCAGGTCCTCAGGTACAGCTTCCTCTCTAGCAATGAGAACAGTAAACTACAAAGATGTGGCATAATCAGATTGCACTCTATATCTCACAAAAAAAATCTGTCAGAGGCACAATGCCTTAGATATCATGCTGCAGATATACAGCAATGAGGTTCAAGTCACAGCGAGTGCATTGCTATTTTTTGGGAGTAATTTAAAAAAATTACTTTAATAGGCCACTCCATCCAATGGAACGCACCTTTGCTGACTCCCATAGTGGTTCATTTGTTGGAGCCATCAGAAAATCATAGTAGTTCGGGTATGGGGAGCATCTGACCTTCTACCCATGAAGCATTGCTCAAGTAGTCTGGAGTGGCCAATTGCCAGGCCTGAACAGGGAGGGGAGAAAGTTAACCTTGTGCACGCTCCTACAAAGCTGAATAAAAAAAGAAAACAAAACCTTTATACCTTATGTAATCCCAATGATGGTCTATTACATCAGCAAGCTAAAGGAAAAAGTTTCTCAACAATAGCCATAGCAGCATAAATACTTCTGGAGGGAACTGACCGCTAGGGAGGGAGCCAGAACACCGACCCCCTCGATACTGGAGGACCTGTCACCTTTGCCAGGTACCATGTTTGTTGACTGGCTGCTATATATTCCCACAAAGCTATGGTTACCTGTGGCAATTATTCTCTTCCTCTGACTTTCTCACTGAGTTAACCCTTTTGTGATGGCCTCTCTCTTCCACCCCCTGTGTGCTTTACAGGCCCTGTTCTTCTGATACATTATGTACCACCATGCACCCCTCAGAATAACTTCAAACCAGGCTTAAAACAGCTCAAATGTTTTACTGAAGCTCCCATTGTGCAAACATCACAGATTTCTCCTAACTAGCTGTCTTGAGCCGCCCAGGCATACCTTTGCAGGTAGAGATCCATACTTGGTAAAGTCTTTGCAGGTGACTCCCCTTAGGGTGGTAGTCAAGCATTGCACTGGGCTACATCTTCTCCTTAAACTGGACCTTCTCGCTTCCCATGTGGCCTTGCTGGTTGCCCCTGATTCTGGCCTTCCCCATATTTATATACAGACCAGGGTGGAGGGCAGAACCCAAAAATCCCAGGAAAACACAGATCCAATGTCAACCCTCTGCCTACCTAGGCTGTCTAAAACTAAATAAACAGCTCACCATTTGTAGGCACCTGCCTACAGGCTGATCAAAAAAAAAATGGATTTCCCCACCCTGATAGTGGAGACTCTCTGCTACCGGAATATACTGACCAGTTGCTGCATCTGCTAATCAAGAAATGTCTTCTCACAGGGCCATTTAACAGAAGTTAACCATTAAATCAACTTCTATCAAACTGGAGCAGCCACATATGGATGAAATTCTGCCAGGCCCTGTTAAACCAGCTGCATTTCAATCCATCTTTGGCTAGCATTACCCTCTGTAATTGTTCTGGGAAAGACAGTTGCCAAATGAGATTTGGTGAGAAATCCAAGAGTTTTCACCAAAACAAGTGATAAAAGGTAAATCCTCCAATAGTGACTGCTGTACCAGTACTAAACTACCTAAAAGGGGAATTCTGCTTACTTTAAAAGATTTCCTCATACTTCTTGCTTCCTCTCTGGAACAGGGGACATTTTCTCAATAGAATTCAGCCACCAAACAATAAAGTGACAGGGGTTTTAACCCTTATTTGCCATAACTTTCAGGCGTGTTAGGTCCCTGGTCCCCCACTGTGTTGTGGTTCCCTTTGCTTCTCCTACATCACTACTGTGTCCCCGCAGAGCTATAGTGATGTAGTTGCTGGCAGATGGAACCACAGTGCACAGAGATGCAGGTATCTCACACTCTCAGAAATAAGTTTGAGGCTGAAGATTCTTCAGGAATCAGGAGTTGCAGTTGTTAATAAGAGTGAAGTCACCACCTGTCAGCCTAGCAATAACTCTTCTATTTCAGAGTGTCTTTTTTAAAATACTTTTTTTGGCAACAGATAAAGACTATCACATTTTTCTGCAATATCAGACTCCTGTTCTATAGTCTAAAAATCTCAAAACTTACTGATGTGTATCAGGCCCCACCATCTATCAAGGGCTCAGATGATGTGCAGAAGTCTCAAGAATAAGGATGACCCACATGCTTATATTTCTTTGGATATGGGGTACCTACCAACATGTCATGCAGACTGGGGAGGGAGTATGCAATTTCATCTCTCCAACTGTGGCTCAGTTGGACAGCCTGTCAATCTTCTAGATCCAAATCACGCTATCCTTCTTTCCTCCGTTATCCTTCTTTTTGATCCGACTTTTGTACAAATGTAGCATTTAAAGCTGAACTCTGGGCACAAACGTTTAAATTCACATATGCATTCCTCAAATGCCACAATGGATAGAACTCCACTTTGTGTGCACCCAATGGCTTTGCAATTTCCAGATAATACCTTGTAAAAAAAACATGGAATAGAAATTTGGAGGTCTGGTCCCCAACCAGGACCACCAGAGGGACAAGAGCTAGCGGACTATCACGGTACGTATCAGAGAAAATATGTAAATAATTGTTTATACAAGTATATAAAAATATACATGATTTATTGAAAAAATAACAATATTGGATACTCTTAATCATTTTTTATTCGTTCACTCTCCTATATAGATACTGGCTCATTGTCTATATATAGACCTCCCCCAGTCGCAGTGGAAGGCACTGCTGGGCGCCTTGTATGCTCTGTTGGTACCAGAGTGGGGTAACAAGCTGCATTTACTATAGTTGTGATAATTTTTTCCCCTTTTCTCTTATTAATGTTATAATACATGGTTGTTCAATAATTTTTCATATTGCATGTTTATTGTAATATTTCTCTTGCAGATATATGTTCTGTATTTCTTGAAGAAGCTATTGATTAGCAAAACTAGTCGAAATACCCCACCGCATGTACCTATTTTTATTGTGTAAATTGTTATTTTTTCAATAAATCATGTATATTTTTATATACTTGTATAAACAATTATTTACATATTTTCTCTGATACGTACCATGATAGTCCGCTAGCTCTTGTCCCTCTGGTTGTCCTGGTTGGGGACCAGACCTCCAAATTTCTATTCCATATATTTTCGGATGATGGTACTTTGAATTTTTCACCTAGCGAGGCCATAAACTTTTCTTCTTGTAAAAAAACAATCACATCAACACTGTGCTGTACATAGCCTGTGCAGAAAATGGAGCTGTGGGAAGGACCCAGTAGGTTCCACCCACTACAGGTTGTCCATAGAAAATCTACAAGAGGAACAGATACAAGACCAGTCACCCTACACAAAAAAGCAACAGTGAGCGGTCTTCATTGCAGAAAACTCCTGCACAAAGGAAGCTTTTTTTTTTATGTCGGATTAGTGCAAAGATCTGAAAGAAATACACAAAACACACCAAGATTCAAATAAGAATACAAATCTCTTAATAAGACACTATTTCCTATCTCAGACTTAAGCTTGCAAACCTTAACAATGAACTTTTCTTGTTTACAATCACTTTAACAGACCAAAAAGGAGCAAACGGTCACCTTGTAAAACAACCCATTCAGTTTAAAATAGAAATGAAAGGCAAAACCTGTTTGATATTTTATATATATATATATATATATATATTTATATATATATATATAGTTCCAAAGAGTTGATGCACTTAGAAATTGTTGCGTTATTCCATCAAATCTTTAGGAAAAGATTACAAAGCAAGTAGAGTCATTGAAGACAGAATCGTTACAATCATCTGTTCAGACAACGATTACGTTTCAGGCTGATTTGTTCACGTCCTTCCTTAGATCAGTCAGAACAAATCTGAAGATTTTCACAACAATCATCTACTTTATATATGTTTCACAAGCATTGTGACACATGGAATCAATATGGTTAATTACTCTCAGCTTCTATCCAATCAATGTTACAAAATGTCGATCTCATACCATAGACACAAAGATTGACTCATCGCACGGCTGATAATCTCAATATCTCCTTGTCATCCTGTAATTTATCCTATTATCCAATTTAGAAAACAGATAAATAAATCTCCATAAATCAAAAAATGTATATATATGTCAGATACATCAATATAGACATAAAAATAAAAAAATATTTAAATAATCAGTCATGTATATATACATTTTTAGATTTATGTAGATTTATTTATCTGTTTTCTAAATTGGATAATAGGATGAATTACAGGATGACAAGGAGATATTGAGATTATCAGCCGTGCGATGAGTCAATATTTGTGTCTATGGTATAAGATCGACATTTTGTAACATTGATTGGATAGAAGCTGAGAGTAATTAACCATATTGATTCCATGTGTCACAATGCTTGTGAAACATATATAAAGTAGATGATTGTTGTGAAAATCTTCAGATGTGTTCTGACTGATCTAAGGAAGGACACAAACAAATCAGCCCGAAACTTAATCGTTGTCTGAACAGATGATTGTAACGATTTTGTCTTCAATGACTCTACTTGCTTTGTAATCTTTTCCTAAAGATTTGATAGAATAAAGCAACAATTTTTAAGTGCAGCAACTCTTTGGAACTTTATTTTCATATACAAGGTCGGTTGGAGGACCTGTTTGCTGGCACTGAATCGAAAGCTGGGTGCGGTTCTCCTCTACACTTCAATATACCGTATTTATCGGCGTATAACACGCACTGTTTTTCCCCCTTAAAATCGGGGGAAAGTCGTGGGTGCGTGTTATACGCCGATACCCCAAAAAAAAGTGGCCAAAAAATTAAAACGGCGCCGAAAAACAGCGGCCGCCGCCGAAAAAATAACGAGCGCCGCCGGAAAAAAAAAAAAAACAGAGCGCCGCCGGAAAAGACCGATCTGTCTGTTCCGCTCTGCTCGCAGTCCCGCCTCCCTGCGCTTGCTTCCGAAACAGCAGGGAGGCGGGACTGCGAGTGGAGCCGGAAAAGCCCGAGCCGTCTGTTCCGCTCTGCTCGCAGTCCCGCCTCCCTGCGTTCGCTTCCGAAACAGCAGGGAGGCGGGACTGAGAGCAGGAGCCGAACAGACGGCTCGGGCTTTTCCGCCGACGCTCGTTTTTTTTCGGCCGCGCGGTCTTTCTAGGCGGCAATTTCAAATGCGGAAAATATGGAAATGACGCTGACAAGCTGCACATCACACTGGGCAAGCTGCACATCACACTGGGCAAAGCTGCACATCACACTGGGCAAAGCTGCACATCACACTGGGCAAAGCTGCACATCACACTGGGCAAAGCTGCACATCACACTGGGCAAAGCTGCAAATGATGCTGACAAGCTGCAAATGATGCTGACAAGCTGCAAATGATGCCGACAAGCTGCAAATGATGCCGACAAGCTGAAAATGACGCTGACAAGCTGAAAATGACGCTGACAAGCTGAAAATGACGCTGACAAGCTGCAATGACGCTGGGCAAGCTGCAAATGACGCTGGGCAAAGCTGCAAATGACGCTGGGCAAGCTGCAAATGACGCTTAAAATGTAAGTGTTTTTTTTCCCTAAACTTCCCTCCTAAAACTTTTTTTCCTTAAAATGCCCTCCTAAACTTGGGGTGCGTGTTATACGCCGGTGCGTGTTATACGCCGATAAATACGGTATATATATATATATATATATATACACACACACACATTATCTCACAAAAGTGAGTACACCCCTCACATTTTTCAGAGCCATGCATGACCATTTTATTCAGGCACTTGAAAGAGTGAAAGTTCACCAATTGGTGGATGGCTTGTTAAATACTTTATGTTCTGCACTGAACTTTGTCACTTGCCTGAGAAAGGGGCCCTGCGTGGCTCCGAAACATTGCCTTTGTTAATATGCTGTGACTACTGAATAAAGCTTTGGATCCATTTGAAGAATCCTTGGTGTGCTGGTAACATACCTTCAGCTAGGTCTATGGTTTCCAGTCAATGGTCACTGCAGCACCCACTGATACCTAACAGCTACGTCCAGGAACATGTGCATTGGGAATATTTAAATTTTACTCTGATGGCAAGGGGGCACTCTAATGGGGGACACCTAATATAAAGGGGCACTCTTATGGGGAGGCAGCACTCTGATGGGGACTCCTGATGGTAAAGGGGCACTCTGATGGCAAGGGAACACTCTGATGGGACACCAGCTGATATGAGGTCACTCTGATTGGGCACTTGATGGTAAGGAGGCACTTTGATGGAGACATCTGATGATAGGGGTTCACACTGATGGTAAGGGGGCACTCTGATGGTAGGAGGACATCTGAGTGGGGCACTCTAATGGTAAGAGGGCACTCTGATGGTAAGGGGGCACTCTGATGGTAAGGGGGCACTCTGATGGGGACACTTGATGGTAGAGGGACACTCTGATGGGGCACCTGATGTAAGGTGGTTCACTCTGATGGGGACCCCTGATGGGAAGGGGGCACTCTGATGGTAAGGGAGCACTGATGGTGACACCCGATGGTGGTGTGACACTCTGATGGGGACACTCAATGGTAAAGGTGCACCTGATGTAAGGCAGCACTATGATGGTATGTTCACACCTGATAAGAGTGTGCTTTTATTGGGCACCTGATGGTAAATGGCTACTCTGATGGGGACACCTGATGGTAAGAGGACAGTCTTACGGGAAAAAATTATGGTAGGGGCGTACTCTGTTGGGGACTTAAAATGGACAATGCAAGTTTATTGAAACACTAAGAAAAATTGTACATTGCTTATATCTGGTAGACATAAAATGACATATACTAGGATCTGCGTTATATTAAAATGGGATCCAGAACATTTTACTGATCTGACTTCCATGAATTTGAATTCAATGCCACTGATCTAAATTGTTGGATCTGTTTTTCTTAAGATCAAATATAAAGAAAAAGTGGTGGTAGAAAAATACACTTGTGGGTTCAACCCATCAATTTCTGTGTGTTAATTCTTTATGGATCAGCAACTGGAGACATGACAAGACATGTCCTTCTTCTTTTGGGCTAATGTGTTCTTCTATCACATCTCAAAAAGTTTGGAGGTATTCTATTGCTAAAATAAATCAAACAGTAAAGTTCCTGTAACAGAAGACATCACCTGATGGGTAGCTTAAGCAATAACAATGCTTTCCTTTTTGCAATATAAAAGCTTACGGGTCCTAGGTGCAAATGTTTCATAAGGGAAAAAAAAAAAAGGATGGTCACGGCCTCATACTCTCATCTCGGTGAGTCAAGTGATAATATCACACACTGTGATTTGTGGTATTTCATTTGGCACTTTATGTTTGTGTTATCCATTAAGCTAAATAAGTCCCTAAGTATTATACTGTATGCTCAAATGATATAGACGCACTTCTATACACGATGTATAGCAAACAGTAAGTCAATAGTATTACACTATAACAAAACCTAGATCTTAGTTTAATATAATAATGTCTTATTGAATGTGTAAATTTACTGTTCTGGTTCAGTTATAAATATCCCCTTTCTTTTTGTTCTCTAGCAGTGATTGCAATGTGAAAATGTAGCAGAACAATGTCTGGAGAGAAACCCTAAGTATATGTGTAGTATGAGATGCAGAAAATAACCTTGAGTCTGGCTGTGTCCCCGCATGCGGTTCTCTAGGGGAATCAGAGCTGGAAGGTGGGATGAATTGAGAATGTGGATAGATCTCAGCTTTATTCCAGTGGCCCCATGTTATTTGTATGCGAAGGATGGAAAGAACAACATGCCATATCTATAGAGTTAGGTCTTGTCTAAATGAAATAAAGAAGCACAGTTAAAGAAAAGCTGTAACATGGAGGTTTAAAGTAAAATAACACTGCAAATAAAAAACAGACACCCATTCAGTGTCAGGCTGTGCCTTTGAAAAGCATGCCCGCTGCCCGAGGTTCTGTTAGAGTACCCCCACTCCCCTAAAAGAAAAAAAGAAAGAAACTTTTTGATATCAGGCAGATAGTACAATCTCATCACCCACCGTAGTGATCAAACCTTGAGCGGCCTATTACCATGCCTGTGCACTGTCATATGAGGGGCAACATTTACACAAAATCTTTAGGGGGCTCCAGCAGCATACTGTAGTGTTGGGCAGATTCTTCAAAGTACAATTTCAATTCCCTTGCCCTTTTACCAGAACCCCTATCCACAATAAGTAAAAAAAAAAAAAAATCACTGACACAAGGATGTGTCCTTTGCCAACATACTTTGTGCTAAGTTGTTCTTCTATAACATCTCAAAAAAAATTGGGAGCAGTGGTGGCTGGTGGGTGGAAAACAAACAATAACCCCCCCTGGTGGTGCGGCAGCAATGAAACAGAACTCCCTCCTCCTTGGGCGGTCCATCGCTTACCCGCTCGTCTAGCGGGGCTGTGGTGTCCTCTCCTTGAGTGTGGGTCTCCTCTTCCACCAAAGCGCTAGGCATCCAGTAGGATCACCTGACGCTTTGGCCAATTGGGGAATTGCCTCCTGATTGGTGGGGAGGAACTTTAGTGTGATAATATCGAAAATTCATTCGCTTATCGTCACACAACTGGGTGGGCTTGGAGCGCAGAGCATTGCGACCCTTTTTTGAAGTCTATTAGAGCCTCTGTTTGCCCCTTGTTTGCTATTTATAGCAGTGATCGCTGTATAAATGACAATGGTTCCAAAATAGTGTCAAAAGTGTCTGATGTGTCCGCCATAATGTCGCAGTCTCGATAAAAATTGCAGATCCCCGACATTACTAGTAAAAACATAAAAATAAAAATGCCATAAATCTATCCCCTATTTTGTAGACACTATAACTTTTGCGCTAACCAATCAATATACGCTTATTGCAATTTTTTTTTAACAAAAATATGTAGAAGAATATATATCGGCCTAAACTGAGGAAAACTATTTTTTTTATATATTTTTTGGGATATTTTATTATAGCAAAAAGTAAAAAGATATTGCTTTATTTTTTTTTAATTGTCGCTCTTTTTTTGTTTATAGATGCAAAAAATTTAAACTGCAGAGGTGATCAAATACCATGAAAAGAAAGCTCTATTTGTGGTAAAAAAAGGACATCAATTTTGTTTGGGTACAACGTCACATGACCGCGCAATTGTCAGCTAAAGCAATGCAGTGCCTAATCGCAAAAAATGCTCTGGTCAGGTAGTGGGTAAATATATTTATACATGATATTGAGTCTGGGAGTAAAAGTAACATTTCAGTCTTTGCAGATGACACCAAACTATGCAGTAGAATAACGTCCTTACAGGAGGTCTCCAACTTGCAAGCTGACCTCAATGAACTATTCAATTGGGCAACTATGTGGCAGATGAGGTTTAATGTTGATAAATGTAAAGGTATGCATTTGGGGGCTAAAAATATGCATGCATCATACACATAGGTGTGCGCAGCCTATTGCATTAGGGTGTGCACCCCGAAGTTTAAACACACATGCATATATATAAAATATATATATAATATAATCTCAGCAGGGCAATAGACAGTGTCAGTAGAGCAGTGGACGGTGTCAGTAGGGCAGAGATTGGTGTCAGTAGTTTACCTTTATTATTATTTTTTATTATTACTTACCATTTATTTTTCATTTTTTTCCATATTTTTTTACAATCATTATTTATTATTTTATTTACAGTTTTTTAGGAGCCTCATTGGAGGGATTTGGTGAAATATTAGGGGTCTAAACAGACCCCTGATGTCTCACTTTTGAGACAGAGAAAGGGACTGAGGACAGAGTCTCTCTTTCTCTACAGCCAAGCAGCAGGGGGAATCTGCTCAGAACAGGGTGATTAGGGTGTGCCCAGGCACACCTGGCACACCCTGTGCGCATGCCTATGATCACACAAACCTACTAGGGGGAGTACAACTGGGGGAGTCAATGGTGGAGAAGGATCTGGGTGTTCTGGTAGATCATAAGCTTAATAATAGCACGCAATGCCAAGCTGCATTTTCCAAAGCAGGCTAAATCTTTTCTTGTATTAAGAGAGGTATGGAGAGAGAGAGATCATTTTACTCCTGTACAGGTCACTAGTGAGACCTCATCTAGAGTATGCAGTTCAGTTTTGGGCACCAGTTCACAAAAAGAATACAGTATCGGGGAACTGGAGAAAGTGCAGAGAAGAACAACCAGACTAATAAGAGGCATGGAGGAGCTCAGCTATGAGGAAAGATTAGAGAAACTGAATTTATTCTCTCTTTAGAAGAGGAGATAAAGGGGGGATATGATCAACATGTAGAAATACATAAGTGATCCATATAGTGAACTAAGGGTTGAGTTGTTCATGTTAAGGTCATCACAGATGACAAGGGGGCTCTCTTTACTTCTGGAGGAAAAGAGATTTAATCTTCAAATACAGAAAAGCTTCTTCACAGTAAGAGCTGTGAAAATGTGGAATAATGTAGACTCCCTCAAGAGCTGGTTCTGGCCAGCTCAATAGATTGTTTAAAAAAAAAAAATACCTGGATATTTTTCCTAAATGTACATAATATAATTGGATACTAATATTTATAGGTAAAGTTGATCCGGGGAATATCTGCTTGCCTATTGGATCAGGAAGACATTTTTCACCCCTTCTGGAGCAAACTGAATCATGCATTATTGGGTTTTTCTTTTTCCTCTGGATCAACTGTGGGTATAGGATAGTGTATATGGAGGTTTTCTATTTGTTGTGGGTGTGTGTGTGTGTTTTCTTTTCTATGTTGGTTGAACTGGATGGACTTTAAACAGATTAACTATGTAACTATAAAATATTGGCTACATTAAAAAGTGGGGTGCAGCAAATAACCTCCCAGTAGTATCTAATTGGTTATATTAAAACCAGTTAGATGTCCATTTAAAAAATTCAAATGATGCAAATTTCTATATTAAAACTTCAGCGATGGGATATTACAACTCTACGTGCCGAACAAAGCCTCTTCATCAGGAGTATGGAGGTTGCAACTTCTATAGAGAATATATACTGTAGTGCAGTGGTTCTCAACTCCTGTCCTCAGGACCCACTAACAGGCCAGATTTTAAGTATTACCTTGGGGAGATGCAGACTAGAATACTGCAATCACTGAGCAGCAAATTATATCACCTGTGATGTATTTCAGTTATCTTGCAAACCTGGCCTGTTATGCCTCGTTTCCACTGAGCGGATCGGTTTGGGTAGGTACAGTTTGGAAGGGTTAGAATGGTCCGGCCTATTCAGGTGAGCGTTTTCACTGCAAGTCGAACCACCAGGTGCCATACAGTGTTTAGAAAAAATGCCTAGCGTGGCCTCACACTGATTGACAGTTTCTGTCTGCCAATCAGTGGAATGTATCATAGCTCCGCCCTAACCATACCGGACCATTTTCTATGGCCCCACATCTGAAGCAGGACCCTGAATGGTGCGGTTTGGTTCGGTTGTATAGGCTGCTTTCATAATGGAAACACTGAAACTAGCATACCGAACCGTACCGAACCGATCCGCTCAGGGGAAACGAGGCATATGTGAGCCCTGAGAATAGGAGTTGAGAACCACTGCTATAGTGCAATGCATTGCATATAGTCTTTCAATAACTGAATAGCTCAAGGTGGAAGATGCATATATTCCAAGGTGGGCATGTATGGAACTAGAGGAAGATTTCAGTGCCAGTGTCACCAAGAACAATATAAAAACAAATTGTTTTCATGAAACAACCTTCAGAAGGACATTTCCCCTGAGTAGGTAAGTTCTTAACTCTGTATAAAAATGCTGACGTGACAAAATAATCAAATTTACAATTTGGCAGCACGATCTGATAGAACAGGCTGTATTGGCACTAAGTTTAGCTTGTCTCACCTATTCTAAATTTGGCAGCAGATGGATATATTTATATATGTGTCAAGCCATGACAAGAAATGTGCTGGAATTGTTAGTTTTTTTTTTAACCTACTTTAGAAATAAAAAAAAATGGTACACAGCCACATGATGGTGAGTACATAGGTAATAGATTCTTCCCAGGGTTAGATTACAGTAATGATAAAAAGAAGCACTTGTGAGAATTTTCTGACATTTTCATATAGATCCCAGGTGTCCTTTCTAGCATAATCACATATCATGATGTGTTTCTCTCTCTGGAGCTAGGAATCATGGGTAATGAAATTCAAATTAGCTTACATTGCCTGTCATCTTTTATGATGACTTTGAAATACTTTCCCAAGACAGCGGTTGCAATAATAATGAAGTAGATTAAAAAAACAGGGAGGGGGTATTTAGGATTGATGCAAATATTGGTCCTCACTTGCCGCTCTGTTACTACTTTGGGGGCAATCGGAGTGCCCAGTTAGAAAGTTGAAGTGCCAGCTTTGTTAAGACTGATGGGTTGATTTGGTACCAGATCAAATAATTTTCGGGATTTTTATAAATACCTGAAGGTCCTAATCCTTCCCCATTTTACCCACAATTAAATAAAAGGTTTTGACTGGAGATGGGCTTTAATGTATATCCAAAGATAAAACTTTTTGTTGAGTTTTGGGGTAGGGAAGGGTTAGGGTCTTAATCAAGTTCCCATTATTGTCTGTGTCCCCATTAGGGAGATTCCCCTTTTAATTGTCTTGGTGACCATTGTCACCTTGACTGAAAAATGAGGGAGAATCTAAAGTTTTGGGATGTGACCACAGCAGGAATAGAGGGGAATTTTTCCAATGGGGATAGGTGCTGCAGTGACAGTTGTATATTGTATGTGAGGATTCCCATCACTTTGGAGAGATTTCTCTCACTTCCTGTTGTGCCTACACAACAGGAAGTGAAGAGGATTCTCCACAAGAAAAAAAAAAACAATGACAGATGTTCCTTTCCAACTGTATAAAGAATGGTTTGGCTTTCAATATACTTTAACCACTTTCAGACCGGACCAATTTGCAGCCAAAGGACCAGGCCCCTTTTGCGATTCGGCACTGCGTCGCTTTAACTGACAATTGTGCGGTCGTGCGACGTGGCTCCCAAACAAAATTGACGTCCTTTTTTTCCTACAAATATAGTTTTGTTTTGGTGGTATTTGATTGCCCCTGCGGTTTTTATTTTTTTGCGCTATAAACAAAAAAGAGCGTCAATTTTGAAAAAAACGCATTATTTTTTATTTTTTGCTATAATAAATATCCCCCAAAAATATATAAAAAAACATTTTTTTTTCCTCAGTTTAGGCCGATACGTAATCTTCTACATATTTTTGGTAAAAAAAATCGCAATAAGCGATTATTGATTGGTTTGCGCAGAAGTTATAGCGTTTACAAGATAGGGGATAGTTTTAGAGCATTTTTATTAATAATTTTTTTTTTTTTAGTAATGGCGGCGATCAGTGTGTGTTTTTTTTTTTGTGACTGCGACATTATGGCGGACACATCAGACATTTTTGACACATTTTTGGGACCATTGTCATTTATACAGCAATCAATGCTATTTAAATGCAATGATTCCTGTATAAATGACACTGGCAGTGAAGGGGTTAACCACAAGGGGGCAGTGTAGGGGTTAAGTATGCCTAGGGGTGTGTTTCTTACTGTGGGGGGCGTGGCTGTCAGCTAGTGAATGGTGATCTCTGCTCCAATCACAGGGAGCAGAGATCGGCGTCACTAGTTGCTAGGCAGAACGGGGAGATGCTGTGTACTTCCGCATCTCTCCGTTCTGCCTTCCTGTGAGACGATCGCGGGGGTCCCCGCGGCGATCGAGTCCGCGGGACCCGCGACCGGCCTCACGGGGGTCCCGACCAGCGCGCTCCCGATGGCACGACAGGCATTAAGGAGGGACTTATATATACGCCCTCCTGCCTGTACGTGCCATTCTGCCGATGTATATCTGTGTGCGCCGGTCGGGAAGTGGTTAAGCAGCTTTTCTCAATCTTTTTACCTCAAAGGAACCCTTGAAATAACTACTGGATCTTGGAATATGAGTTTATTACAGTTTATAGTACATTAGCATGATCAGTAAAGCTGTAGGAAGTTTTGAATACAGAAGTATGGTGCACCTAAGAGTATTTGCCATCTAGGAGGGATCATTTTACAACACACCCCTGCTCCATGGAACAAAATTATTTTCAGCAATAATCCTGAAATGATACAAATAATGACCAGAAAAGAAATGCAGATATTGAAAATGTTGCATCCCTTTACACTACTGGTCAATGAAAGGATGCCCCCTTAAATTGTGGTCCATGTAGCTCACTGTTACCTTGGTAACCATTGGTAAAATTCCCCCTTGCATTGGTGATAAGTGTAGTGCACCTTTTTATTAATGATCATTGTAGAAGTGACCCCTAAATTGGATGTCAGGTAAAAATAATGCTCTTACATCAATAAGTGGAGGCAGGAGATCAATTGACCAGTGTGCAATGCTCAAAGAACCCCTAGCACCCTCTGAAGGAACCCTAGAGTTCCACAAAAGCCTGGTTGAGAAAGACTGCTTAAACCATTTTACTGCCACCGCCACATGCCATATGTTGGTGGCAGCAGGAAGTTTTACACAACTACACACAGCTACTCCAGTAGCCAATTGTCAGCTTTCTGATGAAAGCAATTGGGTGGTTGTACAGCCACCTGATCGCTTTCTGTGCCCTAAAAACTGTGCCCCCCACTATGCTTCCTGGGCTCTGCTGTCCCACCTGGAGGCCCACAATCTACATGGCAGGTGTCGTTGGGTGAAGGGAAGTGGACCAGAGAACATCTGATCTGTACAGGCTTTAAAGCATCCCCTTTGGAAATCATAGGGTGCTGAAATTCGTTGTCATTTTGCGAGTAAACACAGTTTTAAAGTTTGACATTTTGGGTATATACTCACTCAGCACAACCTCATTGTTCATATTTTACCAAAAGTTGGGTAATATATTGCGTTTGTGTGCCCTAACATGAACTTTATTGCATTTTTTTACTTAAAAAAATTCTCCTGATAAACCATTGTGCCATGTGACATAAAATATTGGAACTACAGCTATTTTACTTTCCAGTGTGTCTGTATTTAGACAATATAAAATGTTTGGGGGGGGGGGGGGTTAAGTAATTTTTAGGTTAAAAAAAACATATTTTTTAGACCTGTACAAAAAAAATTGCAAAAATGACTGCAAAAGAGTTAAAGTGCATGTAAAGCCAAAACTTTTTTTTTTTTTTTAGTTTTAGATTGAGGTATTAAAGCCTTGTCCAAGTTATTTTTTTGCTGTCTGTGTACCATTGGGGACATTTCCCTTCACTTCCCGTCTCAGAGGTGTAACAGAAATTTGTAGGAAATCTCCTAAAATTAGGTAAATTAGACAGTTGCCCTCTTGGACTGGTATCTACATTAGAAGAATTCTCCTCACCTCTTGTTCTGGGGACAAAATTTGGGATTTTCCCTTTGCTTTCTTTCTTGGTGACAATGTTCACTAGCATAAGTAGAGGGGTGAATCTCCCCAATGGGGACATAGACAGCAGTAAGTAGCTTGAAAAAAGAGCATGCCCTGTGTCCAGTCATCACGACCCACCAGTGACGTCATCACGCCCGATCCCCCCTTTCATCCCTCACCACCGAGTGCCAGCAACCATCCAAGCCTCGTTTTTGATCACCCTCGTCTGCCGAGGTCCTGCAGGTTTAGGACACTCTTCCTTACAGACAGGGAAAGCTGTATGAACGCTGCTGTGTGGGGCTTGATGTCAATGCCAGTGTGGATGGACATGTGCCTTAATTCCCTAATTTTCATGTAAGTGGATATTGCACCTTTGTTTCAAAAACATTTTCTTCTCTCTTTGCATATTTGGAGTCTGCTTTCAACTTCCCCTACGAGGCTGGCCCTGATCTCTGGACTGCAACACCATATACCCCCCCCCCCCCCCCCCCCCCCCTGTTCTCCTCCTCCTGTTTGCCAATACCGAGTTCTCTACTCAAAAGGACTAACCTGATGGACTTATGTATTATTATATTGACTATCTGGCAGCGCCACTATCCCAATTTTTCTCAGCAGTAAGAACTTGACAGATGGTGTAACCCTCACTCATTTTATTCAAAACAAAAAAAAAGTTTGGGATTTGGATATACTTGAACAGAAGTGGAGACTAGCCTTGAAACTGAGCAGTTCTCGTATTGATTCACAACTGAAGGAGCAGCTGGAAAAAAATCTGCACAATAGATAACGGTAAATAGTGACAGCAGCAGTACAGCTGCGCCGAGTCTCCGCATGGTTTTACGTTGTACCTCCATGAGGTGAGATGGATGCCGAAACACTATAGCCTACTCTCTGGAGTGAAACATACACTGTAATTATTCTCTCCTTTGTATCTGCCAGAAAACATATTCCAGCCAAAAGCTTTGTATTGTACTTTATTGTATCATCATTTCATAGTGTTTAGATAACATTGGGCAATTCGGTTTATGGGACAGCAGGACATTTCTCTTCTTAACAACGACAGGAATGCCTCTCTTCGGACATGAAAGAACAGGAGAGCGGTGTGACAGGCCACGAAGTATCGGCTTGTTTGTGTGAGTACAGATCACTGGCAATGTGCAGACTGACTTCAAAAGGCTTGAAGATCTGAGATAGCCAGCAAATTGTTATTTAAAGGTACAATAAACCTCAAACTCAGGTCAGCCCATCTCAACAATGGCTGTTAATAACACTTACAGAAATATATGTAAAGGCTGCAGAAGGTTGGGACTGAAGATAGTTGAGGTAAAGATATTATTAAGGCGAAATCGGCTTTTATAGGTTGCTGAACACAGACAACTTTTCTTTTATTAAAGTTGAAGTTTAAAGGGTAATTTCACTTTTGTAGGAAAGAAAATAGCAAATGAAAAAAAAAATAATAATATAGCATATACAATTGCTACATTAGCCATATTAAAATGGAATGTTATTAAAAATTAATCTGCAGGGCTGTAATTTTCTGTAAAATTCAATGCAGTATGGCAACCTGGAGGAGCTCTATACTGTACACAGTTGGTGAACAGAACTTCCCCACACATGTCGTTTGCTGCTTGTGTGACTGGTTCACCGACTAAGATAAAATCAGATTGTAACTGCTTGAAGCCTGCATCATAGCCGAAAGACGGCTACAGCACGGGCTTAAATTGCTGGGCGGCCGTCCATAGACGTCCTTCCGTGCTCGTACTGCCCACGTGCCCCCTGTAGCGTATGGGCGGCACACTCTGTGATCACTGAATCCTTGGGACTTGGCTTGGTATTGATTGCCATTGTTGAGTCTGTAATTTACTAGAACCCCAGATCTTTTTCCATCTTGGATCCCCCAAAGGTCCCTTCCTAGCAAGTAACTTGTGTTCATACTTTTAGCCCCCAAGTGCATTACTTTTTTTTCAACATGAAACCTAATTTGCCACTTGATTGGGCTATTTAAACCGTCCTCTATATTATTTATGCAGACATTAAACAGCATTCATTTAGGCTGGATTCACACCTATGCATTTTTAGTGCTTTTTGCATTTTGCAGACTTGCACTACAGTCCATTTAACATGGTTTCCTATAGACCAGTGGTCATCAACCTGTCCTCAGGGCCCACTAACAGCCAGGTTTTATGTATTACCTTGGGGAGATGCAGACTAAAATACTGCAATCACTGAGCAGCAAATTATATCACCTGTTATGTATTTCAGTTATCTTGCAAACCTGGCCTGTTAGTGGGCCCTGAGGACAGGAGTTGATGACCACTGCTATAGACCATGTTCTGTATTGCAAATCTACAAAATGCAGATTCAATTCAGCCTAAAAGGGTAACAACTCAAGAGATAAGACTATAATTCTACCACTTTACACAACTCTTTCCCGGCTGCGTCATGTCCAGTTCTGGTCAACAGAAGGACAACAAAGTTAATAAGAAGGCTGGAGGACCGCAGATATGAGGAATGACCACAATCATTACATTTGTTCTCCCTGGAGAAGCGACACCTAAGAGGAGATATGCTAGCAATATACAAATACCACAATGGTGATCCTAGAATAGGAAAAAAACGATTTATTCTTAGGAAGCTTAACTACTTCTCCTTAGGTGGATGCCATATGATGTCCTGGAGTTTAAAGCGGAGGTTCACACAAAAAGTGAACCTCCGCTTTTCGGAATCCTCCCCCCTCCTCCGGTGTCACATTTGGCACCTTTCAGGGGGAGGGGGGTGCAGATACCTGTATACCTGTAGTCACACCCCTTTGCGTCGCCCCCCCCCCCCCCCCACTGTGTTCTGGGAAACACACAGGTCCCAGAACACAGCGGGGACCAGTGAGGACGCAGAGCGTGACTCGCGCATGTACAGTAGGGAACCAGGAAGTGAGACCGAAACGCTTCACTTTCTGATTCCCTCACCTAGGATGGTGGCAGGGGCAGCCAAGAGATGAGCGTTTGATCGGCTTCGGCCGCCGAAATTGCGGGCTCCCTGGACAGGTAAGTGTCCATTTATTAAAAGTCAGCAGCTGCAGTATTTGTTTTTGTTTTTTTGGGTGGACCTCCAACTGCAGGCATCATTTAGATATCTTATTTTTTTGTGTAGCGGGGTTCTACCCCTTTTAGGCTTAGAGACTACATCTCCCATGATTCCCCAGGCCCCAGGGCTGCTGACTTCCGCCCGGGAGGCTGCTGGGGGAGATTATAAAAGGGAAGAGCGGAGAACGCCTCTTCCTCTTGGGACACTTCCTTTTCTGAGGCCTGACAGGACTGGCCTGCCTCTGCTGACAGAGCGTGTGACGCGAAGACTGCAGCCAGCAGAGACACCTGTGCGGACCGGAGCTGAAGGCCTGAAGCCTGGGCCTTGCAGCCGATGGAGTGAGACTCTCACCCCTCAGAGTCCACAGCAGCGGAGCGGAGACTTCCCCTTACTGTCGGTCGGACGGAGCTGATGACCGGAGTTCAGGGCTGTGACTGAGGAGACCGGACGCCGCCATTGAAGAGACCAGAGCCGCCATTAGAGGGACCGGATCGGAGGACGGTACCCCAAGGATTGGTGAGAGAGCCGGAAGGCTCATCCTGCATTGACACACACGTTTTATGCCTACTGAACTGCCTAGGCGCAATTTACCTCAGAGCAGCAATGTTACTTTTGTGGATTACAAATGACACCATTTAAAGCTACATGTGCACCACCTCTACAGATTTATTGCCGGTGAAGAACACTGTACTAGTACAAGGACTGAGCTCTATTGCTAGGGATCAGGCCTGGTCCATTAGGTAGGCGCAGATCGATTTATTGCACCTCAGGGGTGTATAGTAGACGGTCGCCACACTTGGCGCTCCGTTTCCCCATTGTTAGATTGATATACCTGTGTACATGTTAAAGTGCATATTGCAGGGACCTGCTAAAGTATTGTAAGATATATGTTCAAATGCATGTTGCTATTCTTTTTCCTTACTGACAAAAGTAAAGCCAGTTATTCTTATCTCAGCAGTCTGCTTGTGAGTTCATACCAATTACACTTAGAGTATAAGCTAAGTTTATGTGCATAGGGACGTACCCCTTTACTAACTGTGCCAGAGCGGGTAGAGCCAAATTGCCGGGGGTTGGTGGAGCTGTACTCAGGGACCCAAAACAAACCAGCGGCTCTCTTAACTGGGGGTAGCGCTACACGTGGGGGCTCGTATTCCGGGATCCTGAGTCAGCGGGAAAAGCCGCCAGAAGGTGCCGGCATGGACCCAATAGAAGTGGGACGGTGGTCCGCAACATGGGCCGCTGACCCAGCCGCAGCAGCAGTCATTGAACTGCCAGGGATATGGCAGAGAGAGGCAGTCAAGCAGCTCATAATGTCATTATCCCCATGCCAGAAGTCATGGATAATGGACATGAGAAATGATGCTGGGTACACATACGCCTTAATAGAATGGAAGGAAGAGACTCCAGAGCAGTTCAGGAGCCAGAGCATACAGGCACCGAATGGTCAGGCCTATCAAGTGCTGCATGCGCTGCCGCGCAAGGGAGAAGGTTCTCCTATGAAAGCCATTCTATCCCCAAAGAAGGAAGAGCAGAAGGGCGCGGAAAGTCCCGCACCCGCACACACTACTCTTAGTGCAGAACTGTGTGCTGTCCTAGGGGAGATTGTGACCCAGTGCAGAAGAGACCCCGGGGATTACCCAATGTCGGGATACAGGAAACTCCGGATGTTTTCAGGGAGGACACCTGTACCCTCGGGAGAAGAGGGATTTGAAGAGTGGTTAGATGGTGCCACGCAGGCCCTAGAAGAATGGGAGGTCTCAGAAGGCAGAAAGAAGCAAAGGATTGTTGAAAGCCTAAAAGGACCTGCCTTAGAGGCCATACGCAATCTGAAGACGAGTAAAAAGGATTGCACTGCCCAGGACTACATAGACATCCTGGAAGGTGTGTTTGGTGGGACAGAAAAAGTCACAGAACTTACCTATCAACTGGAACACTGTTACCAGAAGACAGGGGAGAAGCTGTCAGAGTACATGGGACGCATAGACAAGATCCTGCATAGGATTATCCTGAAGAAGGGGATAGATCCAGGGAAGGTAGATGAAGCCCGTGCCCAGCAGGTGATGAGGGGAGCCCAACCCTTGGACCCTGTCGCACTAATTCTACGCACCCGGCAGGATGGGAAGAGCCTGGACTACCCTGACCTCATCCGAATGGTCAGAGAAGAAGAGGCCATGTTGGAAGAGAAAAGGGAGAAGCAGGTGATGGGGTCTACAAAGTTTCCAGTGGCCACGGTCAGGTCGGCCTTAACCCCTGAAAGAGACACAGAGGTAGATGCCCTGAAGTTGCAGATGTCCCAGATGATGGAGATACTGACGTCTCTTGTGGCGAAAGAGACGCCCAGTCCCAAGAAAGAAACAAGCAGGAGGGAATTGTTTCCAGCTGTTTCAGCACCAGCATCCCCACCTGACTACGGTGAGATGATTTGCTTTAATTGTGGAGGAATTGGTCATATTGCAGCTGTATGTTCCAGTCCCAAGAAGAAGAAGGCAGAAAGCCGCCAGCCGGCGGGAAACGCCAAAGGGCCCCGGTGAAGGAGTCAACCGGGTGCCCATCACCTTCAGTGAGCTCCAAGAAGCACAACAGGAAGAGAAAGCGAGGAGACCAAACCCCTCAGAAGGGGCCCAGGGATCCTCAACCAAGGTGCACTCCAGAGAAAGGGGGCAAGACCCCTCCGCAGAGACACAGCACCCCCAAGCGTGAACTCTTCAAAGTGAGAGATAACAATATCCCTCAACGGGTTCACACTCCCACTAAGAGGGAGAAAATCAATGCATACCAGGCTCAAGAAAGGAGCAAGTGCAAATCAAGTGCTGGTAAAGCAAAGAGTCCAAAGAAGAGGACAGCATCAACTAGGCCCTACCCAGAGGAGCTAGTTGGTCCATCCCCTACTGTACCCATCCAAGTGGAAGGAGTGTACACGAAGGCCCTCCTAGACACTGGAGCACAAGTGACCCTGTTGTACAGGGACTTCTATGACAGATACCTGAGTCATCTGCCTATACAGAAGATAGAAGAGTTGGAGATAAGGGGATTGGGAACCCAGAGTTTCCCCTATGATGGATACTTACCCATCAGATTGACGTTTGACCCATCCGTAGCTGGGAAGTCTGAAGTGTTCGACACCTTAGCAGTGGTGTGTCCCCACCCACCAGGAACCAGCAAGACGTCCCTGATCATAGGGACGAACACGGACCTAGTCAGAAGGCTTCTGACCCCCCTGGTGAAGAAAGAGAATCTTTCAACTCCCAAGATCCATCCCATGCTGAAGGCAGCCTACCAGCGGTTGGTCCTAGAGCAGAAGACCCCAAGTGAGGGGATAGGAAGGGTATGGAGGCTTGGAAGGGAAGGAGCAGTGTTACAGCCTGGAGAGGTGACCTGCATGAGAGCCACGGTGAAACTTACTTGGGAGCAGCCTGGCCCCTTTGTAATGCTGGAACCCGACCCAATGGAGGGTCACTCAGGTCTGGAGGTGATACCAGAAGTAATTTCACTGAAGGACCTGAAGAAGGCTAGAGGAAGAGTCCCTGTCAGTGTGAGGAACTCCACGGAGCGGCCCGTGGAGATCCCTGCCAGGATGCTTCTGGGACAGGTGAGTCCTGCTGTCCCAGTTGGCTGGTCAGAAGTGAAGGGGACGGGTGAAGGAGAAGATGTTTGGAAGAAACTCTCCATGGACAACCCAAACCTACCTGGAGCTTGGAAAGAGAGAGCCAAGGCCCAGCTGACCAGATGGGAGAAGATTTTCTCTAAAGATGAGTTTGATGTGGGGTGTGCGAGGAGTGCCACCCATCGAATCCGCATGCAAGAGGACAAGCCATTCAGAGAGAGAGTGAGGCGAGTCCCGCTAGCAGATCTGGAGGATCTGAGGGAGCAGCTTGCGGAACTGAAGAAGACGGGAGTGATTAGGGAGTCCAGAAGCCCCTACGCCTCCCCAATTGTGGTAGTCAGGAAGAAGAATGGGTCATTGAGACTCTGCATTGACTACAGAACTCTCAACAGGAGGACCATTCCTGACCAGTACACCACGCCAAGGATAGAAGATGCCTTGCAGAGTTTATCTGGAGCTAAGTGGTTCAGTGTGATGGACCTCAAGAGTGGGTATTACCAAATCCCCATGCATCCAGAAGATAGAGAAAAGACTGCCTTCATAACCCCAGTGGGATTCTTTGAGTTCAACAGGATGCCCCAGGGCCTATCTGGAGCTCCTGCTACGTTTCAACGCCTAATGGAAAGGACTGTTGGAGACATGAACCTCATAGAAGTCCTTGTGTATCTGGACGATGTCATTGTCTTTGGAAAGACTTTGGAAGAACATGAAGCCAGGTTGGAGAAAGTACTGAAGAGGCTCAGTGAAGAGGGACTTAAACTTTCTCCAGAGAAGTGTCGGTTCTATCAGTCTTCTGTGAACTATCTGGGACACATAGTGTCTGAAAAAGGAGTGTCTACAGACCCTGAGAAGCTGGAGGCAGTTACTTCGTGGCCAAGGCCCACAACAGTTACAGAACTTCGGTCTTTCTTGGGGTTCTGCTCCTACTACCGCAGGTTTGTGGATGGATTTGCCCGCATTGCCAAACCCCTCAACGAGCTGCTGAAGACAGAAGGAGAGGAGGATGGAATGGGGCCTAGGAGGTCCAGTGAGTCGGTCCAAGACCAGTGGAATTCAAGGTGTGAAGAGGCTTTCAGAACCTTGAAGAGAAGTCTCACCACAGCCCCAGTTTTGGCCTACGCTGATCCCACTAGACCATATGAGCTACATGTTGATGCCAGCCATGAGGGCCTAGGTGGAGTACTCTACCAGGAGTATGAAGACCAGCTACGACCAGTGGCTTATGTGAGCCGGAGCCTGACCCCCTCCGAGAAGAACTATCCCACCCACAAGTTGGAGTTCTTAGCCCTCAAATGGGCAGTTGTTGACAAGTTGAGAGACTACTTGTATGGGGCCGAGTTTACTGTAAAGACAGATAACAACCCCTTGACCTATCTATTCACCACCGCCAAGCTGGATGCAACTGGACACAGATGGTTGGCGGCGTTGTCTGGATTCAATTTCAGCCTCAAGTACAGACCAGGGGCTGGAAATAGGGATGCAGATGCCCTGTCCCGAAGATCCCATGTCATGGTCGGTGACTGGGAAGACTGGACCCAAGTGGCACCAGATGGAGTGCGAGCCCTTTGTCAAGGGGCTGAACTCCAAGCCAGAGGAGGATCCAGAGCTGAAGAGATAGGAGTTACCACAGTGGGAGTCCCAAAGTGTTACTGTGGGGTAACTCAACTGGCAGAAGAGTGTCTGCCGAAGCTGTCCAAGAAGGAGCTAAGGTGTGACCAATTGGAAGATCCCATGGGGAGATTGGTCCTGGAAGCCCTGGAAGACAAGAGTCCAGAGGGACTTCGCCTTCACCCTTCTAAAGAAGCTCGCCTACTGAGGAGAGAGTTGGACAAGTTACAGGTGCATCAGGGGGTAGTCTACCGAAGGGGCCCCTCTGATGGCCCAGAAGACAAGTGGCAGTTGTTTCTCCCAGAGAAGCATCGAGAGACTGTGCTGATTGCCCTACATGACCAGCATGGTCACTTGGGAGCAGAGAGAACCTTCCAACTTGTCAGAGACCGGTTTTATTGGCCCTGCATGAGGGCCGAAGTGGAGGAGTATTGCCATTCCTGTGCAAGATGCATTCAGAGAAAGACTTTACCCCATCAAGCTGCCCCAATGGGCCACCTACAGAGTGAAGGCCCAATGGATCTGGTATGCATTGATTTTCTCTGCCTTGAACCCGATTTGAGCGGATTGGGAAATGTTCTGGTGGTAACCGACCATTTCACTCGTTATGCTCAGGCTTTCCCAACCAAGGACCAGAAGGCCTCTACAGTAGCCAAGGTACTTTTGGAGAAGTACTTTGTTCACTATGGACTGCCACAGAGAATCCATTCAGACCAAGGAAGGGACTTTGAGAGTCGCCTGATCAGGAAGCTACTAGATTCTCTGGGAGTAGAGAAGACTAGAACCACACCATATCACCCTCAAGGTGATGCCCAGCCTGAAAGGTTCAACAGGACCCTATTGAACATGTTGGGAACTTTGGAAACAGAGAAGAAGCAACATTGGAGTCAACACATATCAGCTCTGGTGCATGCCTACAATGCACCACAAGTGATGTGACAGGTTTTTCCCCTTACCGGCTTATGTTTGGGAGAGAAGCAAGATTGCCAGTGGATTTAGCCTTCGGCATTTCTTTGGACCATGTCTCTGCTGCCTCACACAAGGGATATGTGGACAGACTGAGGCGCAGTCTGAAGATAGCTTATGAGAAAGCTCAAGCGGCCTCTGACCAGAGGGGGGCCCGAAATAAGAGGAACTTTGATTTGAAAGTTAGAGTACAGGACCTACAGCCTGGGGACCGTGTACTGTTACGAAACCTAGGGATCCCTGGGAAACACAAGATTGCTGATAGATGGAGATCAGAGCCATATATCATCTGTAGGAAACTTCCAGGATTGCCTGTCTACAAGTTGAAGCCAGAAGGAAGAGTGGGGCCTTTGAAGACCTGGCATAGGAATCATTTGCTCCCACTCACTGAAGCAGTCAGAATGCCTCCAGCAAGAGACGTACCTGAATCTGTTTCCATTCTGGATACCCCCAGGCCTAACACTAGGTCTCAGACATCCCAAGTTAGGGGTGGACAGGACCCCCAACCTGAAGAAGAAAGAGGAGAACTTGAATGGCTATGGCCTTCCTCAACTCCAGGAAATTCTGCCATAGATCTTCCACCTACTGAAGATGTGGAAGATAACACATTGAACCCAGAAGCCACAGAGTTTGTGCCATTCAGTGATGTGCCTGAGTGCTGGGAAGATATCCCTGGTCTCTACCCAGAACAAGAAGAAGATGTTCCAGAACCAGAGATGTTGCCAGAATGTGTTCCTGAAGAAGTTCCAAGAGAGCAGAGAGCTCGCAGAGTTGTGAAGCCTCCCAAGAAGTTAACTTACCCCAAGATGGGAGAAAGTTCAGAGGACTCTGTTACTACAGCAAGGAGAAGTGCTGAAAGCCCTGACCCTTCCGCTGTTCATTTAGTGGAGGGCAACCCCAGCTCACTCTCTGGCACAGTTAAACAGGTCGCCCACACTGAAGTGACCTGTAGACAGGACAGCTCCCCATCTCATGCCAATTGGTGGGAAGCTCCTCTGTCCAAATTATGTGAAAATGTTGTTCCCGAGAAAGTTTGTAGTTTGAACACTGTCTTTGGGGACCAAAGATTCAAAGTGGGGGGAGTGTGTAGCGGGGTTCTACCCCTTTTAGGCTTAGAGACTACATCTCCCATGATTCCCCAGGCCCCAGGGCTGCTGACTTCCGCCCGGGAGGCTGCTGGGGGAGATTATAAAAGGGAAGAGCGGAGACCGCCTCTTCCTCTTGGGACACTTCCTTTTCTGAGGCCTGACAGGACTGGCCTGCCTCTGCTGACAGAGCGTGTGACGCGAAGACTGCAGCCAGCAGAGACACCTGTGCGGACCGGAGCTGAAGGCCTGAAGCCTGGGCCTTGCAGCCGATGGAGTGAGACTCTCACCCCTCAGAGTCCACAGCAGCGGAGCGGAGACTTCCCCTTACTGTCGGTCGGACGGAGCTGATGACCGGAGTTCAGGGCTGTGACTGAGGAGACCGGACGCCGCCATTGAAGAGACCAGAGCCGCCATTAGAGGGACCGGATCGGAGGACGGTACCCCAAGGATTGGTGAGAGAGCCGGAAGGCTCATCCTGCATTGACACACACGTTTTATGCCTACTGAACTGCCTAGGCGCAATTTACCTCAGAGCAGCAATGTTACTTTTTGTGGATTACAAATGACACCATTTAAAGCTACATGTGCACCACCTCTACAGATTTATTGCCGGTGAAGAACACTGTACTAGTACAAGGACTGAGCTCTATTGCTAGGGATCAGGCCTGGTCCATTAGGTAGGCGCAGATAGATTTATTGCACCTCAGGGGTGTATAGCAGACGGTCGCCACACTTGGCGCTCCGTTTCCCCATTGTTAGATTGATATACCTGTGTACATGTTAAAGTGCATATTGCAGGGACCTGCTAAAGTATTGTAAGATATATGTTTAAATGCATGTTGCTATTCTTTTTCCTTACTGACAAAAGTAAAGCCAGTTATTCTTATCTCAGCAGTCTGCTTGTGAGTTCATACCAATTACACTTAGAGTATAAGCTAAGTTTTATGTGCATAGGGACGTACCCCTTTACTAACTGTGCCAGAGCGGGTAGAGCCAAATTGCCGGGGGTTGGTGGAGCTGTACTCAGGGACCCAAAACAAACCAGCGGCTCTCTTAACTGGGGGTAGCGCTACAAAATAACAAAAGATTGGAATCTGTAACAAAGTTTGTTAAAATCCTTGCAATGCACATGGATCACCCGGGGGGATGTTTTTTTTTCTCAACAAAAGTGGAGTTATGCTTTAAATTTCTTGGCATGCTAAACTGAAATGTATTTACCTTTTAAATTTTGTTCTGGATATATCAACTGAAAAGAAAAAATCCAAAAAATGTGGATTCTTTTTTTCTATTACAGGTGGTTTTGGACATGCCTGAAAATGTAGCCGGACTATTTTAGCATAACTAATTGCTTTTAGTCTACTTGTCAGGACTGGCTTGAAAATATATTGCCATTTGATAAACTGCCTAAGCCTTATGGATTGTTTATGCATAGCTATTGATTTCCTTCTTTAATTATTTTTCATAGACATTATTAGCTCACAGCAAATATATGGCATTTCTGGAAATAGACATCATAAGTTACTGGGCATAGTGCAATTAAAAAGAGGCAGCGCTTTAGAATTTTATTGCTTTTAATTGCTTGCACTCTATAAATCCGTCTTTTTACAGAGGATGACCTTCAGATCTACAGCCGGGTTTAAAAAGAATATGTCATGTATGAAGCTGGGACACTTTGCAACCTATTTATAAACAGGCAGTAATTGCTTATCCCTTGCTTCTTGCTAAATTCCTGGTGGTCCTCACTGCTCCAAACCACCATGCTATTTATAGAGATACATTTTCGGGCTTTAAGCCTTAAATAAACCTTCATTTTGCCTGTGAAGGGCAAAGCAACAGGTCTACATTAATAGACTGCTGTAAACCTTGGGGATTACCTTGACTTTTTATAAAATAAAGAGTCTCTGCTTCATACCTGAGGATTTTGTTTATGACTGTAATGCCGCGTACACACGATCGGACATTGATCGGACATTCCGACAACAAAATCCATGGGGTTTTTTCCGACGGATGTTGGCTCAAACTTGTCTTGCATACACACGGTCACACAAAGCTTGTCGGAAATTTCAAACGCCAAGAACGCGGTGACGTACAACACGTACGACGAGCCGAGAAAAATGAAGTTCAATAGCCAGTGCGGCTCTTCTGCTTGATTCCGAGCATTCGTGGAACTTTGTGCATCAGAATTGTGTACACACGATCGGAATTTCCGACAACGGATTTTGTTGTCGGAAAATTTGAGAACCAGATCTCAAATTTTGTGCGACGGAAATTCCGATGAAAACTGTCCGATGGAGCCTACACCCGTCGAAATTTCCAACAACAAGCTCCGATCGCACATTTTACGTCGGAAAGTCCTACCGTGTGTACGGGGCATTAGTCAGCACTGTCTTGTCTATTGTCATCTCATTGGTCTATGAGTTTTGGACAGCACCAGCCACAGTTCCATTTATTTTTTTGGTTGTTTGCTTGGAATTTTTTTTTATGCGTCTGGACATTTTTTTTTTACTACTTTAATACACCCATTATCAACAGCTTGTATTTTAGAACTCTAGCAATACCCCTGAGCTCAGTGACTCTGTATAACTATTTTTTGATTTGGACTTTGATAGCTTGCCAGTCACTGCTGCATACATCAATATCAAATGGGTCCCTGGTATATATCTGTCCACGGATGTACCCCACAGCACAGCCTTGGCTAACAGGGTAGGGGACTTCACTTTTCTCTGCTGCAGTTCCACCCCTACCTTATGACTGGACAGTGAAAGGAGAAGAAGCACACTAATGAGCTAATTTCTTTCTCACGCTGCTCTCTTTACATATCAGCATGCTCTTTATGTTGCAGTGCGCCAGACTGGCTCTTTGTCCTCCTTTTTTACTCCCCCTCTCTGAGCTCTTCTGTACAGACTGTATGGTAGACTGCAAGAAGTCGATACCAAGTTAAATTCAAGTACCTACCCTGCTTGCATTGAAAATATAAAAATCATACATTTAATGATGTATAAATGATTGTCCATTAGTAGCTTTTATATTCGCCTAGAGTTAAACTCTGAAGCAATATTAACTGCTAAGGCCTCATGTACACTGCTGCTGGTAAACGGATGTTTAGGAGCAGATGGGCATTTTTTTCAACTGCTCCTGAACTCTCCTCTATGTTATCCTATCAGTACACAGGGCCTTTTATAGTCATTTCTAGGCAGTTGCGTTTAGAGGCCTTTTTTGGAACCCAAAAAAATGCGTTCTTAAGCTGTGTTTAGAGGCATTTCAAATGCCAAACGCCACCAAACGCAGGTAAAGTTTAGCCGCGTTTTGTTTACAGGTCTTTTTAATTTTTGGCTATTTAAAAAAAAAAAAAAAATGCGGCATGTAAACACGGCAAAACTGAAGTTTTAAACGTGGGTTACTATCTGTCAAGTTAAATCGTTCAGGAGAGGTTGTCCCGTGTACATGAAGCCTAATGCTACGTACACACGATTGGAAATTTGGCCATCAAAAGATAGATGAGAGTGTTGATCGGAAAATGTGATCGTGTGTATGCTCCATCGGACTTTTGCTGGCCGAATTCCAGCCAGCAAAAGAGAGAGCAGGTTCTCAATTTCGTTCGTCTGTAGCAATTCCGACTAGCAAAATTCCTACGCATGCTCTGAAACAATTTGACGCATGTTGGGAAGCATTGAACTTAATTTTCTCGGCTCGTTGCAGTGTTGTACGTCATCGCGTTCTTGACGGTCGAAAGTTACGAGAACTTTTGTGTGACCGTGTGTATGCAAGACAAGCTTGAGCGGAATTCCGTCTGAAAAACCATCCAAGATTTTTCTGATGGAAAATCCGCTTGTGTGTACGCGGCATTACAGTTTTTGTAATGCCATCATAGTAACCTGTTGCTCATGCCCTCAGTGCGTATTTTACTAAATATGTCGGCACAAGCATTTACTTTTCTAGCCCCCACACCGTCCTTGGCTCCAAGTTGTGCAGAGCTTCTTCCCTACACTTCTGGGAATGAGATCATGTACCCTGACTATTATATGTCACTGTTCAGCTGGAACACAACAGTGGCAGGGAGGAGGTGAGAGCAGGGCAGTGGCTTGCTTCAGTGCTGTGTGTAGGAATGGATATATACAGAGCTAGCTCTAGTGCCAACCAAAAATGCACAGCACAAATGTGGCTCCATAGATCTCTGCAAGGGAAATGAGCCACCATGAATCCAGAAAAGGGAAGACGCTGAGAGGACCCGGTGATTGTGGGGAAAATGACCAGTCAATTAAAAATTGAAGCTGCATATGCTGTCCGACACTGGTGTTGCATACACACGGTCGGACAAAGTTGTCGGAAAATCCGATCATTCTGAACGTGGTGACGTTTGTTGCCTACGACGGGACTACGTAGAGGCTAGTAGCCAATAGCTTGGGTCTTGTAATGTGATCTGAGCATGCGTGGCACTTTGTCCGTTGGAATTCGCTACACACGGTCGGAATTTCCGACAACATTGTCCAATAGGACATTTTCCACCGGAAAATCCGACCGTGTGTATGGGGCTTTAGAGAAAGAGTAATGCCGCGTACACATGATCGGACATTCCGACAGCAAATCCCATGTTTTTTTTCCGACGGATGTTGGCTCAAATTTGTCTTGCATACACATGGTCACACAAAAGTTGGTCGGAAATTCCAAACATCAAGAACATGGTGATGTACGATGAGCCAAGAAAAATTAAGTTCAATAGCCAGTGCTGCTCTTGTGCTTGATTCCGAGCATTCTTGGCACTTTGTGCGTTGGAATTGTGTACACGCGATCAGAATTTGCGCAAACAGATTTTGTTGTCGGAAAATTTGAGAACCAGATCTCAAATTTTGTGCGATGGAAATTCCGATGGAAACTGATTGATGGAGCTTACACACGGTTGGAATTTCCAACAACAAGCTCCGATCGCACATTTTTCGTCGGAAAGTCCGACCGTGTGTAGGGGGGCATAAGTCTTGTCTTAACCATAAGCTAGAGTCTGTTAAAGAACTGTCTGTACATTGTCAGGCAAGATATGTCATGAATAATATGTATATACATGATGGAGGTGTTTAGCCTGGCCTGGATTTGTAAATGACCCATGGGTGGACGGGCCCGGTTATATCTTGATTGTATACTATAAAATGCTGTACCTGGACAAATAAACTGGGCAGTGTATGAATTTTGATCTCTGATGGGTCATTATATATATTGCTCCCCGCGCAGTCTGAGTATGGTGGAACAGAGAAATTCCGGCACATAAGGAAATGTAATTAGACAGTAATAAAGGTGATAGCTAGTAATAGAGGCAAGGGAGAACAGAGGGTCCATCAGACTCAGCTGGATCTTAGCAGAATGCCCTTTGCAGGCAGAGACTGTGGGCCCCATGGTGTAGAAAAAAAGTCTTTGGTGCGAGCTGTCATATCTGTGGCTACTGCTCCCAGTACCACCTCTTCAGGCACTGCCAGCCCTCCTGGCTGCAGCTGCCCCTTTCCACTGCCCGTGCCACCACAGTCCTCCTGACTGGCTCTGCACCCATCCCAGACTGCTCCATCACAGTTCTCTCAGGCGTGCCTCCCAGTCCTCCTGACTGTTTGTCACTCACTAGCCCTGTTGGCTGTTCCTGTTCCTCCTGGAGACTTGCCTGGCAGTGTTCTCCCGTGTCTTCTCCTTGCTCCTGGCCAAAGCACCTCCATGTGTCTTGAGAAGGACCTGTCCGCACCTGAGGCCCAGGACCCAAGGTCACCCCCCCCCCCCCCCAGACTGGGAAGCTCCCTCCAAGGTCACAACAGCTTTGCACTCCATCTCCATCTTCCACCCAAACTCTCCTCCTCAGCTGGGCAGATCCAGAGTATTTAAGGGGGCCTGCCCCCTGCCAACCCAAGGTGGGGGATTGGTCAGGGCCCTTACAATATTCCAGGCAGTGCCACCTTACTTCCCCTCCCATTCTTCTAGAAGGTTCCAGTACATTATAGAAGTAGGAGGGAGGTCTCAGTGATGCTGCCTGTGAGTCATCCAGCTCTCCCTGGATCTCTGCCCAACCCAGGAAAAAACACAGACAGGCTTGGCTGCCAACCAAGCCTGTACAAATTTACCTACACAAAAAAAACACACACTGTCTCTATACTTCTAGCACACTAGAGTGTGCTACAAAAAAAAAAAAAAACACAAGCAAAGGGCTAGGAACTAGTTATCAGTATTGCTGGAGGTTTCCCTTTTACCTATTACTGATTTTGCACCCCTTGTTCTGGACTGTGTCTCTGTGTGGAGGCAGCCACCCTGTTAAAGGTAGGGCTTTCCCTAATTGTGTCATAACTGCCCCTAGTGATTAGTGGGGTAATATTCAAGAAGTAATTTGAGAGGTGGGGGAACCATAGATCCACGCAGTGAATGCAACAGAAACAGTGAGATCCTTGCACTGCAGGTCCTCAGGTACAGCTTCCTCTCTAGCAATGAGAACAGTAAACTACAAAGATGTGGCATAATCCGATTGCAATCTATATCTCACAAAACAATCTGTCAGAGGCACAATGCCTTAGATATCATGCTGCAGATATACAGCAATGAGGTTCAAGTCACAGCGAGTGCATTGCTATTTTTTGGGAGTAATTAAATAAAAAATAATTTAATAGGCCACTCCATCCAATGGAACGCACCTTTGCTGACTCCCATAGCGGTTCATTTGTTGGAGCCATCAGAAAATCATAGTAGTTCGGGTATGGGGAGCATCTGACCTTCTACCCATGAAGCATTGCTCAAGTAGTCTGGAGTGGCCAATTGCCAGGCCTGATCAGGGAGGGGAGAAAGTTAACCTTGTGCACGCTCCTACAAAGCTGAATAAAAAAAGAAAACAAAACCTTTATACCTTATGTAATCCCATTGATGGTCTATTACATCAGCAAGCTAAAGGAAAAAGTTTCTCAACAATAGCCATAGCAGCATAAATACTTTTGGAGGGAACTGACCGCTAGGGAGGGAGCCAGAACACCGACCCCCCTCGATACTGGAGGACCTGTCACCTTTGCCAGGTACCATGTTTGTTGACTGGCTGCTATATATTCCCACAAAGCTATGGTTACCTGTGGCAATTATGCTCTTCCTCTGACTTTCTCACTGAGTTAACCCTTTTGTGATGGCCTCTCTCTTCCACCCCCTGTGTGCTTTACAGGCCCTGTTCTTCTGATACATTATGTACCACCATGCACCCCTCTGAATAACTTCAAACCAGGCTTAAAACAGCTCAAATTTTTTTTTACTGAAGCTCCCATTGTGCAAACATCACAGATTTCTCCTAACTAGCTGTCTTGAGCTGCCCAGGCATACCTTTGCAGGTAGAGATCCATACTTGGTAAAGTCTTTGCAGGTGACTCCCCTTAGGGTGGTAGTCAAGCATTGCACTGGGCTACATCTTCTCCTTAAACTGGACCTTCTCGCTTCCCATGTGGCCTTGCTGGCTGCCCCTGATTCTGGCCTTCCCCATATTTATATACAGACCAGGGTGGAGGGCAGAACCCAAAAATCCCAGGAAAACACAGATCCAATGTCAACCCTCTGCCTACCTAGGCTGTCTAAAACTAAATAAACAGCTCACCATTTGTAGGCACCTGCCTACAGGCTGATCAAAAAAAAACAAAAACAAATGGATTTCCCCACCCTGATAGTGGAGACTCTCTGCTACCGGAATATACTGACCAGTTGCTGCATCTGCTAATCAAGAAATGTCTTCTCACAGGGCCATTTAACAGAAGTTAACCATTAAATCAACTTCTATCAAACTGGAGCAGCCACATATGGATGAAATTCTGCCAGGCCATGTTAAACCAGCTGAATTTCAATCCATCTTTGGCTAGCATTACCCTCTGTAATTGTTCTGGGAAAGACTGTTGCCAAATGAGATTTGGTGAGAAATCCAAGAGTTTTCACCAAAACAAGTGGTAAAAGGTAAATCCTCCAATAGTGACTGCTGTACCAGTACTAAACTACCTAAAAGGGGAATTCTGCTTACTTTAAAGGATTTCCTCATACTTCTTGCTTCCTCGCTGGAACAGGGGACATTTTCTCAATAGAATTTAGCCACCAAACAATAAAGTGACAGAGGTTTTAACCCTTATTTCTTGAGCCATAACTTTCAGGGGTGTTAGGTCCCTGGTCCCCCACTGTGTTGTGGTTCCCTTTGCTTATCCTACATCACTACTGTGTCCCCGCAGAGCTATAGTGATGTAGTTGCTGGCAGATGGAACCACAGTGCACAGAGATGCAGGTATCTCACACTCTCAGAAATAAGTTTGAGGCTGAAGATTCTTCAGGAATCAGGAGTTGCAGTTGTTAATAAGAGTGAAGTCACCACCTGTCAGCCTAGCAATAACTCTTCTATTTCAGAGTGTCTTTTTTAAAATACTTTTTCTGGCGACAGATAAAGACAATCACATTTTTCTGCAATATCAGACTCCTGTTCTATAGTCTAAAAATCTCAAAACTTACTGATGTGTATCAGGCCCCACCATCTATCAAGGTGATGTGCAGAAGTCTCAAGAATAAGGATGACCCACATGCTTATATTTCTTTGGATATGGCTACCAACATGTCCTGCAGACAGTCATTAGATTGGGGAGGGAATATGCAATTTCATCTCTCCAACTGTGGCTCAGTTGGACAGCCTGTCCATCTTCTAGATCCAAATCACGCTATCCTTCTTTCCTCCGTTATCCTTCTTTTTGATCCAACTTTTGTACAAATGTAGCATTTAAAGCTGAACTCTGGGCACAAACGTTTAAATTCACATATGCATTCCTCAAATGCCACAATGGATAGAACTCCACTTTGTGTGCACCCAATGGCTTTGCAATTTCCAGATAATACCTTGTAAAAAAAACATGGAATAGAAATTTGGAGGTCTGGTCCCCAACCAGGACCACCAGAGGGACAAGAGCTAGCGGACTATCACGGTACGTATCAGAGAAAAAATGTAAATAATTGTTCATACAAGTATATAAAAATATACATGATTTATTGAAAAAACAACAATATTAGATACTCTTAATCATTTTTTATTCATTCAATCTCCTATATAGATACTGGCTCATTGTCTATATATCGCTGTGGAAGGCTCCGTTGGGCGCCTTGTATGCTCTGTTGGTACCAGAGTGGGGTAAGAAGCTGTACATTTACTATAGTTGTGATCATTTTTTTCCCCTTTTCTCTTATCAATGTTATAATACATGGTTGTTGAATAATTTTTCATATTGCATGTTTATTGTAATATTTCTCTTGCAGATATATGTTCTGTATTTCTTGAAGAAGCTATTGATTAGCGAAACTAGTCGAAATACCCCACCGCATGTACCTATTTTTATTGTTTAAATTGTTATTTTTTCAATAAATCATGTATATTTTTACATACTTGTATAAACAATTATTTACATATTTTCTCTGATACGTATCGTGATAGTCCGCTAGCTCTTGTCCCTCTGGTTGTCCTGGTTGGGGACCAGACCTCCAAATTTCTATTCCATATATTTTCGGATGATGGTACTTTGACTTTGGTATTATTCAAATTTTTCACCTAGTGAGGGTAAAAAAACAATCACATCAACACTGTGCTGTACATGCCTGTGCAGAAAATGGAGCTGTGGGAAGGACCCAGTAGGTTTCACCCACTACAGGTTGTCCATAGAAAATCTACAAGAGGAACAGATACAAGACCAGTCACCCTACACAAAAAAGCAACAGTGACCGGTCTTCATTGCAGAAAACTCCTGCACCAAGGAAGCTTTTTTTTTATGTCGGATTAGTGCAAAGATCTGAAAGAAATACACAAAACACACCAAGATTCAAATAAGAATACAAATCTCTTAATAAGACACTATTTCCTATCTCAGACTTAAGCTTGCAAACCTTAACAATGAACTTTTCTTGTTTACAATCACTTTAACAGACCAAAAAGGAGCAAACGGTCACCTTGTAAAACAACCCATTCAGTTTAAAATAGAAATGAAAGGCAAAACCTGTTTGATATTTATATATATATATATATATATTGTTCCAAAGAGTTGATGCACTTAGAAATTGTTGCGTTATTCCATCAAATCTTTAGGAAAAGATTACAAAGCAAGTAGAGTCATTGAAGACAAAATCGTTACAATCATCTGTTCAAACAACGATTACGTTTCGGGCTGATTTGTTCACGTCCTTCCTTAGATCAGTCAGAACAAATCTGAAGATTTTCACAACAATCATCTACTTTATATATGTTTCACAAGCATTGTGACACATGGAATCAATATGGTTAATTACTCTCAGCTTCTATCCAATCAATGTTACAAAATGTCGATCTTATACCATAGACACAAAGATTGACTCATCGCACGGCTGATAATCTCAATATCTCCTTGTCATCCTGTAATTTATCCTATTATCCAATTTAGAAAACAGATAAATAAATCTCCATAAATCAAAAAATGTATATATATGTCAGATACATCAATATAGACATAAAAATAAAAAAATATTTAAATAATCAGACATGTATATATACATTTTTTGATTTATGTAGATTTATTTATCTGTTTTCTAAATTGGATAATACAAGGGATGAATTACAGGATGACAAGATCGACATTTTGTAACATTGATTGGATAGAAGCTGAGAGTAATTAACCATATTGATTCCATGTGTCACAATGCTTGAGCATGACAATTCATTCCGACCGATGCCGCATCCGGCACTCAAAGGTTCCCTTACGCGGTCGTGCTACGCAGTCTTCGAATCGTTCAAAACACGACTCACGCACGTATCGGGCCATTCGGTCATGCTATTCACATTCCGAAGCATACTAATTGTACGAATCACTTCGACCGTGTCGAAACATTTCACGTGTTAGCATGACAATCATTTCATCATTTCAAACATGGCTAACGTATCGGGCCATTCGGTCATGCTAAATCATTTCGCACTAATTCGTGTCGGCGTTGCCCTAGGCCCGGCCTCATTTCAAATACATGCGCCAAGGGCGGAATCGCATCACTGGTTTGCGTACATTCCTGATTCTTGCCCCTGTCATGGTATCGCATTTCTGTCACCTTACCACGCCCGGCATGAATGCAGTCACTACCTCGCACTATTCGTGTCGGCGTGCCCTAGGCCACGGCTCATTTCAATACATGCGCCAGGGGCGGAGTCGCGAAAAAAAAAAAAAAAAAAAAGAGAGACTTTGACTCTTGTCCTTGTCATGTTATATCATTTCTGTGTCACCTTACCACGCCCCCTGGCGTTAATTGGTCACCTGCCTGTACGAATTCGCGCCGGCGTGCCCTAGGCGGCCCGCATTTCTACAAAAAAAAAAAAAGGGAGCTTGGAGTTGTGGCAGGCTGGATTGTCTCAGTATTCGGCCTCAGCACAATACCCGCAGATTAGCTCGTTTCAACTGGATTGCCTCATTCCTGTACGTGCTCAGAGTTTCCGGCTCACAGGCACCCCCATACGGTACGAAAACAGCCGGGCCCCTGTCACGGGAAGTTCGTTTCAGTTAAGGCAACATGTTCAAGTCAGTCATTAGTGTTGTCATCTGTCATTTGATCAGCCACGTTTTCAACGGTTGTCCTCATTCCTGTACGTGCTTCCAGAGTCCGGCTCACAGGCACCCCCTTACGGTACGAACAGGCCGGCCACTTGTCCCGGGAAGTTAGTTCAGTTAAGGCATACATGTCAAGTCCCCGTCATTAGTTGTTGTCAATCTGTCATTTGATCCCTCAGCCCAGTCTCGGGGCAGTGTCGACGTTAAGTCCACTATAGCCTGTATGTTTAATCAGCCGTGCGATGAGTCAATATTTGTGTCTATATTATAAGATCGACATTTTGTAACATTGATTGGATAGAAGCTGAGAGTAATTAACCATATTGATTACATGTGTCACAATGCTTGTAAAACATATATAAAGTAGATGATTGTTGTGAAAATCTTCAGATGTGTTCTGACTGATCTAAGGAAGGACGCAAACAAACCAGCCCGAAACTTAATCGTTGTCTGAACAGATGATTGTAACGATTTTGTTTTCAATGACTCTACTTGCTTTGTAATCTTTTCCTAAAGATTTGATGGAATAAAGCAACAATTTTTAAGTGCAGCAAATCTTTGGAACTTTATTTTTATATACAAGGTCGGTGGGAGGACCTGTTTGATGGCACTGATTCGAAAGCTGGGTGCGGTTCTCCTCTACACTTCAAATATATATATATATATATATATATATATATATATATATATATATATATATACACATATATATACACATACACATACACACACACACACACACACACACACACAGTATCTCACACAAAGTGAGTACACCCCTCACATTTTTCAGAGCCAAGCATGACTCTTTCATCAGGCACGTGAAAGTTCACCGATTGGTGGATGACTTGTTAAATACTTTATGTTCTGCACTGCACTTTGTCACTTGCCTGAGAAAGGGGCCCTGCGTGGCTCGGAAACATTGCCTTTGTTAATATGCTGTGACTACTGAATAAAGCTTTGGATCCATGAAGAATCCTTGGTGTGCTGGTGACATACCTTCAGCTAGGTCTACGGTTTCCAGTCAATGGTCGCTGCAGCACCCACTGATACCTAACAGCTACTTCCAGGAACATGTGCATTGGGAATATTTCAATTATACTCTGATGGCAAGGGGGCACTCTAATGGGGGACACCTAATATAAAGGGGCACTCTTATTGGGAGGCAGCACTCTGATGGGAACTCCTAGTGGTAAAGGGGCACTCTGATGGCAAGGGAACACTCTGATGGGACACCAGCTGATATGAGGTCACTCTGATTGGGCACTTGATGGTAAGGAGGCACTCTGATGGAGACATCTGATGGTAGGGGTTCACACTGATGGGAAGGGGGCACTCTGATGGTAGAAGGACATCTGAGTGGGGCACTCTGATGTAAGAGGGCACTCTGATGGTAAGGGGGCACTCTGATAGGGACACCTGATGGTGGTGCGGCACTCTGATGGGGACACTCGATGGTAGAGGGACACTCTGACGGGGCACCTGATGTAAGGTGGTTCACTCTGATGGGGACCCCTGATGGGAAGGGGGCACTCTGATGGTAGGAGGACATCTGAGTTGGGCACTCTGTTGTAAGAGGGCACTCTGATGGTAAGGGGGCACTGATGGTGACACCTGATAGCGGTGTGGCACTCTGATGGGGACACTCAAAGGAGGGGCACCTGATGTAAGGCAGCACTATGATGGTATGTGCACACCTGATAAGAGTGTGCTTTTATTGGGCACCTGATGGTAAATGGCTACTCTGTATTGGGCACCTGATGGTAAGAGGACTCTTATGGGGAAAAATTATGGTAAGGGTGTACTCTGTTGGGGACTTAAAATGGACAATACAAGTTTATTGAAACACTAAGAAAAATGGTACATTGCTTATATCTGGTAGACATAAAATTACATATACTAGGATCTGAGTTATATTAACATGGGATCCAGAACATTTTACTGATCTGACTTCCTTGAATTTGAATTTAATACCACTGATCTAAATTATTAGATCTGTTTTTCTTAATAGCAAATATAAAGAAAAAGTGGTGGTAGAAAAATACACTTGTGAGTTCAACCCATCAATTTCTGTGTGTTAATTCCTTATGGTTCAGCAACTGGAGACATGACAAGACATGTCCTTCTTCTTTTGGGCTAAGGTGTTCTTCTATCACATCTCAAAAAGTTTGGAGGTATGCTATTGCCATGGGCGTCCGCAGCATAGGGCAAGGGGGGGGGCAATTGCCCCCCCCCCCCTGGAATTGTAAGAAGGTGTTGAAGACAAATGCCCTGTGTTGCAATGGCCAGTGCGGCCACCGTGGCATTTTTTTCTGAGTCTGCTGGCCTGGGGCTACTCTCTTTTCCGACTTATCACAGATACAGAAATCCATCCCTCCCTCCCTCACCCCCCGGCCCAATCATCGTATTGGCTCTGCCGCTCGGGCCTCTGCTCGACATCTCGGCTGTTCCGTGATTGGCTGCCTGGCCTGTGTATGTACGCCGCTATGCAGATCCGGCCGGCGCCAGCTCCTCCCATAGGTGTGTGCAATCAGTCAGTGGCCGAGAATACGCTGCCAGTGCCTGGGCCTATCGTATCACAGGAGGAAATCCCGAAGAACCACAGGTAACAGCAGTGCCAGTTAGGAGGAGAATTTAGATACATACATATATATATATATATATATATATATATATATATATATATATATATATATATATTGCTTGGAAAGTTGGACAGCTAAGCTATTGCTGGGAAAGATATTTGTGTTATATAATCTTCTTCACTTTGTATGGAAGTTACTCAGTCTCAGGCATACCATGCCCATATAAATATAGCCTAGAGAATTTACATCTTTCTATATTGCAATGTATTGCAATAAATCTGTTGTGGCCATATTTTGATCTTGATGAAAACAACCTATACTGTATTGCCATATAGAAAGATGTACATTCTCTATGCAATATTTATATGGGCATGGTATGCCTGAGAGTAACTTCCATACAATGTGAAGCTGAATTATCTCAAGAGCCATTTCACACTGCCATCTGGCCGCGTTATCGGTAAAGCGCTGCTAGTTTTAGCCGCACTTTACCATCATTTTACCCACGTTTTTCGGACGCTAGTGGGGAGCTTTTAACCCCCGCTAGCGGTCGAAGAAAGGGTTAAATGCGACTGTGCATCGCCGCTGCCGAAACGCCCATCCCGCCCCCCCCTGAAAAAAGTTCTGCGGACGCCCATGGCTATTGCTAAAATAAATCAAACAGTTCAGTAAAGTTCCTGTAACAGAAGGCATCACCTGATGGGTAGCTTAAGCAATAACAACGCCTTCCTTTTTGCAATATAAAAGCTTACGTGTCCTAGGTGCAAATGTTTCATAAGGAAGAAAAACAAGGATGGTCACGGCCTCATACTCTCATCTCGGTGAGTCAAGTGATAATATCACACACTGTGATTTGTGGTATTTCATTTGGCACTTTATGTTTGTGTTATCCATTAAGCTAAATAAGTCCCTAAGTATTATACTATATGCTCAAATGATATAGACGCACTTCTATACACGATGTATAGCAAACAGTAAGTCGATAGTATTACACTATAACAAAACCTAGATCTTAGTTTAATATAATAATGTCTTATTGAATGTGTAAATTTACTGTTCTGGTTCAGTTATAAATATCCCCTTTCTTTTTGTTCTCTAGCAGTGATTGCAATGTGAAAATGTAGCAGAACAATGTCTGGAGAGAAACCCTAAGTATATGTGTAGTATGAGATGCAGAAAATAACCTTGAGTCTGGCTGTGTCCCCGCATGCGGTTCTCTAGGGGAATCAGAGCTGGAAGGTGGGATGAATTGAGAATGTGGATAGATCTCAGCTTTATTCCAGTGGCCCCATGTTATTTGTATGCGAAGGATGGAAAGAACAACATGCCATATCTATAGAGTTAGGTCTTGTCTAAATGAAATAAAGAAGCACGGTTAAAGAAAAGCTGTAACATGGAGTTTTAAAGTAAAATAACACTGCAAATAAAAAACAGACACCCATTCAGTGTCAGGCTGTGCCTTTGAAAAGCATGCCCTCTGCCTGAGGTTCTGCTAGAGTACCCCCACTCCCCTAAAAGAAAAAAAGAAAGAAACTTTTTGATATCAGGCAGATAGGACAATCTCATCACCCACCGTAGTGATCAAACCTGGAGCTGCCTATTACCATGCCTGTGCACTGTCATGTGAGGGGCAACATTTACACAAAATCTTTAGGGGGCTACAGCAGCATACTGTAGTGTTGGGCAGATTCTTCAAAGTACAATTTCAATTCCCCTGCCCTTTTACCAGAACGCCTATCCACAATAAGTAAAAAAATAAATAAAAATCACTGACACAAGGATGTGTCCTTTGACAACATACTTTGTGCTAAGGTGTTCTTCTATCACATCTCAAAAAAAGTTGGGAGCAGTGGTGGCTGGTGGGTGGAAAACAAACAATAACCCCCCCTGGTGGCGCGGCAGCAATGAAACAGAACCCCCTCCTCCTTGGGCGGTCCATTGCTTACCCGCTCGTCTGATGGGGCTGTGATGTCCTCTCCTTGAGTGCGGGCAGCGGCCACGGCGGCTCCGGTGTGCGCTCCTCCAGCTTCCTACGCCGTGCGTCTCCTCTTCCTCCAAAGCGATAGGCATCCAGGAGGATCACCTGATGCTTTGGCCAATTGGAAAACAGGTCTCACAGACCTGCCTCCTGATTGGTGGGGAGGAACTTTAGTGTGATAATAGCGAAAATTCATTTGCTTATCGTCACACAACTGGGTGGGCTTGGAGCGCAGAGCATTGCGACCCTTTTTTGAAGTCTATTAGAGCCTCTGGCTCTAATCAGGAGCTTAAAAAAAAAAAAAACACCCCGCCACATAGTAATCCATCCAGCACTACTGATATGTAGATCAGGGAACTGGATGCATGGATGGGGAGGCGGCACCCGTGCACCCTCTATGGATGGGCAGCCACTGGTTGGGAGGTATTCTATTAATTAAATCAATACTCAGTTCAGCAAATTTTCCGGCACTGTGTTTTGGTGTGAACCAGCCCTTACTATTCTCTTTTTTATATCAGCACTATTCCAGCTTTGGCAGCACATTATTGCTCAATACTGACTTTCTGTTACAAGAGTAGACCATGCCTGTGCAATGTGTGTCGGCAATGCCATTGGTAGTTTCAACCAAGGGTGCATGTGACAGGGTGACAATGTGTGAGCAAAGTTGGGAGACAGTTGTCACCCTTTATCAGGAAGTGCCTGTACAAGGATATTCATGGCAGTATGACCTAGTACTATTTTAATGTAAGCTTCATATTTAAAAATATTGATAATTACATTTAAAACTTTATTAATATATTAATGTGAACAGAATGTAGAGGCAAAACTTGTTTTTGTTTTGTCTAGGCTGGGGAAGGGTAAAACCCTCTGCCAAGTTGTAATCACATTTTGTGTACCTGGTGGGGAGATACATTTCTTTCTTTGTACTGGTGACCATTGAGACAGAAAATGGGGGAAAATCTAACATTTTAGAGTCCCTAGAAAAAGATGAGGGGAAATCTTCCAATGTGGACAAATGTTCTGGTGACCACAGTCTAAGATGAGAATTACCCTCACAATAGGGAAATGTTCTCTCACCTCCTGTTTTGTCACCTCCTGTTTTGTCTCCAAGATAGGAAACAGTGAACTTTCCCCAACAGAACAAAGACAAAAAATTGCTTAATAGGGGCTCTAACCCTTCCCTACTCTGTCCAAAGAGTTTTGAATATATTCCGTATAGTGGAACCTCGGTTTGCGAGTAACACGGTTAACGAGCGTTTCGCAAAACGAGCACTGTATTTCTAAAAATCCTAACTCGGTTTGCGAGTGTTTGTCTCGCAAAACGAGCAGGATTCAGGCCAAAAGCGGTGTGCAGTACCACTTTTGGACTGAGGTGGGGGGTGCCGGAGCCGAACATCGCTGATTGTCGGCGTTTGGAAATGCACGGAAAGGCCTGAGCACACTTCGGCTGACCTCGGCAAACCTCAGAAAGGTATTGCATCCCATTGAAGTCAATGCGGAACAAATTATTTTCGTTTCCATTGACTTCAATGGGAAAACTCGCTTTGATATGCAAGTACTATGGATTACGAGCATACTCCTGGAACGGATTATGCTAGTAATCCAAGTTACCACTGTATATATTGTGAGCTGCGGAATGGTAGCAGGTAGAAAAGCTCCCTGAGGTGAGTGCACTTTCAGACACAGATACCAGTTCAATGGAGTAGAAGCAAACAGTGGGTGTTTTTATTGGTAAACAGAAGTGCTGTACATTGAGGTAAACAGAAAAACAGTTCAAAAACTTACAAATCAAAATACTAGCCATGTCCCAGCACTAACTACACAAATCACAACCCTGACTATCAGGCTATGGAAGCCTAGGGCTTGTCAGCCTCCACATACACAGCTTGTTTGCTTTGCACCAACCTTGCAGCTCTAACAGACCCAACCTGGTCTGTTCTCCAGAACCTGAGCACTGACTGCAGGTTCCAGGTGAGTCTAAATTGCCACTGGGGAGGGGAGTAAAACCCAAACTAGACCGAGGATCAGAGATTCCTAAATGTGAATGAGAGGAGCCTGGGAGATGTGTAAACCCTAAACAGGACTTTCTCCCTCTGAGACACTCTTCTGACTGCAACATATATACACTATATTACCAAAAGTATTGGGATGCCTGCCTTTACACACACATGAACTTTAATGGCATCCCAGTCTTACTCCGTAGGGTTCAATATTGAGTTGGCCCACCCTTTGTAGCTATAACAACTTCAACTGTTCTGGGAAGGCTGTCCACAAGGTTTAGGAGTGTGTCTATGGGAATGTTTGACCATTCTTCCATAAGCGCATTTGTGAGGCCAGGTACTGATGTTGAATACTTTTTCAAGGCACTGTATATGCAGTATGGCATGCTTGTTATACTCACTGTGGAACCTAAGGGGTAATCCTCTGCATTGTGTATAAAGGCTGTGTGATCCTGTCACTCTAATCCTCCTCTTCTTTAACTGACTCTAACCCATCTCCTGATAGAACAGAGCATTAGGAGTCAGGATGCACATGCTCAGTTTGGTGTGTAGTATTGCTAGAGTTTTTTTTTTTTTTTTTTTTTGCTTGGGAGAGTGCATGTGATCAGCACAGGGCCAATCAGCACTGCCCAGACAGAGGGTCAGGGGAACATTTTAATTTCTCCTACAAGCTTTATTCAGACAGTGATACAAGTCACAAGACTGCTATATACTGCTGATGAGAAAAGGTATTTAGCAGTTTATATTTACTAAAACTACTGCATTTCCCTGTTCTGTGTACTGTGGGAGACCAGATATAGTGAATGCAGGGTCCTGGGTTTAGTAACAATTTAAGACCACATAGATGAATTTTCGCAAAAAAATTGATTTTTTAATCAGCATGGATTCATGAAAGACAGAAAATGTCAGACAAATCTGATTTCTTTTTATGAAGAGGTAAGTAAAACCTTGGACAGAGGCGTGGCTGTGCACATAGTATACTTGGATTTTGCAAAAGCGTTTGATACAGTTCCCCACACACAGCTAATGTGTAAGGTAAGGTCTACAGGCTTGGATAAATCAGTTTGTAAATGTATAGAAAACTGTCTAAAAGACAGAATTCAGAGAGTAGTGGTTAACAATTCTTACTCTGAATGGTCTAAGGTTATCAGTGGTGTACCCCAGGGTTCAGTGTTGGGACCCTTGCTTTTTAACCACTTGCCGACCGCCGTACACACATACCGTATATACTCGAATATAAGCCAAGATTTTCAGCCCTTTTTTTTAGGGCTGAAAGTCCCCCCCTCGGCTTATATTCGAGTCACGACGTCTGCCTACATGAACAGCGTGTCATGCAGACAGACGGCAGTTTTCAAAAGCCGCGCCTCCTCCTCCCGCCCGTCCGTGATAGGCGGACACTAATTTTCCCAGCAGTAAGTCAGTGTGCAGTGTTCCGCCTATCACGGACGTCCTGTCATTCTGTTTTCTCTGACTGCTGGGAAAACAGCGTTCCTCCTATCACGGACGAGGAGGAGGAGGAGGGGCGGCTTTTGTAATTTTAGAATGGCGCCTTACACGCTGTGGGGGGACAGAGCGAGACTGCATCGGCGGAAGACAGATGACGGATGACACAGGACACAGGACCCGCAGATCGGCACAGGTAGGCTGCAATGGGGACAAAGTTGGGGTTGGGGGGGGGTCTGTACAGGGGACATGCAGCTGAAATGGGCATTGCTGACCCTCTTTTCCACTTACAGTAGCTGCTGCATTTTTTACTCTCGGCTTATACACGGGTCAATGTGTTTTTCCCAGTTTTTTGTGGTGAATTAGGGGCCTCGGCTTATATTCGGGATGGCCTATACTCGAGTATATATGGTATATGTCGGCAGAATGGCTCGTACAGGCAAATGGGCATACCTGTATGTCCCTTTGAATTTGCCGCCTTGTAGAGTGTGCCCACGGGTCCTGCAAACTCGATGTTCACCGGCGGTCCACGATCATGACGGAGAGGCAGAACGGGGAGATTCCTATGTAAATAAGGCATTTCCCTGTTCTGCCTAGTGACATGACAGGGATCTACTGCTCCCTGTCATCCGGAGCAGTGATCGCTGTCATGTCAGTGGTAGCCCATCCCCCCCACAGTTAGCATCACTCCCTAGGACACACTTAACCCCTTGATTGCCCCCTAGTGTTTAACCCCTTCCCTGCCAGTGTCATGTATACAGTAATCAGTGGCTGTATATAGCACTGATCACTGTATAAATGACAATGGTCCCAAAATAGTGTCAAAAGTGTCTGATGTGTCTGCCATAATGTCGCAGTCTCGATAAAAATTGCAGATCCCCGACATTACTAGTAAAAACATAAAAATAAAAATGCCATAAATCTATCCCCTATTTTGTACACGCTATAACTTTTGCGCAAACCAATCAATATACGCTTATTGCAATTTTTTTAACCAAAAATATGTAGAAGAATATATATCGGCCTAAACTGAGGAAAACTATTTTTTTTATATATTTTTGGGGGATATTTATTATAGCAAAAAGTAAAAACATATTGATTTTTTTTTAAATTGTCTTTTTTTTTGTTTATAGCGCAAAAAATTAAAACTGCAGAGGTGATCAAATACCACGAAAAGAAAGCACTATTTGTGGTAAAAAAAAGGATATCAATTTTGTTTGGGTACAACGGCGCAATTGTCAGCTAAAGCAATGCAGTGCCTAATCGCAAAAAATGCTCGTGTCAGGTAGAGGGTAAATCCTTCCGGGCTGAAGTGGTTAATATATTTATACATGATATAGGGTCTGGGATTAAAAGTACCATTTCAGTCTTTGCAGATGACATCAAACTATGCAGTAGAATAACGTCCTTACAGGATATCTCCAACTTGCAAGCCGACCTCAATGAACTGTTCAATTGAGCAACTATGTGGCAGATGAGGTTTAATGTTGATAAATGTAAAGGTATGCATTTGGGGGCTAAAAATATGCATGTATCATACACATAGGTGTGTGCAGCCTATTGCATTAGGGTGTGCACCCCAAAGTTTAAACACACATGCGTATATATATATATATATATATATATATATAGCAGACCTATCAATGTCGGAAGGTCCCGTTCTACGTGGATCGGTAAAGGGGTGTTCATACCATGTCGCCCCTAGCATACCTGGTAGTGATAGATGCCGCAGCCGCCACAGGCTTCGCTGCAATTTTTTGGCCACCATTGGTTACAGGACCATGGCCTCAGAGGTACTCCAAACCCTGGGTTTACCCGGACTTCCTTCCTCTTCAAGCAACACCCGGTCATGATAGCCGCTCGACTCTGGGGTCATACCAGGGCAGGACAGGCCGTGGCTTTCACCACGACAGCCTGGTCAAGGCCGATCTTGTTGACGAAGCCAGGTATGGATCGCTCTCAGTGATGACCTTCCTGCGCAGGCTGCTGCAATTATTTTGGCAGCACCAGTTTAACGTCCACTTTACGTTCATTCCAGGCTGCCATCTTCGGGGACGTGTCTACTATCTTTACCAGTTCGCCATTTGGCCTTCTCCCCAGCCTGCTCATACAAAACAGCCATTTACATAGCCTACTACGGGTTCTGACAGCCTAGCTAGTTCACCTGCAGCAATCCCGCAGGCCAGCTCCTGCGTAGTCGTCACTTAGCTCGCTACCAACACCATTTCATCTTCCACCTGGCTGTGTCTAAAGCCCAGCAATCAAGCTCCAGGATAGACATCCATCTCTGTAAACAAACAATGTCTGGTGTTCAGTTACCATACTCGACCACCTACAGCAGGGATCTTCAAACTATGGCCCTCCAGTTGTTCAGGAACTACAATTCCCATCATGCCTAGTCATGTCTGTGAATGTCAGAGTTTTACAATGCTTCATGGGATGTGTAGTTCTGCAACAGCTGGAGGGCCGTAGTTTGAGGATCCCTGACCTACAGTCACTCCTACCGGAACCCTCAAACTCTAGTCCCCTATTACCTTTTCCGTGCAAACCCTCGAGTGCCTACCAGTTTGTCAAACACGTGGGGGTTCTTCTTCGCAGCCTACACCTCAACCCCAGTCAGTACCACGGTCACTCTTTAGTATTGGAGCAGCCTTGGCAGCATCTCGGCATGGGTCCCAGATCACATCATCAAGAGGCTAGGCAGATGGAACTCTGCCTACCACGCCCGTTAGATCCTCAATCCACAGGGGGAAATGGCACAAGCATTCACCAAACTTGCTCAATTAATAAAGCTTCAGGTCTATTTCATGTGGTAAGTCTTATGGTAAGTCTGTCTGTTCATATCCGTATCGGCCATAGGGCTTCGCCCATAAGTAGGAAGGCCAGTATGGTGGCCTGAAGTTATGGGAGGAGCCGGGGGGGTATTTAAGCATCCCGCTCGCCTGTGGTCTTCGTCGGTTTCCTGTGCGCGGTACCCACCCTCCCATCCCCCTTTTCAGGGCATTTCTCAAATTAATTTCTCTTCACAAATACTCATTTCTAATCTAGGGTATGCCTCCTCATTTGGTATACCGATCATATGACCAGGGCACACTTCAGGTCCATTTCATGTGGTAAGTCTTATGGTAAGTCTGTCTGTTCATATCCGTTTCGGCCATAGGGATTCGCCTATATATATTGGAAGGCCGGGTACCGGCCTGAAGTTATGGGAGGAGCCCGTGAGCTCCGTTTTCGTCTGTGCGTGATATCTGATACGTCAGACATCTAGGACCGACTCGTTCGAGACAAGCGCTGTTGGTGCCGGTTCGTGAGGTTCGTTTTCGTCTGTCCGCCTCCTTTTGTTGCAGTCCCGCTTTCGTGTTCGTAAGTCGTGTTGTCCCTTCGTGTCGCACTCGTGTCGCCGAGTCGCAGTTCCGTACAAAGAGTCTGGTTCGGCTGTCGCAGGTAGGGCTTCGGCTCCCATGTTTTACGTTCTCATGCACTGCTTATCATGTCACTAAACTGTGGTCTGCGTAGCTCACGAACCACGCACCGCTTGTCTCGAAAAACCTAAACAGTCACACGCACGTTTTTGCTAGTACACGATCGGGAGCCACCTAGCGGCACGCACATTCAGGGCCGCCCGCCATGACACTCCGACCGATGCCGCATCCGGCACTCAAGGGTTCCCCTTACGCGGTCGTATTACGTAGTCTTTGAATCGTTCAAACATGGCTCACGCACGGGTGCCGTTCGCACTCACACGCATCGTACATGTACTGTCATATTATTCAAATCGGTTATGCCAGCAAGCGTGCCGAATCGCTATTTGCATTCCGAATCGCTGTTGGCATGTTAATTGTACGAATCACTTCGACCGTGTCAAATCATTTCATGTATTAGCATGGCAATCATTTCATCATTTCAAACATGGCTAACGTATCAGGCCATTCGGTCATGCTAAGTCATTTCGCATCAGTTAAACAAGGCGTTCATGCCATCATTTCGATCCTGGCCGCACTCAGATTCAAGTCATGTCGCACTTAGGCACGGATTTGTCTCGGGGTACCCAGGTTACGGCCGTATTACCATACATGTTTCAGAGATTGGCCCACCGCTCGTACGGATGCGGGCTCGAGTCCAGCCTTTGGCATGATATCGGTCATTGGCCACGTATCGGTCTGAATCCGGTCGCATCCGGGATGCATCGATTCGCACTGATTCGCCTAGCCGCTCGGCCTCCTTTCTATACATGCTCCAGAGATTAGATTCGGTTACAAGTTGCTCGGTTTGTTGTAATCTAGTCTTTGTCATGGTTTCATTTCGGTCACCATACCTCTGGGTAGGTCCGGTCGCATCCATAGATGCTCCGATCGGGGCGATCCAGACGCACGACTACCCGGCCTCATTTCGATACATGCGCCAAGGGCGGAATCGCTTCACAGGTTGCGTGCATTCTTGATTCTTGCCCCTGTCATGGTATGTCATTTCTGTCATCTTACCACGCCCGGCAGGAATGCAGTCACTTCCCCGCACTAATTCGTGTCGGCGTGCCCTAGGCCGGCCTCATTTCAATACATGCGCCAGGGACGGAATCGCAAAAACAAAAAAATAAATAAATAAGAGACTTTGATTCTTGTCCTTGTCATGTTATATCAATTCTATGTCACCTTACCACGCCCCGGCGTTAATTGGTCACCTCCCTGTACGAATTCGCGCCGGCGTGCCCTAGGCCGGCCGCATTTCTACAAAAAAAAAAAAGAGAGAAAGGGGTTCAGTCACTAGACAGTGGCATGACGATCGAGGTCGCTGGCACACGAGTGCTTGCGTTCCAAATGCGTACTATAGCACTTGGAGTCGGACCCGGTGGCAGCTGGATGTCACAGTTCGGCCTCAGCGTACCCAGGCAGTTGGCCTCATTTCACGGTTGCCTCATTTCTGTACGTGCTCCAGAGTCCGGCTCACAGTCACCCCCATACGGTACGAACGGGCCGGGCCCTGTCACGGGAAGTTAATTTCAGTTAAGGCAACATGTCATGTCAGTCATTCGTGTTGTTATCTGTCATTTGATTCCACAGCTGTCTCGGCAGTCGACTTAAGTCACTATCGCCTGTTGTTATCATCCACGTTGGGTTCCGTCGCTCTGGACGGCAGCAGTTTCAGGCTCTTAAATAGGTACTTTCTCTCACACTCTCTCAGGTCAGTCGGATTCAGTAGGTCCACCTGCACCAGCTTGATCAGGGTTCCAGCAGGTAAAAAAAAAAAAAAAAAACACAGGGGCACGGGGGGGCTCCTGCTTTCTCATGGCAGGTACGTAAACCGTAGGTGACACGTCCAAACTCATTTCTTGTCACCTCTTTGTAGGCCCAGCCTGCAGACACGTGACCAGTCTACTAAGTAACGGGTCTTGGCAGCCGCCATGTCATCAGTCGGCAGCGATGACCTCACCACCCCGCTATCTCCGGCGTCAGCCTCCGAGGCTGGCAGTGTCCAGTCTCTTAGGGCATGGACAATTCCCTGGCTGTCCGCCGAGCTGAGGCGCAGAGGGATACCCTTCTCGTCCGCGGCCAGGAAGGCGGAGCTATTCAGGCTCCTCTTCCCACCACCGGCCGCAGCAGGCACCAGCAGCCAGCAGCCAGCAGGCGTCTCTGGAATCTATTTCAGCCGCCGTCGCTCAGCTACACACCCTCGTGTCTTCCCTGTCTTCCTCGATCGTTGAGGTCCAGGACAGGGTGTCTCGTCTAGAGACCAGCCCGGCTGCCACGGTTCCGGACCCTGCAGTGGTCCCAGCCATCAGTGCACCGGCCGCAGGTAGTGAGCTTGCCACGACTACCGTTCACCCTTCCCACCTGGTGCCACCCAGCGTAAGGAAGGACATTTTAGAGGGCAGAGACGTTAACCTGGCCTCACTCATGATCTCGGTCCATGACTTGGCCGAGAACAAGGCCTACACCTGGGGGGACGTCTCGGTGGTTTTGAAAGCAAAGGATCCGAGGCTCAACAGAAAGCTCACGGTGCCCGAGTTCACGCTCGCTTTCGGCATGTTCAGGGACGTGCTGTGCTCAGCCTCCCCCGGCAGGCGGGAGGAACTGGACCTCTACCTCCATTTGATCGTAGACCTGGGCCACAAATACGGTGGCTCAGCGTTCTACGATTATCATCGGTCCTTCTCGGCCAAAGCCGCGGCCAGATTCTTACAGTTCCATTTGACAACGGACTGGAGCGTAGTGTACACTGAGCTGTTCTGCCGCCACTTTGCGGGTCTACGCTCCCCGCTATGTGCTGTCTGTCAGTCAGCGTCCCACACCACGGTCTGGTGTGCCAACGTAGCCTCTGTCCATCCGACAGCTAGCACGGCCTCTACCAGCACGAGCCAGGCTCAGCAGGCCCAGGCGCAAGGGCAGAAGGTGGACAAGTTGGGACGCCCGGTGCGGATGGTTGGGGGAGCCGCCATTTGCAACAACTTCAACTACGGCTCCTGCAATTTCAGCCAGTGCCGGCTCTTGCACGTTTGCACTCTATGCCAGAGGGCGCACCCCAGGGTCCTGTGTGAGGTCAAGCAGAAGAAACCGTGACTAAGCCGGGTCAACGTCCTTGGCTCGACGTTTACTTGACCTCACACCCCACTCCGTCACTCGCCAGCTACCTCATCCGAGGTTTCACCGATGGGTTTCATACCGGGCTTATCACCCTGCCCCACTCCACCCACGAATGTCCGAACCTGCGCTCTGCAGCAACAGATGAGCCAGCTATTGACGTCCTTCTTCAGACGGAGTTGGATCGGGACTTTATGATAGGCCCGTTCAGTCAGTCCCCCTTTAGTACCTGGAGGGTTAGCCCTATCGGGCTTGTACAGGGAACATTTTCAAATAAAAAACGTCTGGTGTATGATCTGTCAGCGCCTCATTCTTCCGTCATTCCCAGTCTCAACTCGCTCATCCCCTCCGAGGAGTTCTCACTGAAGTACGCTTCGGTAGACATGGCTATCCAGGCCATCCTCAGGACTGGGGTGGGTGCTTGGCTCTCGAAGGCGGACATATCTGACGCCTTCAAGCTGCTGCCCATACATCCTTCCCTGTGGTGCTGGCACGGCATCAAGTGGAGGGAGCAATATTATTTCGCGACCAAATTGACCTTCGGGTCTAAGAGCAGTCCTTGGTTATTTGACAAGTTCGCGGAGACCCTGGCGTGGATCCTTCTCCACGAGGCACAGTGCCACGAGGTCATCCATTATCTGGATGACTTCCTTCTGATAGAACCACCCGGGGCTCCCCCAGGGGACCTTGGAAAGTTGAGAACGGTTTTCAACAATCTGAACGTCCCCATAGCGGAACACAAGGTTGACGGCCCGGCGCACAAGATCACGTTCTTGGGCATCGACCTTGACACGCTTGCCATGCAGGCCAGCCTTCCCGCAGATAAATTGGACCGTATCAGGACGGTTCTGCGAGAGTTCACCCGGGTGGGGGGGATGTACTCAGAAGCAACTTCAGTCTCTCCTCGGGATGTTGAATTTCGCTATGAGGATCATCCCCCAGGGCCGCTCCTTCGTGTCCCGATTGCTGGTCTTCCTGTCCTACACCCAGGACCCAGACCAGGTCGTCAGGCTGGATTCAGCAGCCAGGGCAGATCTGGCCATGTGGGAACACTTTCTTAGTAATTGGATCGGTGTGTCCCTGTTCATCCCAGTAGTGTCCACGCTGTCACCCCAGGTGGTGACCGATGCGGCGGCATCCACAGGATGCGCCGCCATTTTTGGCCATTTGTGGTTCGCCGCCCCTTGGCCTCCTCAGGCGCTAGCCACACCGGGCTTCACTACCACGTCAGCCCTCTTTGAGCTGTTCCCCATCATAGCAGCCGCCCACCTATGGGGTCACCATTGGTCTGGACAGACTGTGGCTTTTACGACAGACAGTCAAGCCACTGCCGAGATCATCAGCAAGGGCAGGTCTAAATCCAGGCCCGTCATGTCCTTCCTCCGCAGACTGGTCCAGCTATACCTACAACATCAGTTCAATGTTTACGGCTCATTCATTCCAGGGAAGTTCAACTCAGCAGCGGACGCACTCTCCCGTTTTAACTTTACTTCTTTCTTTGAACAGATGCCAGGAGCCTACCATCTTTCAGCCACTATCTCGGATTGGTCACAACTGACCTTGGACTAGCCCCCACATCTACATTCAGCTACTGACATCATCAACGCTTCACTCGCCCGCAACACCCGTCGGGCCTACCGGACGGCCTGGAGGGCGTTTAACAAGTTCCTGCCCCATCGCCCTCGTGAATCTTCCAGCATCAAGCGGGTTCTGGCGTTTATCGCTTATTGCCATTCTCACCTAGCACTGTCACACAGCACGATACGCCAGTACGTGGCCGGGGTGCAGCACTACTTGTCACTTCAAGACCCCGCGAGGCCTTCGGTGTTCTCCTGCCACGCAGTAAGGGCTCTTCTGCGTGGAGTTCAGAGGCACCAGCCGCCAGTCAGCCCGAAGCGGCTGCCTATCACTGGGGAGATCTTTAAGGGGATGTCTGACATCCTGGATAGGTCCCCCTTTCGGTCTCCTCCTCAGCACCATCCTGCAGGCTGCGATACACATGGCGTTTCATGGGTTTCTACGGCCCAGCGAGTTCACTCGCAGCCACCCGGCCGGTCCAGTCTTGCATAGAAGTAATCTCTGCCGCCACCAGGATCACTACGTCCTTCACTTGGCGACGTCTAAAACTCAGCAGCGAGGTTCCGGAGTAGATATTCACCTGTACAGGACCCACAACAACTGGTGCCCAGTTGCCGTGTTAAACCGCTTGACGGCACTGCTATCCGACCGCCCAGGGTCCAGTCCGCTTTTACCCTTTCCAGTAAAACCCCTCAACTCGTCGCAGTTTGTGGAACATGTCCGGGTCCTTCTCGGCAATCTTCATTTGGACCCCAGCCAGTACTCCGGGCATTCATTCCGGATCGGGGCGGCCACGACGGCCTCAAGACAGGGGGTTCCGGACCATGTGATCAAGAAACTAGGTCGGTAGAAGTCAGCCTGCTTCTCTCGCTACATACCTAACCCACAGTTGGAGATGGCTCAGGCCTTTGCCCAACTTACTCAGTGACATTTACCTTAATAAATAATTATCCCCTACCTGAAGGTTTTTGCCCCCTTATTTTGGTGTACCATACGGTAGACCAAGGCACACTTTCAGGTCTATTTCATGTTGGTGAGTTTTGTGTTGTTCCTATGTGTCATCGGTACTCATGTCGTCCGTAGGGCTCTAGACCATAAATTGGAAGGCCGGGTACCGGCCTGAAGTTATGGGAGGAGCCCGGAGGGTATTTAAGCAGCCCAAAGGCCGCCGGTCTTTGTCGGTTTCCTGTGCGTGATACCCACCCACCCTCCCCTTTTAAAAGCCTCTTCCAAGTATTCTTACCCCAGACTGAATACTCATTCCACATTATTCCATAACTACTTCTTATCATTCCTTATCTAGGGTATGCCCCCTTATTTTGGTGTACCATACGGTAGACCAAGGCACACTTTCAGGTCTATTTCATGTTGGTGAGTTTTTGTTGTTCCTATGTGTCATCGGTACTCATGTCGTCCGTAGGGCTCTAGACCATATATATATAATATCGGCTACATTAAAAAGTGGGGTGCAGCAAATAACCTCCCAGTAGTATCTCATTGGTTATATTAAAACCAGTTAGATGTCTTATTAAAAATTCAAATGATGCACATTTCTATATTAAAACTTCAGCGATGGGATATTACAACTCTACGTGTGTTTTGCCAAAAAAAGCCTCTTCATCAGGAGTATTGAGGTTGCAACTTCTATAGAGAATATATACTGTAGTGCAGTGGTTCTCAACTCCTGTCCTCAGGACCCACTAACAGCCCCGATTTTAAGTATTACCTTGGGGAAATGCAGACTAGAATCCTGCAGTCACTGAGCAGCAAATGATATCACCTGTGATGTATTCCAGTTATCTTGCAAACCTGGCCTGTTAGTGGGGTCCTGAGGACAGGAGTTGAGAACCACTGCTATAGTGCAATGTATTATGTATTGCATATAGTCTTTCAATAACTGAATAGCTCAAGGTGGAAGATGCATATATTCCAAGGTGGGCATGCATGGAACTAGAGGAAGATTTCAGTGCCAGTGTCACCAAGAACAATATAAAAACAAATTGTTTTCATGAAACAACCTTCAGAAGGACATTTCCCCTGAGTAGGTAAGCTCTTAACTCTGTATAAAAATGCTGATGTGACAAAATAATCAAATTTACAATTTGGCAGCACGATCTGATAGAACAGGCTGTATTGGCACTAAGTTTAGCTTGTCTCACCTATTCTAAATTTGGCAGCAGATGGATATATTTATATATGTGTCAAGCCATGACAAGAAATGTGCTGGAATTGTTAGTTTTTTTTTTTTTTTTTTTTTTTTAACCTACTTTAGAAATAAAAAAAAATGGTACACAGCCACATGATGGTGAGTACATAGGTAATAGATTCTTCCCAGGGTTAGATTACAGTAATGATAAAAAGAAGCACTTGTGAGAATTTTCTGACATTTTCATATAGATCCCAGGTGTCCTTTTCTAGCATAATCACATATCATGATGTGTTTCTCTCTCTGGAGCTAGGAATCATGGGTAATGAAATTCAAATTAGCTTACATTGCCTGTCATCTTTTATGATGACTTTGAAATACTTTCCCAAGACAGCGGTTGCAATAATGATGAAGTAGATTAAAAAAAACAGGGAGGGGGTATTTAGGATTGATGCAAATATTGGTCCTCACTTGCCGCTTTGTTACTACTTTGGGGGCAATCGGAGTGCCCAGTTAGAAAGTTGAAGTGCCAACTTTGTTAAGACTGATGGGTTGATTTGGTACCAGATCAAATAATTTTCTGGATTTTTATAAATACCGGAAGGTCCTAATCCTTCCCCATTTTACCCACAATTAAATAAAAGGTTTTACTGGAGATGGGCTTTAATGTACCGTATTTATTGGCGTATAAAACGCACCGGCGTATAACACGCACCCCAAGTTTAGGAGGGCATTTTAAGAAAAAAAGTTTTAGGAGTGAAGTTTAGGGAAAAAAAAAAACTTACATTTAAGTTCATTTGCAGCTTGCCCAGCGTCATTGCAGCCTGGCCCAGCGTCATTGCAGCCTGCCCAGCGTCATTGCAGCCTTTCCCAGCGTCATTGCAGCTTTCCCAGCGTCATTGCAGCCATGCCCAGTTTCTTTGTAACTTGCCAGCGTCATTTAAAGTCTGGTCCGGGTTTAAATTTCCCGCCGCCCAGACTCTCTGTCGCGTGCGCCGCCGAAAAAGACCGAAGGTGGGCGAAAAAGACCGAAGCGCCCCGGAAAAGGCTGAGCCAACTGTTCAGCTCCGCTCGCGGTCCCGCCTCCCTGCTGTTTCCGGAGCGAGCGCAGGGAGGCGGGACTACGAGCAGAGCCGAACAGTCTGCTCAGTCTATTCCGGTGCCGCTTCGGGTTTTTTCGGCCACGATTCGGTCTTTTTCGGCAGCGCTCGCTATTTTTCGGCGGCGCTTGCCATTTTTGTCACTTTTTTTGGGGTATCGGCGTATAACACGCATCCACGACTTTCCCTCGATTTTAAGGGGGAAAAAGTGCGTGTTATACGCCGATAAATACGGTATATCCAAAGATAAAACGTTTTGTTGAGTTTTGGGGTAGGGAAGGGTTAGAGTCTTAATTAAGTTCCTATTATTGTCTGTGTCCCCATTAGGGAGATTTACCTTTTAATTGTCCTGGTGACCATCGTCACCTTGACTGAAAAATGAGGGAGAATTTAAAGTTTTGGGATGTGACCACAGCAGGAATAGAGGGGAATTTTTTCCAATGGGGATAGGTGCTGCAGTGACAGTTGTATATTGTATGTGAGGATTCCCATCACTTTGGAGAGATTTCTCTCACTTCCTGTTGTGTCTACACAACAGGAAGTGAAGAGGATTCTCCACAAGAAAAAAAAAAAAACAATGACAGATGTTCCTTTCCAACTGTATAAAGAATGGTTTGGCTTTCAATATAATTTAAGCAGCTTTTCTCAATCTTTTTACCTCAAAGGAACCCTTGAAATAACTACTGGATCTCGGAATATGAGTTTATTACAGTTTATAGTACATTAGCATGATCAGTAAAGCTGTAGGAAGTTTTGAATACAGAAGTATGGTGCACCACAGAGTATTTGCCATCTAGGAGGGATCATTTTACAACACACCCCTGCTCCATGGAACAAAATTATTTTCAGCAATAATCCTGAAATGATACAAATAATGACCAGAAAAGAAATGCAGATATTGAAAATGTTGCATCCCTTTACACTACTGGTCAATGAAAGGATGCCCCCTTAAATTGTGGTCCATGTAGCTCACTGTTACCTTGGTAACCATTGGTAAAATTCCCCCTTGCATTGGTGATAAGTGTAGTGCACCTTTTTATTAATGATCATTGTAGAAGTGACCCCTAAATTGGATGTCAGGTAAAAATAATACTCTTACATCAATAAGTGGAGGCAGGAGATCAATTGACCAGTGTGCACTGCTCAAAGAACCCCTAGCACCCTCTGAAGGATCCCTAGAGTTCCACAAAAGCCTGGTTGAGAAAGACTGCTTAAACCCTTGTACTGCCACCGCCACATGTCATATGTTGGTGGCAGCAGGAAGTTTTACACAACTACACAAAGCTACTCTCCAGTAGCCAACTGTCAGCTTTCTGATGAAAGCAATTGGGTGGTTGTACAACCACCTGATCGCTTTCTGTGCCCTAAAAACTGTGCCCCCCACTATGCTTCCTGGGCTCTGCTGTCCCACCTGGAGGCCCACAATCTACATGGCAGGTGTCATTGGGTGAAGGGGAAGTGGACTAGAGAACATCTGATCTGTACAGGCTTTAAAGCATCCCCTTTGGAAATCATAGGGTGATGAAATTCGTTGTCATTTTACGAGTAAACACAGTTTTAAAGTTTGACATTTTGGGTATATACTCACTCAGCACATCCTCATTGTTCATATTTTACCAAAAGTTGGGTAATATATTGCGTTTGTGTGCCCTAAAATGAACTTTATTGCATTTTTTTACTTAAAAAATTCTCCTGATAAATCATTGTGCAAGTATCATGTGACATAAAATATTGGAACTACATCTATTTTACTTTCCAGTGTGTTTGTATTTAGACAATATAAAATGTTTGGGGGGTTTTAGTCATTTCCAGGTTAAAAAAATATATTTTTTAGACTTGTACAAAAAAAATTGCAAAAATTACTCTGCAAAAGAGTTAAAGTGTATGTAAAGCCAAAACTTATTTTTTTAGTTTTAGATAGAGGTATTAAAGCCTTGTCCAAGTAATTTTTTTGCTGCTTGTGTACCATTGGGGAAATTTCCATTCACTTCCCGTCTCAGAGGTGTAACAGAAATTTGTAGGAAATCTCCTAAAATTAGGTAAATTTGACAGTTGCCCCCTTGGACTGGTATCTACATTAGAAGAATTCTCCTCACCTCTTGTTCTGGGGACAACTCAAAAATTTGGGATTTTCACTTTGCTTTCTTTCTTGGTGACAATGTTCACTAGCATAAGTAGAGGGGTGAATCTCCCCAATGGGGACATAGACAGCAGTAAGTAGCTTGAAAAAAGAGCATGCCCTGTGTCCAGTCATCACGACCCACCAGTGACGTCATCACGCCCGATCCCCCCTTTCAGCCCTCACCACCGAGTGCCAGCAACCATCCAAGCCTCGTTTTTGATCACCCTCGTCTGCCGAGGTCCTGCAGGTTTAGGACACTCTTCCTTACAGACAGGGAAAGCTGTATGAACGCTGCTGTGCGGGGCTTGATGTCAATGCCAGTGTGGATGGACATGTGCCTTACTTCCCTAATTTTCATGTAAGTGGATATTGCACCTTTGTTTTAAAAAAATGTTCTTCTCTCTTAGCATATTTGGAGTCTGCTTTCAACTTCCCCTACGAGGCTGGCCCTGATCTCTGGACTGCAACACCATATACCCCCCCCCCCGTTCTCCTCCTCCTTTTTGCCAATACTGAGTTCTCTACTCAAAAGGACTAACCTGATGGACGTATGTATTATTATATAGACTATCTGGCAGCGCCACTATCCCAATTTTTCTCAGCAGTAAGAACTTGACAGATGGTGTAACCCTCACTCATTTTATTCAAAACAAAAAAAAAGTTTGGGATTTGGATATACTTGAACAGAAGTGGAGACTAGCCTTGAAACTGAGCAGTTCTCTTATTGATTCACAACTGAAGGAGCAGCTGGAAAAAAATCCCCACAATAGATAACGGTAAATAGTGACAGTAGCAGTACAGCTGCGCCGAGTCTCCGCATGGTTTTACGTTGTACCTCCATGAGGTGAGATGGATGCCGAAACACTATAGCCTACTCTCTGGAGTGAAACATACACTGTAATTATTCTCTCCTTTGTATCTGCCAGAAAACATATTCCAGCCAAAAGCTTTGTATTGTACTTTATTGTATCATCATTTCATAGTGTTTAGATAACATTGGGCAATTCGGTTTATGGGACAGCAGGACATTTCTCTTCTTAACAACGACAGGAATGCCTCTCTTCGGACATGAAAGAACAGGAGAGCGGTGTGACAGGCCACGAAGTATCGGCTTGTTTGTGTGAGTACAGATCACTGGCAATGTGCAGACTGACTTCAAAAGGCTTGAAGATCTGAGATAGCCAGCAAATTGTTATTTAAAGGTACAATAAACCTCAAACTCAGGTCAGCCCATCTCAACAATGGCTGTTAATAACACTTACAGAAATATATGTAAAGGCTGCAGAAGGTTGGGACTGAAGATAGTTGAGGTAAAGATATTATTAAGGCGAAATCGGCTTTTATAGGTTGCTGAACACAGACAACTTTTCTTTTATTAAAGTTGAAGTTTAAAGGGTAATTTCACTTTTGTAGGAAAGAAAATAGCAAATGAAAAAAAAAATAATAATATAGCATATACAATTGCTACATTAGCCACATTAAAATGGAATGTTATTAAAAATTAATCTGCAGGGCTGTAATTTTCTGTAAAATTCAATGCAGTATGGCAACCTGGAGGAGCTCTATACTGTACACAGTTGGTGTACAGAACTTCCCCACACATGTCATTTACTGCTTGTGTGATTGGTTATCAGATTTTCCCAGAAGTCTGCTTGAAGCCCGCACCATAGCCGAAAGACGGCTACAGCACGGGCTTAAATTGCTGGGCGGCCGTCCATAGACGTCCTTCCGTGCTCGTACTGCCCACGTGCCCCCTGTAGCGTATGGGCGGCACACTCTGTGATCACTGAATCCTTGGGACTTGGCTTGGTATTGCATGCCATTGTTGAGTCTGTAATTTACTAGGACCCCAGATCTTTTTCCATCTTGGACCCCCCAAAGGTCCCTTCCTAGCAAGTAACTTGTGTTCATACTTTTTTTTCAACATGAAACCTAATTTGCCATTTGATTGGGCTATTTAAACCGTCCTCTATATTATTTATGCAGACATTAAACAGCATGCATTTAGGCTGGATTCACACCTATGCATTTTTAGTGCTTTTTGCATTTTGCAGATTTGCACTACAGTCCATTTAACATGGTCTCCTATGGACCATGTTCTGTATTGCAAATCTGCAAAATGCAAAAAGCACTAAAAATGCATAGAATTCAGCCTAAAAGGGTAACAACTCAAGAGATAAGACTATAATTCTACCACTTTACACAACTCTTTCCCGGCTGCGTCATGTCCAGTTCTGGTCAACAGAAGGGCAACAAAGCTCATAAGAAGGCTGGAGGACCTCAGATATGAGGAATGACCACAATCATTACATTTATTCTCCCTGGAGAAGCGACACCTAAGAGGAGATATGCTAGCAATATACAAATACCACAATGGTGATCCTAGAATAGGAAAAAAACTATTTATACTTAGGAAGCTTAACTACTTCTCCTTAGGTGGATGCCATATGATGTCCTGGAGTTTAAAGCGGAGGTTCACACAAAAAGTGAACCTCCGCTTTTCGGAATCCTCCTCCCCCTCCGGTGTCACATTTGGCACCTTTCAGGGGGAGGGGGTGCAGATACCTGTATAATGCAGGTAATTGCACCCACTTCCAGGAATAGACTCCCACGGGAGTCACACCCCTTCGCGTCACCCCCCCCTGTGTTCTGGGAAACACACAGGTCCCAGAACACAGCGGGGACCAGTGAGGACGCATGTACAGTAGGGAACCGGGAAGTGAGGCCGAAACGCTTCACTTTCTGATTCCCTCACCTAGGATGGTGGCGGGGGCAGCCGAGAGATGAGCGTTTGATCGGCTTCGGCCGCCAAAATTGTGGGCTCCCTGGACAGGTAAGTGTCCATTTATTAAAAGTCAGCAGCTGCAGTATTTGTTTTTGTTTTTTTGGGTGGACCTCCAACTGCAGGCATCATTTAGATATCTTATTTTTCTGCCAGCGATTCCCTACCATGTAAAAACAATCATAGCGGCCATTCAGCCGCTTGATTGTTTTTACAGGCGGAAGAAGGGGAGATGTCTCCCCCCTCCCGCCGCCCTCCGGTGCTTCTAATGGTTAGCCTGTTCGAGCAGTGAGCCAGAGAATGAATCGGCAGGTGGTGGCCGATTACCATAGAGAATGCCATGAACCAGATGGTCCCCGGCAGTCTCTATGACCTTTGGAGGCCGGGTGTGATGTTATGACATCACGTCCAGCCTTAGCAGATGTAAACATTGCCATTGCCTTGGCTGGGAATCTGAGATGGGTTTTTAAGCTTTCCAGCATAGAGGGGAGATCTGGGGACTAATAGATCCCAGATCTTGCTGTAAAGAGGACCTGTCATACCCTATTCCTATTACAAGGGATGCTTACGTTCCTTGTAATAGGCATAAAAGTGATCAAAAAAATTTAACGGAAAAGTGTAAAAAAAAAAAAAAAAGTAAAATAAACAATAAAAAAATAAAGTTAAAGCTCCCCCGTCCCAGCGTGCTCGCACGCAGAAGAGAATGCATACGTATGTCGTGCCCCCATATATAAACAGCGTTCTAACCACACATGTGTGGTATCGCCACAAACATTAGAGTGAGAGCAACAATTCCAGCCCAAGACCTCCTCTGTAACTCTAAACAGGTAACCTGTAAAAAAATGTTAAAGTGTCGCCTATGGAGATTTTTTGGCGCCATTTCACATGTGCAATTTTAAAGCATGACATGTTAGGTATCTATTTACTCAGCGTAACATCATCTTTCAGATTATACAAAAAATCAGGCTAACTTTAGTGTTTTTTTTTTTTTTTCAATTCATGAGATCTCTAATGCAGTTTAATGCCTAGCTATCCAATACAAATTTAGCAGAGTCAGTACATAATCACTATGTCATAGCGGACATGATAGTCAAATAATCAAAATAACAAAAGATTGGAATCTGTAACAAAGTTTGTTAAAATCCTTGCAATGCACATGGATCACCCGGGGGGGATGTTTTTTTTTTCAACAAAAGTGGAGTTATGCTTTAAATTTCTTGGCATGCTAAACTGAAATGTATTTACCTCCTAAATTTTGTTCTGGATATATCAACTGAAAATAAAAATTCCAAAAAATGTGGATTCTTTTTTTCTATTACAGGTGGTTTTGGACATGCCTGGAAATGTAGCTGGACTATTTTAGCATAACTAATTGCTTTTAGTCTACTTGTCAGGACTGGCTTGAAAATAAATTGCCATTTGATAAACTGCCTAAGCCTTATGGATTGTTTATGCATAGCTATTGATTTCCTTCTTTAATTATTTTTCATAGACATTATTAGCTCACAGCAAATATATGGCATTTCTGGAAATAGACATCATAAGTTACTGGGCATAGTGCAATTAAAAAGAGGCAGCGCTTTAGCATTTTATTGCTTTTAATTGCTTGCACTCTATAAATCCGTCTTTTTACAGAGGATGACCTTCAGATCTACAGCCGGGTTTAAAAAGAATATGTCATGTATGAAGCTGGGACACTTTGCAACCTATTTATAAACAGGCAGTAATTGCTTATCCCTTGCTTCTTGCTAAATTCCTGGTGGTCCTCACTGCTCCAAACCACCATGCTATTTATAGAGATACATTTTCGGGCTTTAAGCCTTAAATAAACCTTCATTTTGCCTGTGAAGGGCAAAGCAACAGGTCTACTTTAATAGACTGCTGTAAACCTTGGGGATTACCTTGACTTTTTATAAAATAAAGAGTCTCTGCTTCATACCTGAGGATTTTGTTTATGACTGTAATGCCGCGTACACACGATCGGACATTGATCGGACATTCTGACAACAAAATCCATGAGGTTTTTTAACGGATGTTGGCTCAAACTTGCATACACACGGTCACACAAAGCTTGTCAGAAATTCCGAACGTCAAGAGCGCGGTGACGTACAACACGTACGACGAGCCGAGAAAAATGAAGTTCAATAGCCAGCGCGGCTCTTCTGCTTGATTCCGGGCATGCGTGGAACTTTGTGCGTCGGAATTGTGTACACACGATCGGACTTTCCGACAACGGATTTTGTTGTCGGAAAATTTGAGAACCAGATCTCAAATTTTGTGCGACGGAAATTCCAATGGAAACTGTCCGATGGAGCCTACACACGGTCGAAATTTCCGACAACAAGCTCCGATCGCACATTTTACGTCGGAAAGTCCGACCATCTTGTCTATTGTCATCTCATTGGTCTATGAGTTTTGGACAGCACCGGCCACAGTTCCATAAATTTTTTTGGTTGTTTGCTTGGAATTTTTTTTTGTGCATCTGGACATTTGTTTTTTACTACTTTAATACACCCATTATCAACAGCTTGTATTTTAGAACTCTAGCAATACCCCTGAGCTCAGTGACTCTGTATAACTATTTTTTTATTTTGATTTTGATAGCTTACCAGGACTTGCGTCACTGCTGCATACATCAATATCAAATGGGTCCCTGGTATATATCTGTCCACGGATGTACCCCACAGCACAGCCTTGGCTAACAGGGTAGGGGACTTCACTTTTCTCTGCTGCAGTTTCACTCTTACAGGTCTCCTCTCCACCCCTACCTTATGACTGGACAGTGAAAGGAGAAGAAGCACACTAATGAGCTCATTTCTTTCTCACTCTGCTCTCTACACATATCAGCATGCTCTTTATGTTGCAGTGCACCAGACTGGCTCTTTGTCCTCCTTTTTTACTCCCCCTCTCTGAGTTCTTCTGTACAAACTGTATGGTAGACTGCAAGAAGTTGATACCAAGTTAAATTCAAGTACTTACACTGCTTGCATTGAAAATATAAAAATCATACATTTAATGATGTATAAATGGTTGTCTATTAGTAGCTTTTATATTCACCTAGAGTTAAACTCTGAAGCAATATTAACTGCTAAGGCCTCATGTACACTGCTGCTGGTAAACGGATGTTTAGGAGCAGTTGGGCATTTTTTTCAACTGCTCCTGAACTCTCCTCTATGTTATCTTATCAGTACATGTACACATAGTCGTTTATAGTCGTTTCTAGGCAGTTGCGTTTAGAGGCCTTTTTTGGAACCCAAAAAAATGCGTTCAGAAGTTGCGTTAAGGCCCCTTTCACACCTAAGCGTTTTTCATGCGGTACAGCGCTAAAAATAGCGCCTGTTCACCGCATGAAAAAATCCTGCCCCTTTAACTCCAGTGTGAAAGCCGGCGGGCTTTCACACTGGAGCGGTGCGCTAGCAGGATGACAAAAAAAGTCCTGCTAGCAGCATCTTTGGAGCGGGATAGGAGCGGTGTGTTCACCGCTCCTATACCGCTCCTTCCCATTGATTAGAATGGGACACCGCGGTGAAACCGCGGCAATACCGCCGCAAAGCGCTGCTACGGCGGCGCTCTGCGGGGGGTGTTTAAACCCTTTTTCGGCTGCTCGCGGGGGGTAAAACCGCACCGCGAGCGGCCGAAAACCGCGGTGAAAACGACGGTAAAGCAGCGCTAAATATAGCGCTGCTTTACCGTCACCGCGGCTCACCGCCCCAGTGTGAAAGGGGCCTTAGAGGCATTTCAAATGCCAAACGCCGCTAAACGCGGCTAAAGTTTAGCCGCATTTTGTTTACAGGTCTTTTTAATTTTTGGCTATTTAAAAAAATGCGGCATGTAAACACGGCAAAACTGAAGTTTTAAACGTGGGTTACTATCCGTCCATTAAATCGTTCAGGAGAGGTTGTAAAAACGTCCCGTGTACATGAAGCCTAATGCTGCGTACACACGATCGGAAATTCGGCCAGCAAAAGATAGATGAGAGTGCTTGATCGGAAAATGCGACCGTGTATGCTCCATCGGACTTTTGCTGTCCGAATTCCAGCCAGCAAAAGATTGAGAGCATGATCTCAATTTTTCGGTCGGAAAAAGTTCCGATCAGAAATTTCCGTTCGTCTGTAGCAATTCCGACGAGCAAAATTCCTACGCATGCTCTGAAACAATTCGACGCATGTTGGGAAGCATTGAACTTAATTTTCTCGGTTCGTCGTAGTGTTGTACGTCACCGTGTTCTTGACGGTCGAAAGTTACGAGAACTTTTGTGTGACCGTGTGTATGCAAGACAAGCTTGAGCGGAATTCCATCGGAAAAACCATCCAAGATTTTTCTGATGGAAAATCCGCTTGTGTCTACACGGCATAACAGTTTTTGTAATGCCATCATAGTAACCTGTTGCTCATGCCCACAGTGCGTATTTTACTAAATATGTCGGCACAAGCATTTACTTTTCTAGCCCCACACCGTCCTTGGCTCCAAGTTGTGCAGAGCTTCTTCCCTACACTCCTGGGAATGAGATCATGTACCCTGACTATTATATGTCACTGTTCAGCTGGAACACAACAGTAGCAGGGAGGAGGTGAGAGCAGGGCAGTGGCTTGCTTCAGTGCTGTGTGTAGGAATGGATATATACAGAGCTAGCTCTAGTGCCAGCCGAAAATGCACAACACAAATGTGGCTCCATAGATCTCTGCAAGGGAAACGAGCCACCATGAATCCAGAAAAGGGAAGACGCTGAGAGGACTCGGTGATTGTGGGGAAAATGACCAGTCAATTAAAAATTGAAGCTGCATATGCTGTATGTATTGATCCCAGCTTTAGAATTTGCACAAACAAATATGACTTTATAAGCACCAGGGCTTTTTTTTTTCTCAGAGAATAGGTGTAACAGGTACTCCCCACTTCTGAGTCACCCCTTGTCTGCACCCCCTAACAACCTCTGAGCACCCCCTACCCACCTCCCAGTTCTGCCCCCTTTAGAGAATGGAGAACCAAGTATCATTTTATGGTGCGAAGTAATTTGTATGGAATTTGTTCATGATAACAAGAAAAGCAGTAAAATAGATCCCTTGCAGCCATCAACAATAGACCCCCCAGCAAGAATAGAATTCCCCCAGCAATAATAGATCCCCATGCAATAGGTGGTTATTGAGGTGGTTCTGGCCAGCTCAGTAGATTTCTTTAAGAAAGGTCTGAATTCTTTCCTAAATGTACATAATATAACTGGGTACTAACATTTATAGGTAAAGTTGATCCAGGGAAAATCTGATTGCCTCTTTGGGATCAGGAAGGATTTTTTTCCCCTGCTTCAGCAAATTGGATCATGCTTTCTGTTTTTTTTCCACCTTCCTCTGGATCAACTGTGGGTATAGGATCGGGTATATGGGATTGCGTGATATTTTTATTTCATTATTATTTTTTTTTTTTATGGTTGAACTGGATGGACTCGTGTCTTTTTTCAACCTGACTAACTATGTAACTATGTAAAATACCCCCAGCAACAATAGATCCACCCCAGCAACAATAGACCTCCAACAGCAACAACAAATTTTTCAGCAGCCAACATCAATAGACCCTTCAACAGCCAACACCAATATATTCCTCCTGGCAACAATTCATCCTACCCCCCCAGCAACAATAGATTCCCCAGCAGATAGCATCATTAAACCCTCCAGCACACCCCAGCACCCCTTGCCATTACATACATTCAGGGCTCGAGTCCTGCAGGAACGCATGGGAACGGCGTTCCTGTACTTTTTCCACAGCAGGAACACCATTCCTGTTAGCAGCCGTGTCCTGCAGGACTGGCCTTTGAAGTATGCAAGCTGTGTGGCAGGCAGTGGCGTACCAACGGGGGTGCAGGGCGGGGCAGTCATTTCAGGGGGGTGTCAGGCTGACGCCCCAGGGCCGCATGTCCATGAGGTAAAAGTTGCCGCAGTAGTTGGGCTACAGTCAGTGCTGGGGGGGGGGGGGGGGCGGAAATTACCCAGCTGCCCCATGATCGTGAAGGGGAAGGAGCTGCAAGGAATCGCATCGCCTGATGCCGCCGCCAGACAGGAATGAAAGTAAAAGCCCGTACAGCCGCTGAATGCCTGCAGGAGCTAGAGGAGGAGAATCAGGCATTCAGCATCTGCAGGAGGAATATGGAAAAATCAATTCCTCTATATGCAGCTGCCCCTGCCACTCCTCCTATCCAACTTCTTTTGTTGGCCCCCCAGTGCTCTTCAGCCTTCCCCCCAGTGCTCTCCAGTTCCCCTCCAGTGCTCTTCAGCCTCCCCCAGTGCTCTCCAGTTCCCCTCCATTGCTCTTCAGCTTTCCCCCTGTTCTCTTCATCTCCCCCCCAGTGCTCTCCAGTCCCCCCCCCCGTGATCTTCGGCTCCCCCAGTGCTCTCGGCTCCCCCTGGGCTCTCCGTCCCCCCAGTTCTCCATGCTCCCAGTGCTCTTCACTCCCCACACTCTCCGACCCCCTGGTGCTCTACAGCACCCCCCAGTGCTCTTTGGCTCCTCCAGTGCTCTCTGCTCCCCAAGTGCTCTTGGGACCCCCTAGTGCTCTTCTATCATGTCCGCAGTCTCTGACCATCTCTTGTATCAAGTTTGCAGTCTCTAATCATCTCTTGTATCATGTCCGCAGTCTCTGACCATCTCTTGTATCATGTCTGAAGTCTCTGACCAGCTCTTGTATCATGTCCGCAGTCTCTGACCATCTCTTCTATCATGTCTGCAGTCTCTGACTATCTCTTGTATCATGTCTGCAGTCTCTGACCATCTCCTGTATCATGTCTGCAGTCTCTGACTGTCTCCTGTAGTATGTCTACAGTCTCTGACTGTCTCCTGTAGTATGTCTGCAGTCTCTGACCCTCTCCTGTATCATGTCTGCAGTCTCTGACCATCTCCAGTATCATGTCTGCAGTCTCTGACTATCTTCTGTATCATGTCTTCAGTCTCTGAACATCTCCTGTACCATGTCTGCAGTCTCTGACCGTCTCCTGTAGTATGTCTGCAGTATCTGACTGTCTACTGTAGTATGTCTGCAGTCTCTGACCCTCTCCTGTATCATGTCTGCAGTCTCTGACCATCTCCAGTATCATGTCTGCAGTCTCTGACTATCTTCTGTATCATGTCTTCAGTCTCTGAACATCTCCTGTACCATGTCTGCAGTCTCTGACCGTCTCCTGTAGTATGTCTGCAGTCTCTGACCGTCTCCTGTAGTATGTCTGCAGTATCTGACCGTCTCCTGTATCATGTCTGCAGTCTCTGACCATCTCCTGTACCATGTCTGCAGTCTCTGACCATCTCCTGTACCATGTCTGCAGTCTCTGACCATCTCCTGTACCATGTCTGCAGTCTCTGACCATCTCCTGTACCATGTCTGCAGTCTCTGATCAGCTCTTGTATCATGTCCGCAGTCTCTGACCATCTCTTCTATCATGTCTGCAGCCTCTGACTATCTCTTGTATCATGTCTGCAGTCTCTGACTGTCTCCTGTAGTATGTCTGCAGTCTCTGACCCTCTCCTGTATCATGTCTGCAGTCTCTGACCATCTCCAGTATCATGTCTGCAGTCTCTGACTATCTCCTGTATCATGTCTTCAGTCTCTGAACATCTCCTGTACCATGTCTGCAGTCTCTGACCGTCTCCTGTAGTATGTCTGCAGTATCTGACTGTCTCCTGTACCATGTCTGCAGTCTCTGACCATCTCCTGTATCATGTCTGCAGTCTCTGACCATCTCCTGTACCATGTCTGCAGTCTCTGACCATCTCCTGTACCATGTCTGCAGTCTCTGACCATCTCCTGTACCATGTCTGCAGTCTCTGACCATCTCCTGTACCATGTCTGCAGTCTCTGACCATCTCCTGTACCATGTATGCAGTCTCTGACCATCTCCTGTACCATGTCTGCAGTCTCTGACCATCTCATGTACCATGTCTGCAGTCTCTGACCATCTCCTGTACCATGTCTGCAGTCTCTGACCGTCTCCTGTAGTATGTCTGCAGTCTCTGACCATCTCCTGTTCCATGTCTGCAGTCTCTGACCATCTCCTGTACCATGTCTGCAGTCTCTGACCATCTCCTGTACCATGTCTGCAGTCTATGGCCGTCTCCTGTAGTATGTCCGCAGTCCCTGACCATCTTTCTATAGCATGTCCACACATGGAGTACGTATTATATATACTGTATATATACACACACACACACACACTTTTTTATATTTTAGGTGGGGGGAGGGGGGGGATCTTGGGTGAGTTCCCTCACTTTTTTTCCCAGGACTTGACCCCTGCATACATTCAATGCTGGAGGTGCCAGAACTGCGTCCCCACGGAAAAAACCTTGATTATCACTATATACACACTGTATTACCAAAAGTATTGGGACACCGGCCTTTACATGCACATGGACTTTAATGGCATCCCAGTCCTAATCCGTAGGGTTCAATATTGAGTTGGCCCACCCTTTGGAGCTGTAAAAGCTTTAAGTCTTCTGCGAAGGCTGCACATAGTGTTTAGGAGTGTGTCCATGGGAATGTTTGACCATTCTTCCAAAAGCGCATTTGTAAGGTCAGGCACTGATGTTGGACAAGAAGGCCGGGCTCGCAGTCTCCATCAACTTTTGGTAATATAGTGTATAAGAACATACAGTATATTTTGCCATATGGAACTTTTGGCACTTAAGTATTTTTGGAAACATACAATACCTGTATTCAACTTATAACAACTCTGTCTAAGTATAGGTGTTTACAGAGAATGGGGCTTGTTTTGCAGAGTAGCATATGTTTGCTTATTCTGCCGTCCTTTTATTGAGTATAAAACATAAAGAAACTATGATTACTGACAGAGGTAATACTCTTTTCCATAAATGACATTTGTAGGAGTTCTGCCAGAATTTTGCTTTCTTTTTTATTGAAAGCAATAGAAATGTCTTGCAGTGCTATACAATGGGGAACAATACATACAAAGGACTTCTTAGACCACGGTAAAAGTGGGTCAGCCTCGGTGATTAACCCTCTTTTACTTAATAAAAAATCATGTTGTACTTCAGGCAAGGGCAGGCTCTATTTTCCGGAGCTGAGGATTAAAACATTGGGACATATTTATCAATGTGAGGGGACTTCAGGCATATTAAATTCACCTGAGTTTTAAAGAGTTGGCTGAGGTTCACTGTGCTGATTCCAAAGCTATTTATCTATCTTTTGACAACTCGCAGAGAAATTGACCAGCCAAATATCCAAAATGCAATACAGCATCAAAATCTATATATTCCTATACTTACCGTATATACTCGAGTATAAGCCGAGTTTTTCAGCCCATTTTTTTGTGCTGAAAATGCCCCCATCGGCTAATACTCAAGCACTTTTCTGCTGCAGAGAATCACATTTTCCAACCCGAATTTGGGGCCCTGTATCTCGGGGCCACTTGGTGCTAGGAACCCCAGGTGTGGTGTGCAAACCCAGTGGAAGCAGCACTACGCTCAAGATGGGGTTCCTAGCACCAAGTGGCCCAAGATACAGGGCCCCAAAGTCGGTTCGGACTCTTTGGGTGCTTGGATATGTTGTAGTGCTGGTTCCACTGGGTTTGCACGCCAAACCTGGGGTTCCTAGCACCAAGTGGCCCCGAGATACGGGGCCCCAGAGTCGGTTCGGAAAATGTCATTCTCTGCTGCAGAATGCTTGGATATGTGGTAGTGCTGGTTCCACTGGGTTTGCACACCAAACCTCAGGCTCCTAGCATCAAGAGGCCCTAAGATACGGGACCCCAAAGTCAGTCAACTATGTCCATCTGCAGCAATGTCATTTCAGGACCCTTTGGGTCCAGAGACCCCAAATTTTGGCTGTAGATAGGGGGCATCTAGGGACCCTTAACTACCAAGTTTTGGAGGACCTATGGCTGCAAATGGGCACAGTGAGGCTGCAAATAGGCATTGTTGACCCTCTTTTCCACTTACAGTAGCTGCGCATTTCTCACCCTAGGCTTATACTCGAGTCAATACGTTTTCCCAGTTTTTTGTGGTAAAATGAGGTGTCTCGGCTTATATTCGGGTCAACTTATACTCGAGTATATACGGTCGTTTTTTTTTTTTTTTTTTTATATAAAAGACATACAGGCATAGTAACAATTTTGATACTCAAACCCATAACAAAAAGCATCATACAGGAAAACAGATAATGGAATATGGACAGTCGGTCAGAATATAAATGAGAAATCATCATCAAGTAACAAGTAACTAATGCTATGTAAGCATACAATTGTTATGCAGCTTACAGACGATCGGACATTCCGACAAAAAAATCCTGGATTTATTTCCGAAGGATGTTGACTCAAACTTGTCTTGCATACACAAGGTCACACAAATGTTGTTGGAAATGCTGAACGTCAAGAACGCTGTGACGTACAACACGTACAACGAGCCGAGAAAAATGAAGTTCAATAGCCAGTGTGGGTCTTCTGCTTGATTCCGAGTATGTGTGGAATTTTGTGCGTCAGAATTGTCTACACATGATCGGAATTAACGGATTTTGTTGTTGGAAACTTTGAGAACCAGCTCTCAAATTTTGTTTGTCGGAAATTACGACAAAAAATGTCCGATGGAGCCTACACACAGTCAGAATTTCCGACAACAAGCTCACATTAAACATTTCTTGTTGGAAATTCCGATTGTGTACGCGGCATTAGTCTAATGCCCCATGCACACGATCTGACTTTTCGACAACAAAACCGTGGAATTTTGTTCGAAGGTTGTTGACTTGTTGGAAAATTTGAGAACCTGCTAGCCAATATTTGTTGGCAAAAAATCCGCCAACAAATGTACGATGGAGCATACACACGGTCGGACTTTCAGCCAACAAGCTCACATCCAACATTTGTTGTCGGAAAATCCAATCGTGTGTACGGGGCATTAGTGTTCAGACATCTAACTAAAAAAAAAATAGACAGAGAAACTATAAAACCATTTCACCATAGGTGCTGTACTAATTTCCTAATAAAATGTGAAAAAGGAAGCCTTTGTCATGTCGTTGTATTAGAAATCAGGAGAAGAAGTAGAATTTGGCAATTCAAAGGTGTTGGAAATAAAGGCAGTGAATTTGATCCAAAAGGTTCTAATTTTGTCACAATACCAGACCATATGAAGGAAATCACTAGGTTCTTTGAAACATTTGTGGCAGGTGGGTGCATCCCTTTTTTTGCATTTGAAATATATCCTGTGCAAATATTTATAGAAAAAAAAAAAAGCCTTTGAAAAATTTGTTTGCAATAACTCCATCAGTATCACCAGCAAAGCAGCTTCATTATTATCCCATTAAAGAAGAAGAGAGATTGTGAGCTGCATTTCGAAATTTTATAATTTGCCACGTCACAAATGTTAATTCTCCATTACGAACGCTAGTTTACAAGACCGACCGCTTCTGGCTCGTCCTTGCTTCCGAGCATGCGTGTTTGTACTTTGGACTTTTATCCGACGGACTTGTGTACACACGCTCGGAAAATCCATCAACACACATTTGTTCGTGGAAAATTTGAAAACATGCTAACCAACATTTGTCTGCGGAAAATCCGACAACAATTGTCCGATGGAGAGTTGGATTTACCGCCAACAGCCTGTCATCGAACATTTCCCTGTCGGAAAGTCCGATCGTGTGTTTGAGGCGTTAGGATTCTCACTTTAGTGAACCAAATATTGATCTGTGTCTGTTCTGTGCTTATTTTACTTCCCTCAACAGACCTGTCTGTTCCCTTTTAAATATTTATATATGTTCTTTTACAAACATGTTGTTCAGGCTTATTTAAATGTGTATAGTGAGCTTTAGATTAAAGTGGAATGAGGTTAAATTGGTGGAGTGCTGGATCAGAATATTGGTATGCATTTAAATCTGTTAATATTTAAGTTAGAGGCTGCTTTCTAAGCCCCGTACACACGGTCGGAAATTCTGACGGAAAAAGTCCTGATCGGATTATGCTGTCGGAAAATCCGATCGTGGGTGGACTTTTTCCATCGGAATTTCCGACGGAAAAAGTTTAAGAGCTGGATGTCAAATTTTCCGACAACAAAATCCGATCGGACGTGTGTAGAGAATTCCGGCGCACAAAGTGTCACGCATGCTCAGAAGAAATTTGGAGATGAAAGCTATTGGCTACTGGCCTCTACGTAGTCCTGTCGTACGCGTTGTAAGTCACCTCGTTCCGAACGATCGGATTTTCCAACAACTTTGTGCGACCATGGGTATGCAAGACAAGTTTTGGCAAAAATCCGTTGGAAAAAATCAGATGGATTTTGTGGTCGGAATGTCCGACCGATGAGGCATAAGATCCAGTCTGAAGAGGAGGTCCCTGGAATGACAGAAGTATTGTATATATGATAAAGAGAGCACTAGATGTATGCTTGAGAGTCCTATGTAACTTCTAGTCAGGGGCGGACTGACCATTCGGCCACTCGGGCACTTCCCGAGGGCCCCGGGCCACTAGGGGGCCCCATCAGGGTTGCCAGCCTCAGTAAAACCAGGGACAGTATGTAAAAATCTTTTTTTTTTACATCTGTTTCTGAAATGTTCCTTACCAACATCCTTTTGGTCTAAAAATCCCGAGATTATAGCTGCCCACCTCTCCAGTACATTCTCAGCCAATAGAAACATGTCTGTGTATACTGTGTGTACATGTATGTGTATACTGTGTGATTGTATACTGTGTGTGTGTATACTGTGTGGCCCCATAATCTCTGATTGCCTGGGGGCCCCATATTCTCCTATTGCCCGGGGGCCCCATGAGTTGTCAGTCCGCCCCTGCTTCTAGTTATCATGAAAGTAAAAACAACAACCAATGCATTTTGAGGGCTTAACTGGTCCCCATCATGGGTGCTTGTGTAGGTAAGGGTTGGAAGAAAACTGGACTGAAAACTGTAGGATCCTGGCCTCCCATGTAATCACCCAAAATCTACAAAGTTTACACCCAAAAGCTGAAATTCCAAGAGTTATTTGCTTATTTATTTGTATGCTGCCCTGTTTCCTTAGGAGGATACACAGATCTGTTGATAGGTCACTCTGCCAATGAGCACTGGCTTGTGGGAGGTAGGAGGGGTAGTGCCTATTCTACCAATCCCGGTAAGTGTGGGTTTTTTCTGGGCGTTCCAGAGGTGGTCTGAAAAGGCAGGCTATTACAAAACAGGCAAACCTAATGTGCCTGTAGGCTAGCCGCAGTCTTATTTTATTGGGTATGGGCAATAAATGGGTTTACTTTAATGTAACATTCATGAAAAGTCCAACAGGGTGAGTGAGACGCCATCATTGTAATCATAACAACGGGTGGTGCATTGGGCTAGAAATTTGTTTTGCAAGGATTGTCCCTTACAATCTGGGTCCCTCCACCAACCATAAATACTAATTGTAGTTCTTCTATTAGGATGGATAGATTGATAGATAGATAGATAGATGGATAGGATAGATAGATAGATTGATAGATAGATGGATAGATAGATGGATAGATGGATAGATAGATAGATATAGATGGATAGATGGATAGATGGATAGAGATGGATAGATAGATAGATAGATAGATAGATAGATAGATAGATAGATAGATAGATAGATAGATAGATAGATAGATAGATAGATAGATAGATAGAGATAGATAGATAGATAGATAGAGATAGATAGATAGATAGATAGATAGATCTTTACAGTATATACTTAATAACAAGCTACCCATTACCATTATTCATTTCTAGGGTCACAGTGTGTATTAACCAACACTAATTTTCCTGCATTAAACAAACAGAATCATAATATATCCATGTGAAATAGCAGCACGGTGTGTGGCTGAGCATGTTTTATTGAAATTATCCTGTAATGGATATCAAGATAATTCTGAATGTTAACCTAGAGGTGCAGATATTGTCAGCTTGCATCCCGTTCAGGTTGTAATAAGTCCAAAGTCCCCTGTGTGTCAGTTATTTTTTTTTATTATGTAACTAATAGGCTTTATTACACAAATATATTTTTCTGCCTGACTGTATTTAAATGACTCTAAGAATTCCATAGGGAGTTATAATATAATAAGCCACATTAAGACACGCTCCCGCTAGCCACTTTTTTTTTTTATACTGCTGAGTGGGAAATAATATGCACCATTTCTGCCTAAAATCTCGCCATTCTAAAAGTGATCCTGTTAGCGGGATTCAATATACAGAATTGTAAAGTATTTACAAGCAACACGTAGTAATACCTGCCTTATATAATTTTTAAAGAACATGTAATACTAAATAAATTGTATTTAGTTTGGTAAAGAACTCTAAATCATAAATATTTGCCATATTTTTTTTCCTTTAGAAAATACATTTTTCATCCCCTTTGAATTATTTTTTGCATCCCAGTGCTGCTGAATTCCTGTGGCCTCCCTTTGTGGCCACCGCCTGTCTTCATGCATTCCAGAAATGGATTTGTGGCATTTCTTAGGGAAGGTTACCTGATGGCAAGGTGATGTGTATTGGACCAGCCTCTTGTAGTCTCCTTTGAAAGTCCATCTAAAGGGTGACAACACAGCAACACAGTTGGGAGACAGGAACAGAGTGCTGTCACCCTTTAACAGAACATTTTACATTTTTGAACAAGGACTGGCAGAATCAACAAAGCTACAGATGTAAAAATATTGAAATTATTAACCGCCCAGACCCAGCATCCATTTAACAGGGTCTTTATGCCCAGGGTATGGGAAGCACTGTCTGATCATGTGACCATTGTGATTTGCTGTTACAGTGGTCACGTGATCGGCAACCAGTCCAACGGGCTCCGGATCAATAGTAAAGACCAGGAGCTGTCTTTGACAGCTCACTCACTGTGCTGTGAGTGCTCTCTCAGAACAGAAAGCTCTCACATCCCTGGATGCATACGTGCAGCGTGTGAGTGGTGTTAAAGCCCATTCTCTGCACTTATGCGTTATGTGGGCAGCAAGAGATTAACATGTCAAGGTTTATATGAGATTTTACTGATTAGGTATAAACATACTTGGGTTGATTTACTAAAACCGGAGCACTCAGAATATGGTACAGTTGTGCATGGTAGCCAAACAGATTCTAACTTCAGCTTGTTCAATTAACCTCCTCACGCCCACGCTATAGCTGAAAGACGGCTATAGCGCGGGCCTAAATTGCCGGAAGGGCGTCCATGTATGTCCTCCTGAACATGCGCTGCCTGTGCGCTCTGTGATAAGCAAATCCTGGCCCCTTACCACGACAGCCAATGACAACTGATTGTAATCTGCTGTTTTTCCCCTCATGCTGACCACGCGAGAAGATAAAAAAAAGCCCATTACCGGCTTCTGTTAGAGGGACATCGGTCTTGCACATGGATGCCCACTGCTGCTTAGCAGTGACAACCGCCAGTGCTCACCAGTGCCACCTACCAGTTCATATCAGTGCTGCCTATCAGTGCCCGCCAGTGCCACCTACCAGTGCCACCTATCAGTGCTGCCAATCAGTGCCTCATCATCAGTGCTGCCTATCAGTGTCACCCACCAATGCCTATCATTGCCCATCAGTGCCACCTCTTAGTGCCACCTATCAGTGCCCATCAGTGCCACCTATCAGTGCCTCCTTATCTGTGCTGCCTGTCTGTGTCCATCAGTGCAGCCTCATCAGTGCTGCCCATCAGTGCACCTCATCAGCACATATCAATGAAGGAGAAAAGTTACCTGTTTTCCAAATTTTATAACAAACTATGAAACTGTTTTTTTTGGTCTTTTTTTTTTTATCTTTTTTAGGTTTTTTTTTGCAAAAAAAAAAAAACCCAGCAGTGATTAAATACCACCAAAAGAAAGCTTTATTTGTGTGGAAAAAAAATTATAAAAACGTCATATCCGTACAATGTTGCATGGCTACACAATTTTTAACTGAGAGTGCTGAAAGCTGAAAATTTTTTTTGTTTTTGTTTGTTTTCTCCTATATGTCGCTAATGTACATTGTGTCATCGTTGGACTCTAGTTCAGTTAAGCTTTAACTTTATTGATCCAGGCCGGTAGACTAGTCTATGGGGGAGGTGAGAGGGGGTAGATAGGAAGAGATGAGGGAGGTGAGAGGGGGTGGTGAGGAGTGGGGGGGGGGGGGGTTCCGCGAGTCTCTATAATCTGGGCTCCATCTGTTTGTTACCCTGATCAGTGCCAGTGTCATTTATCTCAGGATCCTAATAGGGCCTGCCCTTCATCCGAAAATATAAATGTGTTCCATAGCGCCCACGTCTTCATATAGGTTTCCAGTTTATCTTGTGAGGTCATTATAAGGTCTTCCATCCTATTTATGTCTTCTACCTTCTGCAGCCACATTGCTGCGGTCAGCGGGCACTGTTGTTTCCATAGTAATGGTATGCAGGATTTAGCTGCATTTGTGAGGTGTCTTTTGGGGGGTAGGGAGGAAACATGCAGCAAGAAAAATGCCGGGTCCTCCGGTATCTGAAATTCCGTAAATTTCTGGGACGTGGTGCGGCCCACGGACCAGAAGGGTGTCAAGAGTGGACAGGACCAGAACGTATGTAGTAACGTTCCCCTCTCTCCCTGACACCTCCAGCACAGTTCCGAGGAATCAGGGAAGATCTTGTGCAGTCTACTAGGCGTATAGTACCACCTGGTCAAAATCTTAAAATTAGTTTCTTGTATTTTAGTACAAATGTATGATTTAAGGGCAAAGTCGATCATAGTCTGCCTCTGGGCTGTCGTAAATGTCCGCTGTAGTTCGATCTCCCATTTCCTGAAGCAAGGCAAGTTAGGTTGTTGGGAGGGTGTGTTTAGCAATGTGTACATATTTGAGAGGACCTGTCTTAAGGGTTCCCTGCCCGTTAGGAATTCCTCAAATGAGGTCTTTGGTCTTGCGTATAAATGGGGGTCTGAGATGCTGTGTAGAAAATGGTGTATTTCAGTTCCTCAATGTTGGGCCACCTATCCCGTTCACAAAGTGACTGGCTAATGTTTTGTCATTAATTGCTAAGGGTCTGAAACTTCGTGTTTTTTTTTTTTGGTCTTTTTTTTTTGCAAAAAATAAAAAACCCAGCAGTGATTAAATACCACCAAAAGAAAGCTTTATTTGTGTGGGGAAAAAAATGATAAAAACGTCATATCCGTAAAGTGTTGCATGGCTACACAATTTTTATTCAAAAGAGTGAGAGTGCTGAAAGCTAAAAATTGACCTGGACAGGAAGGGGGTTTAAGTGTCCAGTAAGCAAGTGGTTATGCTTTGACAATAAAACCCGGAAGTTGTTACTATGCACAACTGGACCAGATTTTGCACGCTCCAGTTTTACTAAATCTACTCCACTGTACTATAAAGCCCCATACACACGGTCGGATTTTCCCATGGATTCTGTCCTATCTGACAATGTTGTCGGAAAATCCGACCGTGTGTAGGCACCATCGGACAGTGTACGTCGGATTGTCCGACGGACAAAGTCCTATCTCCTGCTGGATAGATTTTTCGACAACAAAGTCCGATCACACCAAATCCGATCGTGTGTATCGAATTCCGACTGACAAAGTGCTACGCATTCTCAGATCACATTACAAGACCAAAGCTATTTTTGCTACTAGCCTCTACGTAGTCCCGTCGTAGGCAACAAACGTCACCACGTTCAGAATGATCGGATTTTCCGACAACTTTGTCCGACCGTGTGTACGCAACACCAACATCAGACAAAGTACGACGGACATGATCCGACGGACCTGGTCCTCGGATAATCCGCGCGTGTGTATGGGGCATAAGTCTTATGCCGCGTACACACGGCCGGAATTTGCCAATGGAAACAGTCCGATGGGAGCTTTTCATCAGATTTTCCAACTGTGTGTATGCCCATCTGTCTTTTTCTGTCGGCATTTCAGATGGACTTTAGATTGAGAGCCTGTTCTTAATTTTTCAGACGGAAAAACTTTCTATCGAAATTCCGATCGTGTGTATGCAATTCCAACACGCAAAATTCAAACGCATGCTCGGAAACAATTGGACGCATGCTCGGAAGCATTAAACTTCCCTTTTATTCCCTTCCCTGTGCCGTCGAACGTGTTGTATGTCGCGGTGTTATTGACCGTCGGAATTTGGTGTGACCGTGTGTAGGTAAGACAGTTTGAGCAGAATTCCGTCAGAATTCCGACGGGAAAACCATCAGAGCTTTTTCCGACGAGAATTCTGATCGCGTGTATGCGGCATTAGGCCCATGCCAAGATTTGGTGTGTATTGTTTATACCCTACTGAGTGCTTCCTATGCTCAAAGGATCTATTGAGAGAAATGGCTAGAGGTTTGCATTTCGTCACGGCAAGTGAACATTACCTGCAGCATCAACTGGATGTGACTCCACAGCACTCAATCACTTTGATTTTAGCACATTATTGAATAAATAGAGAGTGACAGCAAGTCCTTCCAAGAGTCGGATATGATGACGTTTCTGTACCAGCCTTTTGTTACCTTTTCTCCACATTAACCACCTCAATACAGGGCACTTTCACCCCCTTCCTGCCCAGGCCATTTTTCAGCTTTCAGCGCTGTTACATTTTGAATGACAATTGCACGGTCATGCTACACTGTACCCATATGAAATTCATATAATTTTCTTCACACAAATAGAGCTTTCTTTAGCATTTTTATTATTTTTAGATTTCCTTTGAGTGGTTGAGCAGATTTTATTCTGGCAACAGGACAAGAAGTCCCAATACCACTGCCGATGTCCTGACAAAATAGGCAACTCGGCAGAAAATCGGACCACCTCATTTTCGCTTTCTATAAACCATCAGTATTTGCTGATTTGTACGAATCAGTGTTTGGACACAACACTGACTACCGAATACAGTCCGGTACAGGAAGATTTTGCTGTTTTCACAGCACATCGGCTAACAAGGACAAAGTTGTTGCCGCCTCAGAGGCGGCCATTTTCTTGGCTAGTTTTGGAGCTGAGTAACAATCTCCGCTCTTAATATCGTGCACCAGACTCTATTCGGTTGGCGGTGTTGTGTCCAAACACCAATTTGTGAAAATAAACAGGAAATCATCAAAATCTGCAATTTATGATGATTTAGAGAAAACGGAAGTGACGCGGGTTGCTCATTCTGCCAGGTTCGACATTTTGTCAGAACACCAAAACACAGCATTTTATACTGTATGGAGCTGATGCTACATACACTTTATACAGCGCTCCCAGTGGGCGCATCTTTTAGTGAAGGAAACCAACTATTTAAAGTAATAGTAAACCTTGAGTTAGGCTTTAATTATCCTGAAATTGCTGCATCAGTCCAACCACATCCTTTTATCAGTAATCTGGTGATCTTTATATTGCCTTGCAATGTGGAAGCAGTATAAATATATGGATATGTGTGATACACACAGTAGTGCGAGTAAGCTCTAGTCATTTCATTCCATTTCATTTTTTCTCTGCACAGTGATACAATATATCATTTGTAATGTAGAAGCAGTGTTTCCAAACCCATCCACTGTGGGCTTCCCCTTGTCTTTCAAATAGAAAAATACTTGATGTAAAAAATTAGTAGAAGATGATCACAGCTACCAATCAGATTTGACAGTTGGAATGTGATTGCTGATACAGGAAACACTAAGAGAGAAACTCAGGCCTGGCTTCAAAAAGTATATACTTACTGACCCTCTAAGGTACTCTATGGGTCCTTGCTACAATGGATTATACAGGACTCAGAGTAAAGTTACCCGATCAAACTTTATAACTATAACTCTAATGCCTTGTACACACGGTCATACATTCCGACAACAAAATCCATCAGATTTTTTTCGACGGATGTTGGCTCAAACTTGTCTTGCATACACACGGTCACACAAAGTTGTCGGAAAATCTGATCGTTCAGAACGCGGTGACGTAAAACACGTACGACGGGACTACAAAGAGGCCAGTAGCCAATAGCTTGCGTCCCCAAATTTATTCTGAGCATGCGTGGCACATTGTGCGTCGGAATACTATACACACGATCGGAAAAAGTCTGATCGGATTTTGTTGTCGGAAAACTTTAGGTCCTGCTCTCAAACTTTTTCCGGCGAAAATTCCGACGGAAAAAGTCTGCTAGAGCCCACACACGATCGGATTTTCAGACAACATAATCCGATTTGACTTTCTCCCTCGGAATTTCCAACCGTGTGTACGGGGCATTACACATTTGTTAGATAGCACTAATGTCTCACTCAATGATTTCACATGTTGCTTGGAATTGTTCTGATTTTCATTCAAAGTAAGAATACTTAAGTATTAAGACTCGGGATTAAGGATTATTGACTAAGCCAACTGTGAATTGATGAATTTGCTAGGCTCTAACATTGACTATTAACATGTTATATATTTGTGAATTCTGCTCATGTGTACGTACTCAAAGTTTATGTTCTTTTTTTAAGCTCTAATGACAGGCACGAACTCCAACAAAAATTTATAATCACAATGTTTTGCGCTTACAAAACACTTGCATTTTGGTTAAAGAGGGGCCAACCAGGACAAAAAGTTACTTGTAGAATAACGTAATGTAAAATGACGTGCACTGACCTTTACTTTTCTCTGATTACAAACTGCACAAGTACCTGTAATGAATGTCACAAATCTGTTCACAGCAGCTAAAAACAACTAACATGTATTGCGTGTTATAGTTATCATGTTGTTTGGAACTAAAGGAAATAGGAGGTTGCCTAAGAAATTACTGCTACAGGCTAAAATCAGTACTGTTTTCCTAAGGACAGCATATATCCAAAAATTAATTTGAAGCCACGGGAGCAAAGTCTTTAGTGTTGTGTTGTGTTTTTCTGGAGTTCTGTTCAAATTTCTATTATACTAAGAAAATATTTTATTTTATTAAACATAGATATACTCATAATAGACATAATCTTAGCCCAATACCCGGACCTCAATTGAGACTGGGTTCACACTAGAGCATGGAGCGGCTCACAGCAGGGGGACCGGTGCGTCTCCATTCCCCAGTTCAGGTCCGATTTCAGCCCACATTTTTTGGCTGAATTCGGACCTGAAGCAGACCAAAAGACTCACACGACTCCTGTGCAATTAGCACCAGAGCCGCTCAGGAGATGTGTGACCTGGCTCCATAGAGAGCTGATCACAATCCCCTGCTATGCGAATTGGATGCGGGGAAACCTGCATCCAATTTGCAATAGTGTGAACCCAGCCTGAATGTGCAGTTCAGTTTTGGGTAAAGGGTTCTTTAAAAGAATGCTGTGGAAGTAAACTCTAGTAAACTCTAGATGACATTATGAGGTTTACTAAAGGCAAATAGACCGTGCAGCTGCTCCAGAGGTTAGTAAATGAGGGGAAGCTCTGCTAACTTCCATCCTCCAATCATGTGCAAGTAAAAATGCTGTTTTTTTATTTTTCCTTGCACGTGATTGGGTATTCTTTGCATTTACTAAGCTCTGGAGCAACTGCACTTGTAGAGTGCAACTGAAAGTTTCTGAGCAAGGACCTTCATGGCAAGATTGACAGATATTATTAATATTATACAGGATTTATATAGCGCCAACAGTTTACGCAGAGCTTTACAATATGAAAGGGAGACAATGCAGTTATAATACAATAAAATACAAGAGGATTAATATGGCCCTGCTCAGAAGAGCTTACAATCTAATAGGATGGGGCAGGTGGTACAAAAGGTTCTAACTGTGGGGAATGAGCTGATGGAAGTGGTAAAAGATTAGCTGGAGGCATGATAGGCTTCCCTGAAGAGATGAGTTTTCAGGGATCGCCTGAAGGTAGCAAGAGTAGGGGATAGCCGGACAGGTTGAGGTAGCAAGTTCCAGAGGATGGGACAAGCTCTGGAGAAATCCCAGAGACGAGCATAGGAGGAGGAAATGAGGGAGCTTGAGAGTAGGAGGTCTTGGGAGGAGCAGAGAGGATGGTTTGAGTGATATTTGGAGACAAGATTGGTGATGTAGCTCAGGGCAGAGTTGTGAATGGCTTTGTATGTTGTGGTTAGTATTTTGAATTTAATTTGCTGGGCGATTGGGAGCTAGTGTAGGGATTGGAGGAGAGGGTTGGCAGACGCTGAACGGTGGGTAAGATAGATAAGCCTGGCAGCAGCATTCATGATAGACTGAAGAGGGGATAGCCTATGGAGAGGTAGGCCAGTGAGAAGGGAGTTGCAATAGTCAAGGCGAGAGATAGCGAGGGAGTAAACGAGGAGCTTGGTGGTTTCATTTGTTAAAAAGGGGCGAGATGTTACGGAGGTGAATTCTACAAACTTTTGACAATGATTGGATTTGAGGCTGAAAGGACAAGTCAGTGTCTAGGATTACACCTAGTACTCTGGCTTGGGGGGGGGGGGGGGGGGGGGGGGGGGGGGGGGGGTTAGATGGTTGCATTGTTGATTTTGATGGAAAAGTCATGGAGGGGGCGGCGGGGGGAATATTAGTAGCTCAGTTTTAGAGAGATTTAGTTTAAGGAAGTGGTGCGACATCCATGCTGATATGTCAGTTAGTAAGTTAGTAATGCAAGAGGAGACTGAAGAAGTGAGGTGAGGAGTAGACAGATAGATTTGGGTGTCATCGGTGTATAAGTGGTATTGGAAGCCGTGGGCGGTTATCAAGTGACCAAGGGAGGAGGTGTAGAAGGAGAAGAGAAGGGGTCCAAGAATAGAGCCTTGGGGGGCCGCCACAGAAAGGGGCAATGGAGAGGAGGATATTATTTTAATGAATCTACATCAAAAACATTGACATTATATTATTAATTAAAGCTTACATGATATTTTAGTGAAGGGTATACTGCAATGAGGTTAAATTAGCTTATTCACTCTTGATAAAAGGTAATTAAGAGAAATATATTCACCTTACTGTATATCATTTGTTCTTATTGAAACCTATGGAGAGTTGTTTACTTCAAGCCCCTGTGCTCAAGCTGTGGCCCTTTAGTACTTGCAGTCGTTGGTTCCTCAGCAGCCAGTAGTGAGAGTGGGAGCATTGCTTTGTAATAGGTCTGTAATAGCAGTGTCTTATTGAACATATAACCAGCCTCTGACAGTCTTCTGCAGCATGTCTTCAGTCACCAACCCCACCTACAGCATGTCTACAATCTCTGACCATCTCTTGTAAGATGTCCACAGTCTCTAACCATCTCTGATAGGATGTCCATACTATCTGACCATCTCTCGTAAGTTGTCCACAGTATCTGGTCATCTACTGTAGGAGGTCTGTAGTCTCTAAACCATCTCTTTTAGGATGTCCACAGTCTCTAACTAACTCTTGTAGGATGTCCACAGTATCTGACCATCTCTTGTAGGATGTCCACAGTCTCTAACTAACTCTTGGAGGATTTCCACGGTGTCTGGCCATTTCTTGTAGGATGTCTGCAGTCTCCCACAGTCTCCTGTGGAATTAAAAATACTCTATATCATGTGCAGCCCCTTGGTGATGTCAGGGCCTATAGTTAGAGCCCCTTTGACACTAGTGTGTCCCTTTTGTGTGCAGTGTGCATGGGCCTCAAGAGGGAGGAGGCTCACTGTGAACTCACTGCATACATTAGTGATTTAAATGGAAAGTACTGTGATGGTATCCTTTGAGATGCAGCTAAGCATGTTACTTGCAACTGCAGCTCAAAGGACATCCGCACATGCTGGCACTGCATCCAGGCAGGTGAAGGGTGGACCATACACTGTTCAAGAATGCACATCATACTCATGTAAGCTCAGCCTGTCCTCACATCTAGACTAGTGCCAGTGTGTCAGGGAACCAACAGCAGGAGAATGGCTCTAGTACCCAGCATCTCTACCAGCACTTATGGCAGGAGAAGGACTTTAGGACCCAGCATCTCTGGCAGGAGAATGACCTTAGTACCCAGCATCTCTACCAGCAGGTCACATGGGCCTATGTAAGGAAGTCTGCTAGTGTCTGCATTTGCTGGTTGATCTTCAGCTCCACAAGTGTGTTATCTCTGTGATATTCCTGTTCCTGTGTCTCCTGTTACCGATCCGATCCTGTTTCCGATCCGATCCTGTTTGCTCCTTGTGTTCAACCTCGGCTATCCACCTGACCACGTCTGCTCTTATACCAACCCGGCTCATGACCTAGGCTTTCTTCTGACCACGCTCCAGTCGCAGAATTATCCGAATCCTGCAATACCTCATGGGTGCCACCTGTCTGCTGATTCTACACCAGCACACCAGCTGTACTCTGAAACCCCCTGCATACAGTCCAGCAGGTGACCCGTGCTACTTTGGGCCTGACCTCTGCTGTTTTTACCCTCAGGGGGGTCTGGAATTTAGCCACAAGGGGAGCCCTCTCTCTTCATTGGCCTCCAGCACCAGGTATGTGATACAGTGAATGTACAGGTCAGGCTTTTCTGCAACAGTATCCACAAACAATTCTGAATAATAGAAGGTATTTGTAAATCCTAACAAAACCAAGTAATAATATGTAGTCTATAGTGGTTACATGTGATAAATGCCTCTGACCAAGCCTGGACACAGATGGTTTGCATCTAGGGTCACTGGATGTGGCCACATACACTCAGCACACTGCTAAGTAAGGAGTGTATATGCTCCCACAGCATAGAGCTGTGTGGGGTAGAGTCTCCAGGAAGTGGGCCCAACTTATGATCATGCACACAGGCCACTTCCAAAAATTCCCCTGCCTTTCAACCTTGTAAGTTGACCACCACTGCTTTAAGGTCCTTATAAAATACAAGGGCTATCAAAGTGAATGCAGAAACAAAACGGTTTAACTTCTCTATACAGAAAGATTTTTTTTTTTGTATTATGAGAACTGGTAAAATGTAGAATAGTCTTCCCCAAGAGCAGATTCTATGGCTGAAAATTTTAAAATATAAATGGCTACTATTATAACTTGGTAAAATATTGACCCAAGGAGAATCAAATTGCTTTTAGATATCAGGTAGGATCCCTAGTTATGCAATATGGGGTGGTAAAAATTATGTTTAGAACTTCAATCCTCACAAGTCATCATATTACAAAATGCTGTGCAAGAACCACATTTGATTTATTTATTCCTAAGGAACGGTGACCATGTTGTTGAAGAAAACGCAGTAAATTATATGAGAAAAATGAACTCTTTGGAAGAAACAGTAGTCATAAGAGAAATATTTAATGATTCCCTCACTAACATTTTTCTTTGCCCAGTGATAAAAATATTGGACATTTTCAAGAAACTAGGTATGAATGGCTCCCTAGGCTGGCACAATCATTATGTTTATGTAGTCCAGCAACTAAACAAGTTTTGTAATAGCCAGCTATGTAATGTATAGTGTGTGGGTAACTCTGATAATGTAAGGGAATGGACTATAGTTCAGCTATTATAACCACGCTACAGCTCCCTTCGTTTAAATTAGCCACTGACTTCCTAATGCCCCGTACACACGGTCGGAAATTAAGACCGTGTGTATGCAACACCAGTGTCGGACAAAATCTGTCGGAAAAAATCCAGCGGATTTTGTGGTCGGAATTTCCGACCGTGTGTACGGGGCATTAGACTTGTTGCTTCTACAGACAGTATGAGGTTTTTGTGCTGGATCATACTGAGTGAAGAGTGTTACCATTACCACATTGAAGTATCAACCTAATAAACCAAAAGAATAGCCAGAAGCCTGGAAGAAGGCCATAAACACATCTATACCAGAATAAGGATTATATGACCAGGCCCATGTTTACCATAATGCACTTATAAACCTGTGTCTAAAGTAGGTATTCAGAGGTAGTAGCAGTGAATCTTCATCTTTATGGCATTTTTATGCTTTTCTTCTTTAATATTTGTCTATATCTATTTCGAGCAGCAAAGGAGCAAGATACAGGTCCTGCCAAGGCAGTCACAAGAGTTTTTGTGTTTTCGTGCCAATATATGGATATGATCTCTTCCTTTTGAGAACCTGATATATTTTACAGTCCAATGGGAGCTTTAAATATAAAGCAACATACATGTTGCCTCCAACAGAGCATTATGGTTTATTATTTAGCAACAATAATTAATACCTATACCAAAAGGTAATATGCATAATGACATGTGGAGGTGTAGAAAAGCAAAAGAACCTTTTATTAAAGGGATTCACTATTTACAGTATATAGAACTTGGGTAGCGTGCATTCTAAATATAGCTCTGATTTCTAAAATCAATAGGTTTGATCAGAATAGTTGAAGATTTATTTCTTTGACACTTCAACAGGAAAGTCCCATCATCCCCTAAAATATACAGCGAGCCTATTATTGACCTTTCCTCCTTGAGTTATAATCAGAAGAAATTTGTGGTTTTATCAGAAGTAATACAAATGTTATGACTATAGATAAACCTCAAAGAATCAACAAACTATATCTGCCCACAGTGCCCAGAGATGAAGACTAACACAAGCAAGCAATCTGCAAAGATCCATTCAAACAATCCTGCTTTAACACACAGCTTTCATTTCAAAAGGTTTTAGTCTTTCCAGTTCTGCAGCTTTCATTCTAATGCCGCGTACACACGAGTGAAATTTCCGTCTGAAAAATCTTGCATAGTTTTTCCGACAGAATTCCGCTCAAGCTTGTCTTGTATACAGACGGTCACACAAAATTTCTCTAAACTTTCGACCGTCAAAAATGCGGTGACGTACAACACTACAACGAGCTGAGAAAATGAAGTTTAATGCTTCCGAGCATGCATCGAATTGTTTCCGAGAATGCGTGATTTTTTGCTTGTCCGAATTGCATACAGAGGATCGCATTTTCGGATAGGAACTTTTCCGACCAAAAAATAGAGAACCTGCTCTCAATCTTTTGCTGGCTGGAAGTCCGCTAACAAAAGACCGATGGAGCATACACATGGTCGCATTTTCCGACAAAAAGCTCTCATCAGAGTTTTGCTGGCAGCATTTCCGATCGTTTGTACGCGCCATAAGAATATCTTGTGATCCTACCATAAAGGTTCTTGTTCAGCATTTACTGTTATGAGGTGACAGTGCTCTGTCCATGTCTCCCAACTGTGCCCTTGAATTGTCACCCTAACACATGCACCCCTGGTAGAGACTACATGTGGCTGTGGTGAGGCACATTGTGCAGACACGGTCCACTATAGTCACTATCAGGAAGCAATTCCTAGCAATGATGTGCAGCTGATGCTGAAGTGAATGGATGTCGACAAGAAGTGGCTGGAAGGGGCATTAGGAAATAAGCAGTACTGAGATAAAAAAAATAAAAAAGTGAACTTTTATGATACACAGTGTGATGATAATGAGGCCTGATAACCCCCAACTGTGTTGAGATAATGAAAAAGTAATAATGTACACAGTACCACCCTAATTTCTTCAAAATATGCTTGTCAATAACAAAATCTGTCATATTTAAATCTTATGTCTATGGCATTCAGGGGAAGAAGCACATGTGACAAAGAAAAAAAACAAACAACTTATGACACAATTGCACATAGCAGAATAGGTAGAAAGAAATGCTCTTAAAGTGGTTGTAAAGTCGGAAGGTTTTTTATCTTAATGCATTCTATACATTAAGATAAAAAGCCTTCTGTGTGCAGCAGCCCCCCTCAACCCCCTAATACTTACCTGAGGTCCATCTAGATCCAGCGATGTTACACGAGTGACTCGGCTGTCTGGGATTTCCCTCCTCATTGGCTGAGACAGCAGTGTGGAGCTTTTGGCTCCCACTGCTGTCAATCAAAGTCAGTGAGCCAATGAGGAGAGAAAGGGGACGGGGTCAGATCACGGATCCATGTCTGAATGAACACAGGGAGCTGTGGCTCGGCTCGGGTGCCCCATAGCAAGCTGCTATGGGGAGGGAGACGCCAAAGCACCAAAGAGGGACCCAAGAAGAGGAGGATCTGGGCAAAACCACTGCACAGAGCAGGTAAGTGTAGACATGTTTGTTATTTTTAACAAAAAAAAATAGACTTTAGTATCACTATAATGCAGCTGAGTCTTAAATTACTGTCATAAAGTGGTCATAGAACAGTCTGTTGCATAGTTAGAACAAATGCACATTCAAATGCACATTGGGGTTTGGTTTTTTTTATCTACCAAAAGGCCAACTATTGTTCATATTTCCTAATTGCAGCTGTGATGGAGTTACATTAATAAAACAGTTCACTAATGTATAGGAAAATAGCTATCAATTAGACTGCAAAGATGCTTATATTACAAGATACAGCAGATTAATAGAACATATTAGATCTCCTAAGTGATAAATGCATCCAATTTATATCATATTTAGTCTCTATCACAATGTAATGTCATTCTGTTCAATATAATTGTATATAGTTAGAATAAGTAGCACTGAGTGAGTTTCTGATGGAACACAATAAAACATTTCAACCCCTTTAGCACACCTATCAGACCCTTTGGTTGATTGTACTAGGTTTGTAAATACCCCCTTCAAGGACCAGAAAAGATGGCGGCAATGGGCTGCTGCAGCTCTCACTTACTTTTGGAATAAAAAAATAAAGCTAGGAGTCATTAAAGAGAGCTGGTGATGCTGATACATAAGATTGGACCTAATCTCCAAACAGGATGTACTCTGCATAGTACTAAAGATCAGATGAACCTTGTTTAAAGGGTAAGTTCACCTTTACTTAAAAATCTGTAAGGTAAATTTACACAGGACCCCCTCCTCACCCCCCATCCCGCTGACCTGCAGCATGGCAATCTCCCGTTATGAGCCCTGCTATAGCCGCCTCACCGGAGTGGGGATTAGAAATCCCCTTGGCTTAATCTCCAAAACGTCCACCGACAGGAGGGACGTTTCGGAGAATTCTAATTGGTCCGCGCCATCACATGGGTCCCACGTAGCCCGTCCTGTCAGCGGGGAATAAATATAGAGAATGCCGAGGGGATTTCTAATGCCGCGTACACACGATCGAAATTCTCGTCGGAAAAAACTCTGACGGTTTTTCCGACGGAATTCCGCTCAAGCTGTGTTGCCTACACACGATCACACCATTGTTTCCGAGCATGCGTCGGAATTTTGCGTGTCGGAATTGCATACACACGATCGGAAAATCCGATAGAAAGGTTTTCCGTCGGAAAAATTGAGAACAGGTTCTCAATCCAAAGTCCGTCGGAAATTCTGACAGAAAAAGACCGTTGGGCATACACACGGTCGGAAAATCCGATGAAAAGCTCCCATCGGACTGTTTTCATCTGAAATTCCGACCGTGTGTATGCCGCATAAGTCCCAATCTGGTGAGGCGGCTATAGCAGGGCTTAGAACGGAATATAGCCGTGCTCCAGGTCAGCGGGACAGGGGACAGGGGGGGGGCGGTGGTGAGGAGGGGGTCCTGTGTAAGTTCACCTTACATATTTTTCTGTAAAGGTGAACTTACACTTTAAGTACCTTTTAATTGTTTACACCCTTTTGTTTTACTGTTGCTTATTGTCTGTATTGTTATAGCTTTTTTGTAAATATTTTCTTGCCTCATTTTTCTTTTTATCAAAATGATGTTTTTAAAATCATTAAGCTGAATCTCTAAATGCTCTAAACAGAAATTAAAGAATCTTTGCCTCTGTAAGGACTCATTGTACTGTAAACTCTGTTACATTTCTGTTTGAGCATGGTCGTGAGTGATACAAACATTCTTTCAAAGGTCAGAATTTCAGCAGCAGATGCTGTGAATGGTGTGTAATTCTGTTAATGCAAGTGATGGCGGCTACCGGTCTCTCAGTCTGGGGGTGCCTAAATTATTGTCCTGTGAGCTAGAAAGTCTCTGGAAAGTAACAAATCACACACAATGATGTAGAAAACTTGATGCCATCAGGTTGAGGACTAGATCTAGTTTAAAGTGGTTGTAAAGGCAGATGTTTTTTTTATCCTAATGCATTCTATGCATTAAGATAAAAAGCCATCTGTTTTAGCAGCTCCCCTCAGCCCCCCTAATACTTACCTAAGGTCCCTCTCTGTCCAGCAATGCCACGAGTGTCTCAGCCATCCAAGATTCTACCTCCTGATTGGCTGAGACACAGCAGCAGCACCATTGGCTGCTGCTACTGTCAATAAAAGTAATCTAGCCAATCACGGCAGAGTGGGGGAGGGTCCGAGATGGAGCTCCATGTCTGAATTGACACAGGGAGCTGTGACTCGGCTTGGGTGCCCCATAACAAGCTGCTTGGTGTGGGGGCACTGAACAGGAGGGAAGGGCCAGGATCACAGAACAGGGACCCGAGAAGAGGAGGATCCAGGCTGCTCTGTGCAAATCCACTGCACAGGGCAGGTAACATGTTTGTTATTTTATAGGGAAAAAAACAAGACGTTACAATCACTTTAAGACCACACATGCCCAGCTTTTGATTTTTCATTTAATCATTTACAGCAGACAATGAATGTTGTTGTTCAGAATTTTTGCTCAATGTTTTTAACATTCCTTTGTTTACTTGTTGCAGTAATACTATATATGTGTGTAAAGCTACAGTGCTTTGTCGAAGGAGGCTTAAAATCCAGTACCAAAGGAGTAATATCTTTCTGTGAAAAATACAAGAAGACCTTATTACAAGCACATAAATAGCAGAAATTGCAACAAGGAGAGAGAAATAAAAATGGATAACTCGTATTTATAAGATGGGACTGCTTTCACTTTATTTCTACTGAAATGTTCTGTAAAGCTTTATATTTTTAGAAGACCAGAGGGACACTACAATGGAAACATAAAGAAATAGAAAGACAAGGATTATGTAACCAAAATGTAGTAAAAGTAGAACTCAGACAAATATTTTTCTTAGTTTTGAACGGAGTGGAGAAGGGTTACAACATCTGTCAGGCGTTTATTGCTTTCTATACTCATTGGGAACATTTTTCTTGATATTCTGTAGTATGCTGATGGCAGGAAATGGTAGACAGCAGGAAAACACAACAACTCTATCTTCTTCAAAACTAGTCTTCTTTTTTTTTCATAAATGCTTTATTGAAAACACGAATGGCAGTTTACAAAATAAACAGTCCAAACGGACTGATAGAATGACAGATATAGTAATTGTAACTGCAAAATGTTATATGAACAAAAGTTAGACATGTCTAAATAGTCTTGTACTTCAGCCAGCAGAGCCTCCAACTTGCCCAAGAGTCATACCAAGTCACAGGACCCGTAACCAGATTATAAGGAAAAAGGAGTAAATAGAAGTAAAGGAAGAGATGGAAAGATAGGAAGAGAGAAGTGGCAGAGGGAAGGGGAGAGGGAGAAAAAATAATAGTCTAGTTTTTAGATATAAAATCAAAATGGCCTCCACAAAGAGCAAAGAGGAAAGTTTGTGGGGAGATGCTGTAAGATGTGATACCAAAATAATCTTGGTCACAAACAAGTTCTGGTAGTTTCAGGTCTGCTGCAGTTAAAGCAGAACTACACTCAATCTGAGCTCCACAAACCAAAACACTGTTTAAATCCTTTTTAAATATTAAAAGCAAACTCACCCATCTATCCAAGTCGTCATTCTTTATTTTGCTGAGATATCACTTTGAAGAGCACTCCTAGCATTTATGGCTGTTGCCATCTTGAGCCATCATGGCCATCATGTAGCATAGCATTTACTTTCTGAAATCCATCTTCCCTTAGTTCAGGCAGGAGGGTGTGCTTAGCTAAGAATCTCTCCTCCCCTCCTGAAGACTCCTGGGATGTATGACACCATTTGCCTAGGCCAGGAACCTGGAAGTAGCTAAATAAATGTAAAGAAGACATTTAAAACAAACAAATATGATATAGAATAAGAGAAACATCAGTGCACTCACTTAAAGTGGTGTTTCCACCAAAAAAAAAAAAAAATAGCTTAAAATTCATAAAATAAATAAATAAAAATAATTGGAAAAAAATGTTTTTTTACTCACCTCAATGCCTGACATCTTACATCACTTCCCCTTGGCGCAGTCAGTCATCTGGGACGTGTGACAGGTTCCAGATGGCTGCGTGGCGTATCACGGCGAGCGGCGCCACTCGCGCATGAGCAGTGGGTGCCCGGCTGTGAAGCCACAGCCGGGTGCCCACAGTAAGAATTCCGGCACCGCTGAGCGGAGCGGGGGAAGGGGAGCTTCGCTGGGGGGCATCGCTGGACCCTGGGACAGGTAAGTGTCCGATTATTTAAAAGTCAGCAGCTGCAGTATTTGTAGAAAAAAAAAAATGCGGCATGTAAACACGGCAAAACTGAAGTTTTAAAAAAACGTGGGTTACTATCTGTCCATTAAATCGTTCAGGAGAGGTTGTAAAAACGTCCCGTGTACATGAAGCCTAATGCTGCGTACACACGATCGGAAATTTGGCCATCAAAAGATAGATGAGAGTGCTTGATCGGAAAATGCGACCGTGTGTATGCTCCATCGGACTTTTGCTGTCCGAATTCCAGCCAGCAAAAGATTGAGAGCATGATCTCAATTTTTCGGTCGGAAAAAGTTCCGATCAGAAATTTCCGTTCGTCTGTAGCAATTCCGACTAGCAAAATTCCTACGCATGCTCTGAAACAATTTCGACGCATGTTGGGAAGCATTGAACTTAATTTTCTCGGTTCGTCGCAGTGTTGTACGTCATCGCGTTCTTGACGGTCGAAAGTTACGAGAACTTTTGTGTGACCATGTGTATGCAAGACAAGCTTGAGCGGAATTCCGTCGGAAAAACCATCCAAGATTTTTCTGATGGAAAATCCGCTTGTGTGTACGCGGCATAACAGTTTTTGTAATGCCATCATAGTAACCTGTTGCTCATGCCCTCAGTGCGTATTTTACTAAATATGTCGGCACAAGCATTTACTTTTCTAGCCCCACACCGTCCTTGGCTCCAAGTTGTGCAGAGCTTCTTCCCTACACTTCTGGGAATGAGATCATTTACCCTGACTATTATATGTCACTGTTCAGCTGGAACACAACAGCGGCAGGGAGGAGGTGAGAGCAGGGCAGTGGCTTGCTTCAGTGCTGTGTGTAGGAATGGATATATACAGAGCTAGCTCTAGTGCCAGCTGAAAATGCACAGCACAAATGTGGCTCCATAGATCTCTGCAAGGGAAATGAGCCACCATGAATCCAGAAAAGGGAAGACGCTGAGAAGACCCGGTGATTGTGGGGAAAATGACCAGTCAATTAAAAATTGAAGCTGCATATGCTGTATGTATTGATCCCAGCTTTAGAATTTGCACAAACAAATATGACTTTATAAGCACCAGGGCTTTTTTTTCTCAGAGAATAGGTGCAACAGGTACTCTCCACTTCTGAGTCACCCCTTGTCTGCACCCCCTAACAACCTCTGAGCACCCCCTACCCACCTCCCAGTTCTGCCCCCTTTAGAGAATGGAGAACCAAGTATCATTTTATGGTGCGAAGTAATTTTGTATGGAATGTATTCATGATAACAAGAAAAGCAGTAAAATAGATCCCTTGCAGCCATCAACAATAGACCCCCCAGCAAGAATAGAATTTCCCCAGCAATAATAGATCCCATGCAAGAAGGTGGTTATTGAGGTGGTTCTGGCCAGCTCAGGATTTCTTTAAGAAAGGTCTGAATTCTTTCCTGAAATGTACATAATATAACTGGGTACTAAAATTTATAGGTAAAGTTGATCCAGGGAAAATCTGATTGCCTCTTTGGGATCAGAAGGATTTTTTTCCCCCTGCTTTAGCAAATTGGATCATGCTTTTCTGTTTTTTTTCCACCTTCCTCTGGATCAACTGTGGGTATAGGATCAGGTATATGGGATTGTGTGATATTTTTATTTCATTATTATTATTTTTTTTTATGGTTGAACTGGATGGACTCGTGTCTTTTTTCAACCTGACTAAACTATGTAACTATGTAAAAAATCCACCAGCATACAATCGATCCACCCCAGCATCAATAGATCCAAGCAACAATAGACCTCCAACAAACAACATTTCTCAGCAGCCAACATCAATAGACCCTTCAACAGCCAACACCAATATATTCCTCCTGGCAACAATTCATCCCCCCACCCCCCCAGCAACAATAGATTCCCCAGCAGATAGCATCATTAAACCCTCCAGCACACCCCAGCACCCCTTGCCATTACATACATTCAGGGCTCGAGTCCTGCAGGAACGCATGGGAACGGCGTTCCTGTACTTTTTCCACAGCAGGAACACCATTCCTGTTAGCAGCCGTGTCCTGCAGGACTGGCCTTTGAAGTATGCAAGCTGTGTGGCAGGCAGTGGCGTACCAACGGGGGTGCAGGGGCGGGGCAGTCATTTCAGGGGGGTGTCAGGCTGACGCCCCAGGGCCGCATGTCCATGAGGTAAAAAGTTTGCCGCAGTAGTTGGGCTACAGTCAGTGCTGGGGGGGGGGCGGGGGGAGGGGGGGGCGGAAATTACCTAGCTGCCCCATGATCGTGAAGGGGAAGGAGCTGCAAGGAATCGCATCGCCTGATGCCGCCGCCAGACAGGAATGAAAGTAAAAAAGCCCGTACAGCCGCTGAATGCCTGCCGGAGCTAGAGGAGGAGAATCAGGCATTCAGCATCTGCAGGAGGAATATGGAAAAATCAATTCCTCTATATGCAGCTGCCCCTGCCACTCCTCCTATCCAACTTCTTTTGTTGGCCCCCCAGTGCTCTTCAGCCTTCCCCCCAGTGCTCTCCAGTTCCCCTCCAGTGCTCTTCAGCCTCCCCCAGTGCTCTCCAGTTCCCCTCCATTGCTCTTCAGCTTTCCCCCCGTTCTCTTCATCTCCCCCCCAGTGCTCTCCAGTCCCCCCCCCCCCCAGTGATCTTTCGGCTCCCCCAGTGCTCTCGGCTCCCCCTGGGCTCTCCATCCCCCCAGTTCTCCCTGCTCCCCGTGCTCTTCACTCCCCCACACTCTCCGACCCCCTGGTGCTCTACAGCACCCCTGCAGTGCTCTTTGGCTCCCCCAGTGCTATCTGCCCCCCCCCCCAGTGCTCTTGGGACCCCCCCCCCCCCCATAGTGCTCTTCTATCCATGTCCGCAGTCTCTGACCATCCTTGTATCAAGTTTGCAGTCTCTATCATGCTCTTGTATCATGTCCGCAGTCTCTGACCATCTCTTGTATCATGTCTGCAGTCTCTGACCAGCTCTTGTATCATGTCCGCAGTCTCTGACCATCTCTTCTATCATGTCTTCAGTCTCTGACTATCTCTTGTATCATGTCTGCAGTCTCTGACCAACTCCTGTATCATGTCTGCAGTCTCTGACTGTCTAGTGTAGTATGTCTACAGTCTCTGACTGTCTCCTGTAGTATGTCTGCAGTCTCTGACCCTCTCCTGTATCATGTCTGCAGTCTCTGACCATCTCCAGTATCATGTCTGCATTCTCTGACCCTCTCCTGTATCATGTCTTCAGTCTCTGAACATCTCCTGTACCATGTCTGCAGTCTCTGACCGTCTCCTGTAGTATGTCTGCATTTTCTGACCCTCTCCTGTATCATGTCTTCAGTCTCTGACCGTCTCATGTATCATGTCTGTAGTCTCTGACCATCTCCTGTACATGTCTGCAGTCTCTGACTATCTTCTGTATCATGTCTTCAGTCTCTGAACATCTCCTGTACCATGTCTGCAGTCTCTGACCGTCTCCTGTAGTATGTCTGCAGTCTCTGACCGTCTCCTGTAGTATGTCTGCAGTCTCTGACCATCTCCTGTATCATGTCTGCAGTCTCTGACCATCTCCTGTACCATGTCTGCAGTCTCTGACCATCTCCTGTACCATGTCTGCAGTCTCTGACCATCTCCTGTACCATGTCTGCAGTCTCTGACCATCTCCTGTACCATCTCTGCAGTCTCTGATGTCAGTCTTGTATCATAGTCCGCAGTCTCTGTACCATCTCAATCTATCATGTCTGCACCTCTTTACTATCTCTTGTATCATGTCTGCAGTCTCTGACCATCTCCTTTATCAATTTCTGCAGTCTCTGACTCAACTCCAAATAAGTATGTCTGCAGTCTCTGACCCTCGGAGTAGTATTTCTGTCTCTGACCCTCTCCTGTATCTTGTCTGCAAGTCTTGACCATCTCCAGTATCACCACGTCTGCAAATCTCTGACTATCTCCTGTATCATAGTCTTCAGTCTCTGAACATCTCAAAGCTGTACCATGTCTGCACCGTCTCTGACCGTCTCCACTAGTATGTCTGCAGTCATTGACTGTCCCTGTACCATGTCTGCAGTCTCTGACCATCTCCTGTATCATGTCTGCAGTCTCTGTCCATCTCCTGTAACCATGTCTGCAGTCTCATGTCCTCGTACCATGTCTGTAGTCTCTGACCATCTCCTGTACCATGTCTGCAGTCTCTGACCATCTCCTGTACCATGTCTGCAGTCTCTGACCATCTCCTGTACCATGTCTGCAGTCTCTGACCATCTCCTGTACCATGTCTGCAGTCTCTGACCATCTCCTGTACCATGTCTGCAGTCTCTGACCGTCTCCTGTACCATGTCTGCAGTCTCTGACCATCACCTGTACCATGTCTGCAGTCTCTGACCATCTCCTGTACCATGTCTGCAGTCTCTGACCATCTCCTGTACCATGTCTGCAGTCTCTGGCCGTCTCCTGTAGTATGTCCGCAGTCCCTGACCATCTTCCATAGCATGTCCACACATGGAGTACGGATTATATATACTGTATATAAACACACACTTTTTTATATTTTAGGTGTGGGGGGGGGATCTTGGGTGAGTTCCCTCACGTTTTCCCAGGACTTGACCCCTGCATACATTCAATGCTGGAGTTGCCAGAACTGCGTCCCCACGGAAAAAACCTTGATTATCACTATATACAGACTGTATTACCAAAAGTATTGGGACACCGGCCTTTACATGGACTTTAATGGCATCCCAGTCCTAATCCGTAGGGTTCAATATTGAGTTGGCCCACCCTTTGGAGCTGTAAAAGCTTTAAGTCTTCTGCGAAGGCTGCACATAGTGTTTAGGAGTGTGTCCATGGGAATGTTTGACCATTCTTCCAAAAGCGCATTTGTAAGGTCAGGCACTGATGTTGGACAAGAAGGCCGGGCTCGCAGTCTCCATCAACTTTTGGTAATATAGTGTATAAGAACATACAGTATATTTTGCCATATGGAACTTTTGGCATTTAAGTATTTTTGGAAACATACAATACCTGTATTCAACTTATAACAACTCTGTCTAAGTATAGGTGTTTACAGAGAATGGGGCTTGTTTTGCAGAGTAGCATATGTTTGCTTATTCTGCCGTCCTTTTATTGAGTATAAAACATAAAGAAACTATGATTACCGACAGAGGTAATACTCTTTTCCATAAATGACATTTGTAAAGGAGTTCTGCCAGAATTTTGCTTTCTTTTTTATTGAATAATAGAAATGTCTTGCAGTGCTATACAATGGGGAACAATACATACAAAGGACTTCTTAGACCACGGTAAAAGTGGGTCAGCCTCGGTGATTAACCCTCTTTTACTTAATAAAAAATCATGTTGTACTTCAGGCAAGGGCAGGCTCTATTTTCCGGAGCTGCGGATTAAAACATTGGGACATATTTATCAACGTGAGGGGACTTCAGGCATATTAAATTCACCTGAGTTTTAAAGAGTTGGCTGAGGTTCACTGTGCTGATTTCAAAGCTATTTATCTATCTTTTGACAATTCGCAGAGAAATTGACCAGCCAAATATCCAAAATGCAATACAGCATCAAAATCTATATATTTCTTTTTTTTTTATACTTACCATATAGACTCGAGTATAAGCCGAGTTTTTCAGCCCATTTTTTTGTGCTGAAATTGCCCCCTTCAGCTTATACTCGAGTCAAGCACTTTTCTGCTGCAGAGAATCACATTTTCCAACCCGAATTTGGGGCCCTGTATCTCGGGGCCACTTGGTGCTAGGAACCTCAGGTGTGGTGGGCAAACCCAGTGGAACCAGCACTACGCACAGGATGGGGTTCCTAGCACCAAGTGGCCCTGAGATACGGGGCCCCAAAGTCGGTTCGGAAAATGTCATTCTCTGCTGCAGAAAAGTGCTTGGATATGTTGTAGTGCTGGTTCCACTGGGTTTGCACACCAAACCTGGGGTTCCTAGCACCAAGTGGCCCCGAGATACGGGGCCCCAAAGTCAGTCAACTGTGTCCATCTGCAGCAATGTCATTTCAGGACCCTTTGGGTGCTTGGATATGTTGTAGTGCTGGTTCCACTGGGTTTGCACACCAAACCTCGGGATCCTAGCACCAAGTGGCCCCGAGATACGGGGCCCCAAAGTCAGTCAACTGTGTCCATCTGCAGCAATGTCATTTCAGGACCCTTTGGGTCCAGAGACCCCAAATTTTGGCTGTAGATAGGGGGCATCTAGGGACCCTTAACTACCAAGTTTGAAGTTTGGGGACCTATGGCTGCAAATGGGCACAGTGAGGCTGCAAATAGGCATTGTTGACCCTCTTTTCCACTTACAGTAGCTGCGCATTTCTCACCCTAGGCTTATACTCGAGTCAATACGTTTTCCCAGTTTTTTGTGGTAAAATTAGGTGCCTCGGCTTATATTCGGGTCGACTTATGCTCGAGTATATAGGGTAGTTTTTTTTTTTTTATATAAAAGACATAGTAACAATTTTGATACATCAAACCCATAACAAAAAACATCATACAGGAAAACAGATAATGGAATATAGACAGTCGGTTCATAAATGAGAAATCATCATCAAGTAACTAATGCTATGTAAGCATACATTTGTTATGCAGTGTACAGACAATCGGACATTCCGACAACAAAATCCTGGATTTATTTCCGAAGGATGTTGACTCAAACTTGCATACACACGGTCACACAAATGTTGTTGGAAATGCCGAACGCCAAGAACGCGGTGACGTACAACACGTACGACGAGCCGAGAAAAATGAAGTTCAATAGCCAGTGTGGGTCTTCTGCTTGATTCCGAGTATGTGTGGAATTTTGTGCGTCAGAATTGTCTACACATGATCGGAATTTACGACAACGGATTTTGTTGTTGGAAGCTTTGAGAACCAGCTCTCAAATTTTGTTTGTCGGAAATTACGACAAAAAATGTCCGATGGAGCCTACACACGGTCGGAATTTCCAACAACAAGCTCACATTAAACATTTCTTGTTGGAAATTCCGATTGTGTACGCGGCATTAGTCTAATGCCCCGTACACACGATCTGACTTTTTGACAACAAAACCGTGGAATTTTGTTCGAAGGTTGTTGGGAGCCAACAAAAACTTGTCTTTCACACACACGGTCACACAAATGTTGGCCAACAATTACGAACCTGGTGGCGTACAAGACGTACGACGAGCCAAGAAAAAGGAAGTTTAATAGCCGTTGCGGCTCCTTCTGCTTGATTCTGAGCATTGTGAACTTTTGTCCGATGGACTTGTGTACACACGATCGGAAATTCCGACAACAAAGTTTTGTTGGCGGAAAATTTGAGAACCTGCTAGCCAATATTTGTTGGCAGAAAATCCACCAACAAATGTACGATGGAGCATACACACGGTCGGACTTTCAGCCAACAAGCTCACATCCAACATTTGTTGTCGGAAAATCCAATCGTGTGTACGGGGAATTAGTGTTGCGACATCTAACAAAAAAAAAATAGACAGAGAAACTATAAAACCATTTCACCATAGGTGCTGTACTAATTTCCTAATAAAATGTGGAAAAGAAAGCCTTTGTCATGTCGTTGTATTAGAAATCAGGAGAAGAAGTAGACTAGGGTATAAGGGAGTCCTGAGGAGTAGAATTAGTAAGCGAGAGAGGGGTATCACATGTGTCTTGACCATCCAGCCGTGCTCCTCAGATCTTACAACATTTCCAAGTTCAATCTCTGGTCTTGTATGTCAGTTTATACATAAGTAAGGCTTGTAAATTGCAAAAATATTTTTTATAGAAAAAAAAAATGTCCTTTATCAATTTTGGACATCAACCCAAATAAGTTCAATGACATGAAATGGTTAGAATAACGGAGAGATTTTCTGTGTTCTGTATGTTCAAGCTTCCACCAAACCAATTCACCACGTGTGGTCAAATCTCCCCTTTGGGGATGCACTCACCAGAACCTAGATAAAGCAAAGCCTTAAAAATCCAAAGCCAGATCCACTTCTCCACCGCTCTTCTCCCATCTACCACTAGGTGTCAGAGTGTCAGGTCATGGTTCCCAGCATACATGCAAAAATAACATCCATATAGCGTAGTACCGTTTGATTTGTTTATTACAATAACTCAGCCCACTCCCCCCTTAGTACATGAATGCGTACCAGAAAGTAAGTTTAATAGAGCATTAAAAATGAAAGTGCACTGTGCCTGTGTGTAATCCTCCGCTGGAACACGAGTTGCGCATCCGCTGTATAGAACAGCCGGTTCACTTCCTGGAAGTACATACAGCGGATGCTGTATGCGGATTACAGCGGATTACGACGGACTTGTGTACACACGCTCGGAAAATCCTTCAACACACATTTGTTTGCAGAAAATTTGAAAACATGCTAACCAACATTTGTCTGCGGAAAATCCGACAACAATTGTCCGATGGAGCATATACACGGTCGGATTTACCGCCAACAGCCTGTCATCGAACATTTCCCTGTCGGAAAGTCCGATCGTGTGTTTGAGGCGTTAGGATTCTCACTTTAGTGCACCAAATATTGATCTGTGTCTGTTCTTTGCTTATTTTACTTCCCTCAACAGACCTGTCTTTTCCCTTTTAAATATTTATATATGTTCTTTTACAAACATGTTGTTCAGGCTTATTTAAATGTGTATAGTGAGCTTTAGATTGAAGTGGAATGAGGTTAAATTGGTGGAGTGCTGGATCAGAATATTGGTATGCATTTAAATCTGTTAATATTTAAGTTAGAGGCTGCTTTCTAATGCCCCGTACACACGGTCGGAAATTCTGACGGAAAAAGTCCCGATCGGATTATGTTGTCGGAAAATCCGATCGTGTGTGGACTTTTTCCATCGGAATTTCCGACGGAAAAAGTTTGAGAGCTGGATCTCAAATTTTCCGACAACAAAATCCGATCGGACGTGTGTAGAGAATTCCGACGCACAAAGTGTCACGCATGCGCAGAAAAAATTTGGAGATGAAAGCTATTGGCTACTGGCCTCTACGTAGTCCTGTCGTACGTGTTGTACGTCACCTCGTTCCGAACGATCGGATTTTCCAACAACTTTGTGCGACCGTGTGTATGCAAGACAAGTTTTGGCAAAAATCCGACGGATTTTGTGGTCGGAATATCCGACCGATGAGGCATAAAATCCAGTCTGAAGAGGAGGTCCCTGGAATGACAGAGGTACTGTATGTATGATAAAGAGAGCACTAGATGTATGCTTGAGAGTCCTGTGTAACTTCTAGTCAGGGGCGGACTGACCATTCGGCCACTCGGGCACTTCCCGAGGGCCCCGGGCCACTAGGGGGCCCCATCAGGGTTGCCAGCCTCAGTAAAACCAGGGACAGTATGTAAAAATCTTTTTTTTTTTTTTTTTTACATCTGTTTCTGAAATGTTCCTTACCAACATCCTTTTGGTCTAAAAATCCCGAGATTATAGCTGCCCACCTCTCCAGTACCTTCTCAGCCAATAGAAACATGTTTGTGTATACTGTGTGTACATGTATGTGTATACTGTGTGATTGTATACTGTGTGTGTGTATACTGTGTGGCTCTGTGTAGGTAAGGGTTGGAACAAAACTGGACTGAAAACTGTAGGATCCTGGCCTCCCATGTAATCACCCAAAATCTACAAAATTTACACCCAAAAGCTGACATTCCAAGAGTTATTTGCTTATTTATTTGTATGCTGCCCTATCCTTAGGAGGACACACAGATCTGCTGATAGGTCACTCTGCCAATGAGCACTGGCTTGTGGGAGGTAGGAGGGGTAGTGCCTATTCTACCAATCCCGGTAAGTGTGGGTTTTTTCTGGGAGTTCCAGAGGTGGTCTGAAAAGGCAGGCTATTACAAAACAGGCAAACCTAATGTGCCTGTAGGCTAGCCGCAGTCTTATTTTATTGGGTATGGGCAATAAATGGGTTTACTTTAATGTAACATTCATGAAAAGTCCAACAGGGTGAGTGACGCCATCATTGTAATCATAACAACGGGTGGTGCATTGGGCTAGAAATCTGTTTTGCAAGGATTGTCCCTTACAATCTTGGTCCCTCCACCAACCATAAATACTAATTGTAGTTCTTCTATTAGGATATATGGATAGATAGATAGATAGATAGATAGATAGATAGATAGATAGATAGATAGATAGATAGATAGATAGATAGATAGATAGACAGATCTTTACAGTATATACTTAATAACAAGCTACCCGTTACCATTATTCATTTCTAGGGTCACAGTGTGTATTAACCAGCACTAATTTTCCCGCATTAAACAAACAGAATCATAATATATCCATGTGAAATCGCAGCTCGGTGTGTGGCTGAGCATGTTTTATTGAAATTATCCTGTAATGGATATCAAGATAATTCTGAATGTTAACCTAGAGGTGCAGATATTGTCAGCTTGCATCCCGTTCAGGTTGTAATAAGTCCAAAGTCCCCTGTGTGTCAGTTATTTTTTTTATTATGTAACTAATAGGCTTTATTACACAAATATATTTTTCTGCCTGACTGTATTTAAATGACTCTAAGAATTCCATAGGGAGTTATAATATAATAAGCCACATTAAGACACGCTCCCGCTAGCCACTTTTTTTTTTTATACTGCTGAGTGGGAAATAATATGCACCATTTCTGCCTTAAATCTCGCCATTCTAAAAGTGATCCTGTTAGCGGGATTCAATATACAGAATTGTAAAGTATTTACAAGCAACACGTAGTAATACCTGCCTTATATATGCCTTAAGAACATGTAAATACTAAATACATTATATGTAGTTCGGTAAAGAACTCTAAGGCCCCTTTCACACTGGGGCGGTTTTCAGGCGGTACAGCGCTAAAAATAGCGCCTGTATACCGCCTGAAAAAAACCGGCCCCATTCACTCCCCTGTGAAAGCCGGAGGGCTTTCACACTGGAGCGGTGCGCAGCAGGACCGCAACAAAAGTCCTGCTAGCAGCATCTTTGGAGCGGTGAAGGAGCGGTGTGTTCACCGCTCCTATACCGCTCCTTCCCATTGAAATCAATGGGAAACCGCGGGGATACCGCCCGCAAACCGCCGCTGCAGCGGCGCTTTGCGGAGGTTTTTAACCCTTTTGCGGCCGCTAGGGGGGGTTAAAACCACCCCGCTAGCGGCCGCATACCGGTGGTAAAACGATGGTAAAGCAGCGCTAAATATAGCGCTGCTTTACCGTCGCCGCCCCGCACCGCCCCAGTGTGAAAGCAGCCTAAATCATAAACATTTGCCATATTTTTTTTCCTTTAGAAAATACATTTTTCATCCCCTTTGAATTATTTTTTTGCATCCCAGTGCTGCTGATTTCCTGTGGCCTCTCTTTGTGGCCACCTCCTGTCTTCATGCATTCCAGCGCTGTCACCCTTTAACAGAAAATTTTTGAACAAGGACTGGCAGAATCAACAAAGCTACATATTGAAATTATTAACCGCCCAGACCCAGCATCCATTTAACAGGGTCTTTATGCCCAGGGTATGTTAAGCACTGTCTGATCATGTGACCACTGTGATTTGATGTTACAGTGGTCACATGATCGGCAACCAGTCCAACGGGCTCCGGATCAATAGTAAAGACCAGGAGCTGTCTTTGACAGCTCACTCACTGTGCTGTGAGTGCTCTCTCAGCACAGAAAGCTCTCACATCCCTGGATGCATACGTGCAGCATGTGGGTGGTGTTAAAGCCCATCCTCTGCACTTATGCGTTATGTGGGCAGCAAGAGATTAACATGTCAAGGTTTATATGAGATTTTACTGATTAGGTATAAACATACTTGGGTTAATTTACTAAAACCGGAGCACTCAGAATATGGTACAGTTGTGCATGGTAGCCAAACAGATTCTAACTTCAGCTTGTTCAATTAACCTCCTCACGCCCATGCTATAGCCGAAAGACGGCTATAGCGCGGGCCTAAATTGCCGGAAGGGCGTCCATGTATGTCCTCCTGAACATGCGCTGCCTGTGCGCTCTGTGATAAGCAAATCCCGGCCCCTTACCACGACAGCCAATGACAGCTGATTGTAATCTGCTGTTTTTCCCCTCATGCTGACCACGCGAGAAGATAAAAAAAGCCCATTACCGGCTTCTGTTAGAGGGACATCGGTCTCGCACAGTGCCACCCACCAGTGCATATCAGTGCTGCCTATCAGTGCTACCAATCAGGGCCTCATCATCAGTGCTGCCTATCAGTGTCACCCACCAATGCCTATCATTGCCCATCAGTGCCACCTCTTAGTGCCACCTATTAGTGCCTCCTTATCTGTGCTGCCTGTCTGTGTCCATCAGTGCAGCCTCATCAGTGCTGCCCATAAGTGCAGCCTCATCAGCGCATATCAATGAAGGAGAAAAGTTACCTGTTTTCCAAATTTTATAACAAACTATGAAACTGTTTTTGTTTGTTTTTTTTTGGTCTTTTTTTTTAGCAAAAAATAAAAAACCCAGCAGTGATTAAATACCACCAAAAGAAAGCTTTATTTGTGTGGGAAAAAAATGATAAAAACGTCATATCCGTAAAGTGTTGCATGGCTACATAATTTTTATTCAAAAGAGTGAGAGTGCTGAAAGCTGAAAATTGACCTGGACAGGAAGGGGGTGTAAGTGTCCAGTAAGCAAGTGGTTATGCTTTGACAATAAAACCCGGAAGTTGTTACTATGCACAACTGGACCAGATTTTGCACGCTCCAGTTTTACTAAATCTACTCCACTGTACTATAAAGCCCCATACACACGGTCGGATTTTCCCATGGATTCTGCCCTATCTGACAATGTTGTCGGAAAATCCGACCGTGTGTAGGCACCATCGGACAGTGTACGTCGGATTGTCCGACGGACAAAGTCCTATCTCCTGCTGGATAGATTTTTCGACAACAAAGTCCGAATTCCGACGGACAAAGTGCTACGCATTCTCAGATCACATTACAAGACCAAAGCTATTTTCTACTAGCCTCTACGTAGTCCCGTCGTAGGCAACAAACGTCACCACGTTCAGAATGATCGGATTTTCCGACAACTTTGTCCGACCGTGTGTACGCAACACCAACATCAGACAAAGTACGACGGACATGATCCGACGGACCTGGTCCTCGGATAATCCGCGCGTGTGTATGGGGCTTAAGTCTTATGCCGCGTACACACGGCCGGAATTTGCCAATGGAAACAGTCCGATGGGAGCTTTTCATCAGATTTTCCAACTGTGTGTATGCCCATCGGTCTTTTTCTGTCGGCATTTTCAACGGACTTTAGATTGAGAGCCTGTTCTTAATTTTTCAGACGGAAAAACTTTCTATCGAAATTCCGATCGCGTGTATGCAATTCCGACACGCAACATTCAGACGCATGCTCGGAAACAATTCGACGCATGCTCGGAAGCATTAAATTTCGCTTTTATTCCCTTCCCTGTGCCGTCGAACGTGTTGTATGTCGCAGTGTTATTGACCATCGGAATTTGGTGTGACCATGTGTAGGTAAGACAGTTTGAGTGGAATTCCGTCAGAATTCCGACGGGAAAACCATCAGAGCTTTTTCCAACGAGAATTCCTATTGTGTGTACGCGGCATTAGGCCCATGCCAAGATTTGGTGTGTATTGTTTATACCCCACTGAGTGCTCCCTATGCTCAAAGGGTCTATTAAAAGAAATGGCTAGAGGTTTGCATTTCGTCATGGCAAGTGAACATTGCCTGCATCATCAACTGGATGTGACTCCACAGCACTCAATCACTTTTGATTTTTTGACTTTTGATTTGAGCACATTATTGAATAAATGGAGAGTGACAGCAAGTCCTTCCAAGAGTCGGATATGATGACGTTTCTGTACCAGCCTTTTGTTACCTTTTCTCCACATTAACCACCTCAATACAGGGCACTTTCACCCCCTTTCTGCCCAGGCCATTTTTCAGCTTTCAGCGCTGTTACATTTTGAATGACAATTGCGCAGTCATGCTACACTGTACCCATATGAAATTCATATAATTTTCTTCACACAAATAGAGCTTTCTTTAGCATTTTTATTATTTTTAGATTTCCTTTGAGTGGTTGAGCAGATTTTATTCTGGCAACAGGACAAGAAGTCCCAATACCACTGCCGATGTCCTGACAAAATAGGCAACTCGGCAGAAAATCGAACCACGTCACTTTTGCTTTCTTTAAACCATCAGTATTTGCTGATTTGTACGAATCAGTGTTTGGACACAACACTGACTAACGAATACAGTCCGGTACAGGAAGATTTTGCTGTTTTCACAGCACATCGGCTAACAAGGACAAAGTTGTTGCCGCCTCAGAGGCGGCCATTTTCTTGGCTAGTTTTGGAGCTGAGTAACAATCTCCGCTCTTAATATCGTGCACCAGACTCTATTCGGTTGGCGGTGTTGTGTCCAAACACCAATTTGTGAAAATAAACAGGAAATCATCAAAATCTGCAATTTATGATGATTTAGAGAAAACGGAAGTGACGCAGGTTGCTCATTATGACAGGTTCGACATTTTGTCAGAACACCAAAACACAGCATTTTATACTGTATGGAGCTGATACTACATACACTTTGAACAGCGCTCCCAGTGGGCGCATCTTTTAGTGAAGGAAACCAACTATTTTTTTTTTTTTTAAATAGTTTTTATGGAATTTTTAGATAACACAGAACAGAACAGCCTATTGGGCATACCCAGGCTCAAACACTACTATTAACTAATAATTTAAAAAAAAAAAAAACACATAAAAAAAATACATAAAAAAAAAAAAAAAAAAAAAAAAACACTGTACGCTCAACCACCTATGTAGCATGTGCAATACAACCTTTTATTTCCACCTATACCCTGCAAAGCTTTCAGTTGTTAATTATAGGATGAAGTGACTAATAGTCATACACCGTCTTACTATTTAAAGTAATAGGAAAGGAACTTGATGCCGCCCATGTTATCCCTGGTACTGAATTCTTAATAGAGTGATACTAGTCATCGTTTGAATCTGCATTAGTGGACTGGGATTCAGTCCAAATATCCCAGATTTTGTGGAATTTTTTCCCACAACCACGTGACAGATAAGTAGCTTTGTATAGTGGTAGAGCCGTATTCACTAACCTCTTCCAGAAATTTACGGTAGGTGCGGCTGGGGTCTTCCATCTGAGTACTATAGATATTATAATAATAGTCCCAGCAGGGTTCTGATCGCCCGGCTTGGGGCCAGTGGTTCTACTAGTCCCAGCAGACATATCTCTACAGACAGTGGCACAGGAATGGTGGTGGAAACCAACTATTTAAAGTAATAGTAAACCTTGAGTTAGGCTTTAATTATCCTGAAATTGCTGCATCAGTCCAACCACATCCTTTTATCAGTAATCTGGTGATCTATATATTGCCTTGCAATGTGGAAGCAGTATAAATATATGGATATGTGTGATACACACAGTAGTGTGAGTAAGCTCTAGTCATTTCATTCCATTTCATTTTTTCTCTGCACAGTGATACGATATATCATTTGTAATGTAGAAGCAGTGTTTCCAAACCCATCCACTGTGGGCTTCCCCTTGTCTTTCAAATAGAAAAATACTTGATGTAAATAAATAGTTAATAGAAGATGATCACAGCTACCAATCAGATTTGACAGTTGGAATGTGATTGCTGATACAGGAAACACAAAGAGAGAAACTCAGGCCTGGCTTCAAAAAGTATATACTTACTGACCCTCTAAGGTACTCTATGGGTCCTTGCTACAATGGATTATACAGGACTCAGAGTAAAGTTACCCGATCAAACTTTATAACTATAACTCTAATGCCTTGTACACACGGTCATACATTCCGACAACAAAATCCATCAGATTTTTTCCGACGGATGTTGGCTCAAACTTGTCTTGCATACACACGGTCACACAAAGTAGTCGGAAAATCTGATTGTTCAGAACGCGGTGACGTAAAACACGTACGACGGGACTACAAAGAGGCCAGTAGCCAATAGCTTGTGTCCCCAAATTTATTCTGAGCATGCGTTGCACTTTCTGCGTCGGAATTCTATACACACGATCGGAAAAAGTCTGATCGGATTTTGTTGTCGGAAAACTTTAGGTCCTGCTCTCAAACTTTTTTCGTCAGAAATTCCGACGGAAAAAGTCTGCTAGAGCCCACACACGATCGGATTTTCCGACAACATAATCCGATTTGACTTTTTCCCTCGGAATTTCAAACCGTGTGTACGGGGCATTACATATTTGTTAGATAGCACTAATGTCTCACTCAATGATTTCACATGTTGCTTGGAATTGTTCTTGATTTTCATTCAAAGTAAGAATACTTAAGTATTAAGACTCGGGATTAAGGATTATTGACTAAGCCAACTGTGAATTGATGAATTTGCTAGGCTCAAACATTGACTATTAACATGTTATATATTTGTGAATTCTGCTCATGTGTACGTACTCAAAGTTTATGTTCTTTTTTTAAGCTCTAATGACAGGCACGAACTCCAACAAAAATGTATCATCACAATGTTTTGCGCTTACAAAACACTTGCATTTTGGTTAAAGAGGGGCCAACCAGGACAAAAAGTTACTTGTAGAATAACGTAATGTAAAATGACGTGCACCGACCTTTACTTTTCTCTGATTACAAACTGCACAAGTACCTGTAATGAATGTCACAAATCTGTTCACAGCAGCTAAAAACAACTAACATGTATTGCGTGTTATAGTTATCATGTTGTTTGGAACTAAAGGAAATAGGAGGTTGCCTAAGAAATTACTGCTACAGGCTAAAATCAGTACTGTTTTCCTAAAGACAGCATATATCCAAAAATAAATTTGAAGCCACGGGAGCAAAGTCTTTAGTTTGACACATTTTAGATTTTTTGTTGAGTGTTGTGTTTTTCTGGAGATCTGTTCAAATGTCTATTATACTAAGAAAATATTTTATTTTATTAAACATAGATATACTCATAATAGACATAATCTTAGCCCAATACCCGGACCTTAATTGAGACTGGGTTCACACTAGAGCATGGAGCGGCTCACAGCAGGGGGACCAGTGCGTCTCCATTCCCCAGTTCAGGTCCGATTTCAGCCCACATTTTTGGGCTGAATTCGGACCTGAAGCAGACCAAAAGACTCACACGACTCCTGTGCAATTAGCACCAGAGCCGCTCAGGAGATGTGTGACCTGGCTCCATAGAGAGCTGGTCACAATCCCCTGCTATGCGAATTGGATGCGGGGAAACCTGCATCCAATTTGCAATAGTGTGAACCCAGGCTGAATGTGCAGTTCAGTTTTGGGTAAAGGGTTCTTTAAAAGAATGCTGTGGAAGTAAACTCTAGTAAACTCTAGACGACATTATGAGGTTTACTAAAGGCAAATAGACCGTGCACTTTGCAAGGTGCAGCTGCTCCAGAGGTTAGTAAATGAGGGAAAGCTCTGCTGACTTCCATTCTCCAATCATGTGCAAGTAAAAATGCTGTTTTTTTTATTTTCCTTGCACGTGATTGGGTATTCTTTGCATTTACTAAGCTCTGGAGCAACTGCACTTGTAGAGTGCAACTGAAAGTTTCTGAGCAAGGACCTTCATGGCAAGATTGACAGATATTATTAATATTATACAGGATTTATATAGCGCCAACAGTTTACGCAGAGCTGTACAATATGAAAGGGAGACAATGCAGTTATAATACAATAAAATACAAGAGGATTAATATGGCCCTGCTCAGAAGAGCTTACAATCGAATAGGATGGGGCAGGGGGTACAAAAGGTTCTAACTGTGGGGAATGAGCTGATGGAAGTGGTAAAAGATTAGCTGGAGGCATGATAGGCTTCCCTGAAGAGATGAGTTTTCAGGGATCGCCTGAAGGTAGCAAGAGTAGGGGATAGCCGGACAGGTTGAAGTAGCAAGTTCCAGAGGATGGGACAAGCTCTGGAGAAATCCCAGAGACGAGCATAGGAGGAGGAAATGAGGGAGCTTGAGAGTAGGAGGTCTTGGGAGGAGCGGAGAGGATGGTTTGGGTGATATTTGGAGACAAGATTGGTGATGTAGCTCAGGGCAGAGTTTTGAATGGCTTTGTATGTTGTGGTTAGTATTTTGAATTTAATTTGCTGGGCGATTGGGAGCTAGTGTAGAGATTGGAGGAGAGGGTTGGCAGACGCTGAACGGTGGGTAAGATAGATAAGCCTGGCAGCAGCATTCATGATAGACTGAAGAGGGGATAGCCTATGGAGAGGTAGGCCAGTGAGAAGGGAGTTGCAATAGTCAAGGCGAGAGATAGCGAGGGAGTAAACGAGGAGCTTGGTGGTTTCATTTGTTAAAAAGGGGCGAATTTTAGAGATGTTACGGAGGTGAATTCTACAAACTTTTGACAATGATTGGATTTGAGGCTGAAATGACAAGTCAGTGTCTAGGATTACACCTAGTACTCTGGCTTGGGTGGGGGGGGGGGGGGGGGGGGTTAGATGGTTGCATTGTTGATTTTGATGGAAAAGTCATGGAGGGGGACAGAGGGGGGAATATTAGTAGCTCAGTTTTAGAGAGATTTAGTTTAAGGAAGTGGTGCGACATCCATGCTGATATGTCAGTTAGTAAGTTAGTAATGCAAGAGGAGACTGAAGGAGTGAGGTGAGGAGTAGACAGATAGATTTGGGTGTCATCGGCGTAAAAGTGGTATTGGAAGTCGTGGGCGGTTATCAAGTGATGACCAAGGGAGGAGGTGTAGAAGGAGAAGAGAAGGGGTCCAAGAATAGAGCCTTGGGGGACCACCACAGAAAGGGGAAATGGAGAGGAGGATATTATTTTAATGAATCTACATCAAAAACATTGAAATTATATTATTAATTAAAGCTTACATGATATTTTAGTGAAGGGTATACTGCAATGAGGTTAAATTAGCTTATTCACTCTTGATAAAAGGCCATTAAGAGAAATATATTCACCTTACTGTATATCATTTGTCCTTATTGAAACCTACGGAGAGTTGTTTACTTCAAGCCCCTGTGCTCAAGCTGTGGCCCTTTAGTACTTGCAGTCGTTGGTTCCTCAGCAGCCAGTAGTGAGAGTGGGAGCATTGCTTTGTAATAGGTCTGCAATAGCAGTGTCTTAGTGAACATATAACCAGCCTCTGACCAGGGCCGATCCTAGGGTCACAGACGCCTGGGTGCAGAAATATTTCTGGCGCCCCCACGTGGGCGTGGTCATCTTACTAACTCCTCCCCTTTACAAATGTTACTATGGCAACGAATCAAACACAGATAGTTTAACAGATATGAAGTCCCTACCGAAATCTTTGCGTCCCCTGTTCCCGCTGACACCAGAGCACGGCTATATCAGTCTGATTATCCTCTGCCCTTTACAATTACACAGCCCTCACCCAGATTGGAGGACTTAGTGTGCGGTACATACACATGTCAACGAGTTCTGTAATTTGCAGTATGGAAAACATTCCGATGGTGAGCTACTTACATCGGCATTGATCGGGGACGGTGTGATACGCGGCATAACGGTCTGTTTCTGTCAGTAATCTCTCCAGACGGGGACTTTGGTTTGACGGGAACCTGTTCTCGATATTTCACGACGAAAAACTTGTATGGTATCGATCATGTATTCGGACGCGTAGTGTATGCGCAATTCCCCGTAGACACTCAGAACAACTCCGATCCGCCTTCTCGGAAACAATTCGTCGCAGTGCGGCTAAGCATTAAACTTCCCTTTATAGTGCTGTCGAAAGTTTTATGGCTGGACCCTGTGATACTGGAACGTCGGAATCTCTTGGTGGCTGTGATCGTGTGTAGGCAAGCACAGCTTGAGCGGACATTCCGTCGGAAAAAACCGTTCAGATGTTTTTTTCCGACGAGAATTTCTGTTCGTGTGTACGCGGATGGGCATTAGAATTCCCCTCGGCATTCTCTTTTTTATTTCCCCAGCTGACAGGACCGGAGCTACGTGGGAACCATGTGATGGCGCGTGACCAATTAGAATTCTCCGAAAACTTCCCTCCTGTCGGTGGACGTATTTTAGAGATTAAGGCATCAGAGGGATTTCTAAGCCCCACGCTCGGTGAGGAGGCAATAGCAGGGCTCATAACGGGAGAAGGAGTGCCTAATGCCTGTAGGTCAGCGGGATGGGGGGGTGAGGAGGAGGGTCCCTGTGTAAATTTTCCTTACAGATTTTTAAGTAATGGTGAACTCCTACCCCTTTAAACAATGTTCCACTATGATCTTTTAAATACTATGCAAGTCACCTGATTCTTGGGAGATTAGGTCCAATCTTATGTATCCAGCATCCGCCAGCTCTCTTTAATGACTCCTAGCTTTATTTTTTTATTCCAAAAGTAAGTGAGAGCTGCAGCAAGACCTTTGCCGCCATCTTTTCTGGTCCCTGAAGGGGGTATTTACAAACCTAGTACAATCAACCAAAGGGTCTGATAGGTGTGCTAAAGGGGTTGAAATGTTTTATTGTGTTCCATCAGAAACTCACTCAGTGCTACTTATTCGAACTATAACAATATATATCGAAACAGAATGACATTACATTAGTGATAAGGAGACCTAAATACTGAATATAAGTGGAGGTGCATTTATCGACTTTGGAGATCGAATATGGTCTATAAATCTGCTGTTGTCCTCGTATTATAAGCATCTTTGGCAACGAATCAATGTGATAGCTACTTCTCGAGCCGTTATAATTCAGTAGAACCTGGTTTTTATTCAAGTGATAATACTCTCCTCATCACATGCTGCTAATTAGGAAAATGATGAAAACAAGTAGTTGAGCTCCTGCTTTGGTACATATAAAAAAACCAAACACAAATGTGTCATTTGAACGTCGCATGTTGTTACCTAACTATGCTACACAGGGAACTGTTCAATGACCACATTTATGGACAGTAATTTAAGACTCAGCAGCGGCTTTAATAGTGATACTAAAGTCCTACTCATGGAATCCGTGATCTGACCTCCTGTCCCCTTTACTGCTCCTCAAGGCTCACTGACGTTTGAATTGACCAGCAGTGGGAGCCAAAAGATCCTCACCGCTGATCTCAGCTGCAATGAAGAAAATACAGGAAGCGTTACACCTGACTAATGAGACCTGGAGGGGAGTCTCTCTGATGCACACAGAGGGGGCTTTATTGTGTGCATTAGGTTGTGATTCGTGGCTTTTTTGTTTTTAACTGCTGGCTACATGTGCTACTTGTTCCCCTGAAATAGCCATTAATACATAAGATTTGAAGTATGACAGAGTTATTGTTATTGTGACAAGCATATTTTGAAGAAACTTTTGGGTGGGTACTGTGTAGGCGTATTATTAACTTATTCTCCAATTATGCAAACACAGTACTGGGGGTTAATCAGGACCTTTTTATCATCACATAATCCACAGTGATTTCATAAAACGATTCACTTTTTTACTTTTTGTATTCTATATCTCGCAGTGAGTGGCATTTATTCCTAACTTGCCCCTTCCATCACACTTCTTGACGACAAATGCCTTATTCACTTACAGCTACACAGCAGGTCTACATCATCGCTAGGAGGACATTAGCGCTCATATATAGTGCCTAGGTCATATTGGGAACGTGAGTGTCCTGCACAATGGTCATCGCTCACCACAAGCCACTATGGATTCTCGCTATCCCAGGTGTGCTGGCAATGTGAATCATCTGAGTGATGACAATTCACGAACGAGGTGACAATAGGTTGGTTGGACTATGGACAGAGACACTGTCACCTCATAACAGTAAATGAGCTGAACAAGAACCTTGTGCATTGGCACTAGAGATCACAAATAGATTTCTGATTGCGCGCAGTACAACGATCGAGCAAATGCTGCGCCTCCAGCAAACACTCATGAATGGAGAGCTTTGTCGTCGGAACAAGATAGCATACCTTAAGCGTTGGAATGCTACTCTATCGGTCTTTTAGTTCGCGGAATTCCAGCCAGCAAAAGATTTGTAGTAGCTCGAGTATTCTCGTATTTTTTGGTCGGAAAAGTTTCCTAACCCGAAAAGGTTAGCGGAACGCATCTGTATGCAATTAGACACCTAAGCAATAAATCACGCATTCATCGGAGGAACAATTTGATGCTATGCTCGGAGTTGGCAATCATTAGCATCATCTTCAGATTATTCTTAGCTCGTGTCTTTAGTGTTGTACGTCACCTAGCCAATATTTGACGGGTGCGAATGTTAGAGAAGAAAATTTTGTGTGAACCGGTGCATGTGTATACGCGCTCACAGCGGCATTTGAACGTCGGTGGAATATCTGTCGGTGAAAAACTACTGCAGCAGATTTTTTCATAGACGGACAAGAGAGCGCCAACTCGTGTGTCCACCGGTCATGTAGAGATGTAACGCTGCGAGAACTGGACAGGATCCTAAAACCTTTTGAAAAGAGTAAGCTAGAGTTAATGTCAAATGCGAGGAGTGTTAAAGCAAGGGAATTCGTTTGATTGGAGTGCTCAATTGCCGATTGCTTGCTTGTGTTAGTGCTTCATGCTCTGTGCGAATGTTGGCAGATATATGATTGGTGGCGATTCAGTTTTGCGCGGTTCATATCTATAGTCATAACACTGTGTATTATCTTATCTAGTATGAAATCATCATAAAGTAACTTCTTCTGAGTTGATAACTCAGGGCGCGGGACAGCGGTCAATAATAGGATCGCGCTGTATTTTTCTAGTGGATCGAGGGGACTCTAATCCATGTTGAAGAGTCTAAAGACAATGAGAATGCGAGTCAAGTTTTCTTGATCAAACGTATTCCTGAGCACTATTGATTTTAGAAATCAGAGCTTATATTTAGAATGCGCGCGTTGAACCCCCTACGTTCTAAATGGTACTGTAAATAGAGCGTAAACCCCGTTGCGTAAAGAGTGAGTGTCTCTTTTGCTTTTCTACACCTCGAGCCATTTGTCAGTATGCATGAGTATAGCCTTTTGGGACTTACGAGTATTAATTATTGGTTCGCGAAAATAATATCATAACCATAATGTCCCTGTATGCGAGGACGACAACTACATGTTGCTTTAGGCTATTTAAAGACTCCCCATTGGAACTAGTAACAATATTGGTCAGGTTCTCAAAGGAGGAAGCGATCTTATACATATGATTGGCACCAAAACGACAATCGAATACCTCGGTTGTAGACTCTGCGCTGGCCGGACCTGTATCTATGCTTCTGTGCGCTGCTGCGAAATCAGCACGGTTACTAGAGACAGTAATACTTAGAAGAAGACAAAAGCATAACAAATGCCATATAACGTTGAAGCTTCACGTGCCTACTACTCAACCTGGCCTGACTTCCTACTTGTAGACACGAGGTTGTACTAAGTGCAGTGTGGGTAGTATAGCATAGGGGCTGGATCATAGAATCCTTATTCTGAGTATATCGACTGTGTTTATGTGGCCCTTCTCATCCTCCAGGCTTCTGGCTATTCGTTATGGTTTTATTAGGTTGTTACTTCAAAGTGAGTATGTGTAACACTCTTCACTCAGTCATGATGGCCAGTACGACAAAATACCTCATACGGTAGAAGGCATACAAGTCTTGTCAGGACGTCTAGATGGCTAATTTAAACAGAAGTAGGACTGCTTGTAGCGGGGGTTATAATACCTGACACTATTAGTCAAATTCCTTACATTATCACGATGTTACCCTGCACTACGCTATACATTACATAGCTGGGCTATTACAAAACTGTTACTAGAGTGGCTGGAATATCATAACACAATATTCTCCATGCCTAGGGACGCCATTCTTACCTAGTTACCCTAGGATCGTCCAAGTGATCTTTTATCAATCTGGGCAAGAAAAATGTTAGAGAGGAAGCATTAAATTTTTCTCTTATGACTACTGTGTTGCTTAGCCCAAAGTGTTACGCATTTCACCTATACATTTACGGCAGTATTCTTCTATCAACATGAGTGCCCCGTTGCCCCGCCCTTAAGGAATAAATAAATCAATAATGAGGTTCTTATGCAACCGCATTCATCGCTACAATGGAAGACTTTGTGAGGATTGAAGTTCTAAACATAATTTTTTTACCACCCTCCATATAGGCACTAACTAGTGGTTCCTACCTTGTTATACTAAAAGCAATTTGATTCTCCTTATGGGTACAGGCCGTTTACCAAGTTATAATAGTAGCCATTTAAGCTCATTAGAATAAATATTTCAGCCATAGATTCTGCTCTTGGCGTAGTAAGACTACTTCTACATTTTTACCAGTCTCATAATACAAAAAAAAATCTATTCTGTATAGAGAAAGGTTAAAACCGTTTGCGATTTTCTGGGCAGCATTCACTATGATATCGGCCTTGTATTTTGATTATGGCTCCTTAAAGCATTGCTGTGGTCTAACCTGGTTACAAGGTCGTGGTATTGAAAGGCAGGGGAATTTTTGGAAGTGGCTCATGACACATAGTTGGGACCCACTTGCCTGGAGACTCTAACCCCCTACAGCAGACGCTCTGCAGCCGTCTGGAGCATATACATCTCCCTTGACTATAGTCATGTGTACTGCAGTGTATGTCGGCACAACAAAATCACAGTGACCCTAGCAAATGCAAACCATCTGTGTCCACGTAGCTTGGTCAGAGGCATTTACACATGTAAACACTATAGAATCCATATTATTACTAGGCATTATTGTTAGGATTTACATTTACACTTGCTCTTTATTCAGAATTGATTCGTGGATATTCTGTTTGTAGAAAAGCCTGGACCATGTTACCTTCACAGTATGCACACTAGCCTAGTGTGCTGGAGGCCAATGAAGAGAGAGGGGCTCGCCTTGGTGGCCTAGGAACTTTCCAGACCCCTCCCGGAGGGTATATAACAGCGATAGGTCAGGCCTCAAGTCGGCACGGTTTCACCTGCTGGTCGGATGCAGGGGGTTTCAGAGTACTCAGCTGCGTGTGCTGGTGCTCGAACATCAGACAGGTGTACAACTTATAGCATATTTATAAATACAAAATAGGCCCAGGACGGGAGTTGCATGATTCCGGACATATACTAGTTCTGCGACTGGAGAGTGGTAGGAGAATAAAGCCTCTGGTCATGAGCCGGTCTGGTATACAGAAGACAGAACTAGTTGGTCGTCATGTGGATAGCGGAGAGGTTGAATCACTAGGAGCAAACATGATCGGATCGGAAACTGGATCGGATCGAGTAAACAGGAGACACCAGGAACAGGATATCACAGAGATAACACACTTGTGGTGCTGAAGATCACCAGCAAATGCAGACCACTAGCATACTTGCCTTACATAGGCCCTTCGTGACCTGCTGGTAGAGACTCTGCTAGGTACGTAAGGACATTCTCCTCGCCAGAGATGCTGGGTCCCTAAAGTCCTTCTACTGCCAATAACGTTCTGGTAGAGCAACCTGACAGGGTACTAGAGCCTTTGTCTCCTGCTGTATTGTTTCCCTGATCACACTGGCACTAGTTCTAGGGGTGGCTTAATGGCATGGCCTATTCTGATGTGAGGACCAGGCTCGAGCTTACATGAGTATGATGTGCATTATTGAACTGGGTATGGTCCACACCTTCACCTGCACTTGGATGCAGTGACCAGCTATGTGGCGGATTTGTCCTTTGAGCTGCAGGTTGCAAGTATACATGCTTAGCTGCATCTCAAAGGAAACCAGCACAGTACTTTCCCATTTAAATCACTAATGAATTGGCAGTGAGTTCACAGAGACCCTCCTCCTTTGAGGCCGGCTGAGGCCCTATAGCACCACTGCACAACCCAAATGAGGACACACTTAGTGTCATGAGGGAGTCTCTAAACAGATAGGCCCGAGTTAGTTAGAAAGAGCCACCAGACATAGTACAGGAGATCGTCAGAGACGGCAGACATAGTACAGGAGATGTCAGAGACGGAGACATGATCCTCAAGAGACGGCAGACATGATACAAGAGATGGTCAGAGACTGCAGACACATTACAAGAGATGGCCAGAGACTGCAGACCCATTACAAGAGATGGTCAGAGACTGCAGACCCATTACAAAAGTACAAAAAGGGCTCACAGCGATTGAGCACAGGGGGACTTAATAGAATACAACTCTAAATAGGTTTCATTAATAAACAAATGCTTACTGTAAGGTGAATTATATTTCTCCTTAATTAAACATTTTTAACAAGAGAAGAATAAGCCTAAATTCACCTCATTGCATTATACCCTCTCATCTTAAAAATAACATGAAAGCTTTAATTAAAAAGGTCTCGCGAGATATTCATGGTTTTTGATGAAGTGTTCATTATAAAAAATATCCCCTCTCCATTGCCCCTTTCAGTGGCGGCCCCCCACGGCTCTATAATCTTGGACCCCTTCTCTTCTCCTTCTAAACCTCCTCCCTTGTTCCACTTGTTCACCGCCCTCGGCTTACAATACCCAAAAGACCCCGATGACACCCAAATCTATCTGTCTACCCCTCACCCCCACGTTACTTCAAGTCTACTCATTGCATTACAAATCTTAGCGAACAGAAAAATTCAGTCATTGAATGTCGCACCACTGCGCATCTCACCTTAAACTAAATCTCTCTAAAACGGCGTAGCTACTATTATTCCCCCCCCCCCCCCCCCCCCCCCCTCCATTGACTTTACCCATACAAATATCAACAATGGCAACCCAAACCACCCCCCCCCCCCCCCCAACCCAACCCAGAGAAATCTAGGTGTAATCCTAGCCCCAGAAACTTGTCATTTCATCCTCAAATCGCAATCATAGTCAAAAGTTTGTAGACCCCCCCCCTCGTAACAACTCGCCCCCCCTGTAACAAATGAAACACCCTCAGCTCCTTCGATTACTTCCCACGCTATCTCTCACTTGACATTGCAACTCCCTTCTCACCCCCCACCTCTCCATAGGCTATCCCCTCTGCAGTCTATCATGAATGCTGCTCCGACCTTAGCTACTATACCCCACTCCCCCGTCTGCCACCCCGCCCCTCCAATCCCACCACTAGCTCCCAATCGCCCACAAATTAAATTCAAAATACTAACCACAACTTACAACGCCATTCACAACTCTGCCTGACTACATCACGAGATGGTCAGAGACTGCAGACATACTAAAGGAGACGGTCAGAGACGGCAGACATGATACAAGAGATGGCCAGAGACTGCAGACATAATAAAAAAAATGGTAAGAGACTGCAGACATAATACAAGAGATGGTCATAGACTGCAGACACATTACAAGAGATGGTCAGAGACTGCAGACCCATTACAAGAGATGGTCAGAGACTGTAGACACATTACAAGAGATGGTCAGGAACTGCAGACATAATACAGGAGACGGTCAGAGACTGCAGACATGATACAAGAGATGGTCAGAGACTGCAGACATGTTACAAGAGATGGTCAGAGACTGCAGACATGTTACAAGAGATGGTCAGAGACTGCAGACATGTTACAAGAGATGGTCAGAGAGACTGCAGACATGTTACAAGAGATAGTCAGAGACTGCAGACATGTTACAAGAGATGGTCAGAGACTGCAGACATAATACAAGAGATGGCCAGAGACTGTAGACATAATACAAGAGATGGCCAGAGACTGTAGACATAATACAGGAGATGGTCAGAGACTGCATACATGATACAAGAGATGGTCAGAGACTGCAGACATGTTACAAGAGATGGTCAGAAACTGCATACATGATACAAGAGATGGTCAGAGACTGCAGACATGATACAAGAGATGGTCAGAGACTGCAGACATGATACAAGAGATGGTCAGAAACTGCATACATAATACAAGAGATGGTCAGAGACTGCAGACATGTTACAAGAGATGGTCAGAGACTGCATACATAATACAAGAGATGGTCAGAGACTGCAGACATGATACAAGAGATGGTCAGAGACTGCAGACATGTTACAAGAGATGGTCAGAGACTGTAGACATGTTACAAGAGATGGTCAGAGACTGCAGACATGTTACAAGAGATGGTCAGAGACTGCAGACATGTTACAAGAGATGGTCAGAGACTGCAGACATGTTACAAGAGATGGTCAGAGACTGCAGTTACTGTGGACATTAGAAGATAATGGCTGATCGGCCCTCTCACCTGACCCAGCGATACAGCAACAACGGTTCCTCTGATCAGGAGTCTGCTCACTCTGAATTGCCCATGGCGACTCCACTGGGTAGAGCCCAGATCTGTATTCTGGCAATGACTAGATTCCTTTCTCCGCCAGGGATGGCACCAGGCTGTGTGGCTTTCCCTCTGGTGGTACATGAAGTACAGCAGCACGCGCGAGGAGAGGGGAAATAAGAGCCCGCGGCTGCAGTGGCGTCACTAGGGTTGGTGTCACCCGGTGTGGTAAAACATGGTCTCACCCCCTCCACCAACTATAGGCGCCCCTCAGTACAGACCCCCCTCCACTAAGTATAGACCCCCCCTCCATCAGTGCAGACCCCCCACTAAGTATAAACCCCTCCCTCAGTACAGACCCCCAGGACAAAACACCCCCCCCCCTCCATTAGTATTCACCCCCCCAGGACAAACCCCCCCTCCATTAGTATTCACCCCCCCCCAGGACAAACCCTCCCTCCATTAGTATAGACCCCCCAGGACAAACCCCCCCCCCCTTCATTAGTATAGACCCCCCAGGACAAACCCCCCCCTCCATTAGTATAGACCCCCCCAGGACAAACCACCCCCCTACATTAGTACAGACCCCCCCAGGACAAACTCTCCCCCTCCATTAGTATAGACCCCCCCAGGACAAACCACCCCCCCTACATTAGTACAGACCCCCCAGGACAAACCCTCCCCCTCCATTAGTATAGACCCCCCAGGACAAACCACCCCCCTACATTAGCACAGACCCCCCAGGACAAACCCCCCTCCATTAGTATAGACCCCCCCAGGACAAACCCCCCCCCCCTCCATTAGTATAGACCCCCAGGACAAACCCCCCTCCATTAGTATAGACCCCCCCCGGACCCCCCCACAACCCCCCCCATTAGTATAGACCCCCCCCCCACCCCCCCCCCGGACAACCCCCCCTCCATTAGTATAGACCCCCCAGGACAAACCCCCCTCCATTAGTATAGACCCCCAGGACAAACCCCCCCTCCATTAGTATAGACCCCCAGGACAAACCCCCCTTCATTAGTATAGACCCCCAGGACAAACCCCCCCTTCATTAGTATAGGCCCCCCAGGACAAACCCCCATTAGTATAGACCCCCGACAAACCACCCCCCCTCCATTAGTATAGACCCCCAGGACAAACCCCCCTTCATTAGTATAGACCCCCCAGGACAAACCCCCCCATTAGTATAGACCCCGACAAACCACCCCCCCTCCATTAGTATAGACCCCCCCCCAGGACAAACCACCCCCTCCATTAGTATAGACCCCCAGGACAAACGCCCCCTCCATTAGTATAGACCCCCCCAGGACAACCCCCCCTCCATTAGTATAGACCTCCCCAGGACAACCCCTCCTCCATTAGTATAGACCTCCCCAGGACAACCCCCCCTCCATTAGTATAGACCTCCGACATACCACCACCCTCCATTAGTATTCACCCCCCCAGGATGAACCCCCTCCATTAGTATAGACCCCCCCAGGACAACCCCCCTCCATTAGTATAGACCCCCCCCAGGACAACCCCCCCTCCATTAGTATAGACCCCCCCAGGACAAACCCCCCCCCTCCATTAGTATAGACCCCCCCAGGACAACCCCCCCTCCATTAGTATAGACCCCCCAGGACAACCCCCCCCCCCCCCCCCCCCATTTGTATAGACCACCCAGGACAAACCACCCCCATCCCTCCATTAAGCTAATTAAAAGACACCCGGGCGGCAACTGGAGATGAGAGGACAGTGTGCCCGGGTGGAGAAGAGAGCATGTGAGGCTTGGGCAGCAGGAGGGAGGAGGAGGACCGGAACACGCCGGGCACGGAACGCCCCCCCCCCCCCAGTAACGTCACTGCACGGCTGGTCTCTCTGCACACAGAGACACAGCCGCTGCGATCTCCGGCAGATTTCCGCTCTCCTCCTCTGACAGGAGGAGGGGGGGGGATGGGCTCCGCTTCGGCAATAAACATAGCGGCGGCCGCGGTGACAGGCGGCGGCCGCGGTGACAGGCGGAGAGAGCAGCCTACGCTTCAGCGCCCCCCTCCCAGTAACGTCACTGCACGGCTGGTCTCTCTGCACACAGAGACACAGCCGATGCGATCTCCGGCAGATTTCCGCTCTCCTCCTCTGACAGGAGGAGGGGGGGGGGATGGGCTCCGCTTCGGCAATAAACATAGCGGCGGCCCCGGTGACAGGCGGCGGCCGCGGTGACAGGCGGAGAGAGCAGCCTACGCTTCAGCGCCCTTCACTCTTCAGCGCCCCCACCTCTGTGGCGCCCGGGTGCACTGCACCCCGTGCACCCCGCTTAGGATCGGCCCTGCCTCTGACAGTATTCTGCAGCATGTCTTCAGTCACCAACCCCACCTACAGCATGTCTACAATCTCTGACCATCTCTTGTAAGGTGTCCACAGTCTCTAACCACCTCTGATAGGATGTCCATACTATTTGACCATCTCTTGTAAGTTGTCCACAGTATCTGGTCATCTACTGTAGGAGGTCTGTAGTCTCTAAACCATCTCTTTTAGGATGTCCACAGTCTCTAACTAACTCTTGTGGGATGTCCACAGTATCTGACCATCTCTTGTAGGATGTCCACAGTCTCTAACTAACTCTTGGAGGATTTCCACGGTGTCTGGCCATCTCTTGTAGGATGTCTGCAGTCTCCCACAGTCTTCTGTGGAATTAAAAATACTCTATATCATGTGCAGCCCCTTGGTGATGTCAGGGCCTGTAGTTAGTGCCCCTTTGACACTAGTGTGTCCCTTTTGTGTGCAGTGTGCATGGGCCTCAAGAGGGAAGAGGCTCACTGTGAACTCACTGCATACATTAGTGATTTAAATGGAAAGTACTGTGATGGTATCCTTTGAGATGCAGCTGAGCATGTTACTTGCAACTGCAGCTCAAAGGACATCCGCACATGCTGGCACTGCATCCAGGCAGGTGAAGGGTGGACAATACACTGTTCAAGAATGCACATCATACTCATGTAAGCTCAGCCCGTCCTCACATCTAGACTAGTGCCAGTGTGTCAGGGAACCAACAGCAGGAGAATGGCTCTAGTACCCAGCATATCTACCAGCACTTATGGCAGGAGAAGGACTTTAGGACCCAGCATCTCTGGCAGGAGAATGACTTTACTACCCAGCATCTCTACCAGCAGGTCACATGGGCCTATGTAAGGAAGTCTGCTAGTGTCTGCATTTGCTGGTTGATCTTCAGCTCCTCCAGTGTGTTATTTCTGAGATATTCCTGTAGCTGTGTCTCCTGTTACCGATCTGGCTTGTCCTTGACCTGTCTCCTGTTTGGTCCCTGTGTTCAACCTCGGCTATCCACTGGACCACGTCTGCTCTGATACTAACCCGGCTCATGACCTAGGCTTTCTTCTGACCACGCTCCAGTCGCAGCATTATCTGAATCCTGCAATAGCTCATGGGTGCCACCTGTCTGCTGATTCTACACCAGCACACCAGCTGTACTCTGGAACCTCCTGCATACAGTCCAGCAGGTGACTCGTGCTACTTTGGGCCTGACCTCTCCTGTTTTCACCCTCAGGGGGGTCTGGAATTTAGCCGCAAGGGGAGCCCTCTCTCTTCATTGGCCTCCAGCACCAGGTATGTAATACAGTGAATGTACAGGTCAAGCTTTTCCGCAACAGTATCCACAAACAATTCCGAATAATAGAAGGTATTTGTAAATCCTAACAAAACCAAGTAATATGTAGTGTATAGTGGTTACATGTGATAAATGCCTCTGATCAAGCCTGGACACAGATGGTTTTCATCTAGGGTCACTGGATGTGGCCACATACACTCAGCACAAGTGAGGAGTGTATATGCTCCCACAGCATAGAGCGGTGTGGGGTAGAGTCTCCAGGAAGTGGGCCCAACTTATGATCATGCACACAGGCCACTTCCAAAAATTCCCCTGCCTTTTAACCTTGTAAGTTGACCACCACTGCTTTAAGGTCCTTATAAAATACAAGGGCTATCAAAGTGAATGCAGAAACAAAACGGTTCAACTTCTCTATACAGAAAGATTTTTTTTTTATTATAAGAACTGAGTCTTCCCCAAGAGCAGATGCTATGGCTGGAAATTTTAAAATATAAATGGCTACTATTATAACTTGGTAAAATATTGACCCAAGGAGAATCAAATTGCTTTTAGATATCAGGTAGGATCCCTAGTTATGCAATATGGGGTGGTAAAAATTATGTTTAGAACTTCAATCCTCACAAGTCATCATATTACAAAATGCTTTTTTCCCGAACCGAAAAATAGAGAACCTGCTCTCAATCTTTTTCTGGCTGGAATTCCGCCAGCAAAAGACCGATGGAGCATACACACGGTCGCATTTTCTGACAAAAAGCTCTCATCGGAAAGGGGCATTAGGAAATAAGCAGCACTGAGATAAAAAAAAAAAAGCATATATATAAAAGGTGAAGACTAGTCATTTATGAAAATGTGAACTTTTATGATACACCGTGTGATGATAATGAGGCCTGATAACCCCCAACTGTGTTGAGATAATGAAAAAGTAATAATGTACACAGTACCACCCTCATTTATTCAAAATCTGTCATATTTAAATCTCATGTCTATGGCATTCAGGGGAAGAAGCACTGGGACAAAAGAAAAAAACAAACAACTTATGACACAATTGCACATAGCAGAATAGGTAGAAAGAAATGCTCTTAAAATGGTTGTAAAGTCGGAAGGTTTTTTATATTAATGCATTCTATGCAATAAGATAAAAAGCCTTCGGTGTGCAGCAGCCCCCCTCAACCCCCTAATACTTACCTGAGGTCCATCTAGATCTAGCGATGTTACACGAGTGACTCGGCTGTCCGGGATTTCCCTCCTCATTGGCTGAGACAGCAGTGTGGAGCCTTTGGCTCCCACTGCTGTCAATCAAAGTCAGTGAGCCAATAAGGAGAGAAAGGGGACAGGGTCAGATCACGAATCCATGTCTGAATGCACACAGGGAGCTGTGGCTCGGCTCGGGTGCCCCATAGCAGCTTGGGAGACGCCAAAGCACCAAAGAGGGACCCAAGAAGAGGAGGATCTGGGCTGCTCTGTGCAAAACCACTGCACAGAGCAGGTAAGTGTAGACATGTTTGTTATTTTTAACAGACCTATTCTGCTTCTTCTTCTTCTGCTTCTTGTTCTTCTTTCTTCTTTCGATGTTGACTCGTCGCTGTCTCCTCTTCTAATGGCTCAGACGTGTTGTACTGCCAGTTATATAGGGACAAGGGACGGGCCACCGGCTCATGTCACATGGTGACCCCACCCCCAAATGATGTCACAGTTCCGGAGGATGCTGGGACTGTGACATCATATGGGGGCGGGGTCACCAAGAACTAGTAAGTGATACAAACATTCTTTCAAAAGGTCAGAAATGCAGCAGCAGATGCTGTGAATGGTGTGTAATTATGTTAATGCAAGTGATGGCGGCTACCGTTCTCTCAGTCTGGGGGTGCCTAAATTATTGTCCTGTGAGCTGGAAAGTCTCTGGAAAGGGCAAGACTGGGTGTAACACGTCACACACAATGATGTAGAGAACTTGATGCCATCCAGTTGAGGACTAGATCTAGTTTAAAGTGGTTGTAAAGGCAGAAGTGTTTTTATCCTAATGCATTCTAAAGCCATCTGTGTTCAGCAGCTCCCCTCAGCCCCCCTAATACTTACCTAAGGTCCCTCTCTGTCCAACAATGCCATGAGTGTCTCAGCCATCCGAGATTCTCCCTCCTGATTGGCTGAGACACAGCAGCAGCACCATTGGCTGCTGCTGCTGTCAATAAAAGTAATCTAGTCAATCAGGGGAGAAAGGGGGAGGGTCCGGGTTGGAGCTCCGTGTCTGAATTGACACAGGGAGCTGTGACTCGGCTTGGGTGCCCCATAACAAGCTGCTTGGTGTGGGGGCACTGAACAGAAGGGAAGGGCCAGGATCACAGAACAGGGACCCGAGTAGAGGAGGATCCAGGCTGCTCTGTGCTAATCCACTGCACAGGGCAGGTAACATGTCTGTTATTTTATAGGGAAAAAAACAAGACGTTACAATCACTTTAAGCCCACACATTCCCAGCTTTTGATTTTTCATTTAATCATTTACAGCAGACAATGAATGTTGTTGTTCAGAATTTTTGCTCAACGTTTTTAACATTCCTTTGTTTACTTGTTGCAGTAATACTATATATGTGTGTAAAGCTACAGTGCTTTGTCGAAGGAGGCTTTAAATCCAGTACCAAAGGAGTAATATCTTTCTGTGAAAAATACAAGAAGACCTTATTACAAGCACATAAATAGCAGAAATTGCAACAAGGAGAGAGAAATAAAAATGGATAACTCGTATTTATAAGATGGGACTGCTTTCACTTTATTTCTACTGAAATGTTCTGTAAAGCTTTATATTTTTAGAAGACCAGAGGGACACTACAATGGAAACATAAAGAAATAGAAAGACAAGGATTATGTAACCAAAATGTAGTAAAAGTAGAACTCAGACAAATATTTTTCTTAGTTTTGAATGGAGTGGAGAAGGGTTAGAACATCTTTCAGGCGTTTATTGCTTTCTATACTCATTGGGAACATTTTTCTTGATATTCTGTAGTATGCTGATGGCAGGAAATGGTAGACAGCAGTAAAACACAACAACTCTATCCTCTTCAAAACTAGTCTTCTTTTCTTTTTTTTTTTTTTTCATAAATGCTTTATTGAAAACACAAATGGCAGTTTACAAAATAAACAGTCCAAACGGACTGATAGAATCACAGATATAATAATTCTAACTGCAAAATGTTATATGAACAAAAGTTAGACATAATCTAAATAGTCTTGTACTTCAGCCAGCAGAGCCTCCAACTTACCCAAGAGTCATACTAAGTCACAAGCCCCGTAACCAGATTATAAGGAAAAAGGGAAGAGTAAATAGAAGTAAAGGAAGAGATGGAAAGATAGGAAGAGAGAAGGGGCAGATGGAAGGGGAGAGGGAGAAAAAAATAGTCTAGTTTTTAGATATAAAATCAAAATGGCCTCCACAAAGAGCAAAGAGGAAAGTTTGTGGGGAGATGCTCTAAGATGTGATACCAAAATAATCTTGGTCACAAACAAGTTCTGGTAGTTTCAGGTCTGCTGCAGTTAAAGCAGAACTACACTCAATCTGAGCTCCACAAACCAAAACACTGTTTAAATCCTTTTTAAATATTAAAAGCAAGCTCACCCATCTATCCAAGTCGTCATTCTTTATTTTGCTGAGATATCGCTTTGAAGAGCACTCCTAGCATTTTTGGCTGTTGCCATCTTGAGCCATCATGGCCATCATGTAGCATAGCATTTACTTCCTGGAATCCATCTTCTCTTAATTCCGGCAGGAGGGTGTGCTTAGCTGAGAATCTCTCCTCCCCTCCTGAAGACTCCTGGGATGTATGACACCATTTGCCTAGGCCAGGAACCTGGAAGTAGCTAAATAAATGTAAAGAAAACATTTAAAACAAACAAATATGATATAGATTAAAAGAAACCTCAGTGCACTCACTTAAAATAACAGGGAATAGGGTGAGAGAAAATTCTAATTCATAATCCAAATCTGGGTGTTCAGCACTTTTCGAGCTTTATTTACTAAAGCTCGAAAAGTGCAAAATCAGGCTCACTTCTGCATAGAAACCAATAAGCTTCTAACCCCAGCTTGTTCAATTAAGCTTTTGTAATAAAACCTGGAAGCTCATTGGTTTCTATGCAGAAGTGAGCCCGATTTTGCACTTTCCAGCTTTAGTAAATAAACCCCATTGTGTACTTAAAAGTGGGGTATGTCTGTAATTATTTTCCCCCATTAGATGTCCTCTATCTTCCAAAGTATTTGGTTTAAAGCAGAACTTTTCACGCTCAATAAACATTGATTATTCTCTTAATCCTTATGCTGCTAGCATTAGTAAATAGATAGAAAAGTATACCATATTGGTTTTAGATATGTAAATAGGTGCTTGCAGTAAAAAAATGATTTATACCTAATGATAATTAATCATATAGTGACCACTGATCATACATAATACACTGTGGAAAAATATTTAAAAATTATATATGCCTCCCAACGTGCTTGGATGACGCAACACATTGGGGGAGCCAGTGACGTCATGCCGCACCAACAGGAAGTGTACAGTCAGCCATTTCGTAGGTTGGTTTCATCCATATATGCCTGTATACTGTGTGCACCAGAAATATGAACTAAAAAGTTGAGTGTATTTCATTTTTAATCAATAAATAGTGGTATTTATTCGAAGAGCACTATATTTCCCTCTTTATTTTGAGTGTTTTACCAACATCCACCTATGGATTGTTGAGGATGGAGATGGATTGAGGGGCACCAGTGAGCTGGAGGAGGGCGTTACATCTGTGGCATAGGAGACCCCACTAAAAGGGGCAAGCACATTAGACCTACTTGTGAGTAGAGATGGGCCGAACACCCCCCTGTTCGGTTCGCAGCCGAACTGCTTTTGATTTCACCTATTGCTAAGGAAGACATTTATGTCTTAACATTTTGCTTTTGAATCCTAAGTAAATAAAGAAAATATCTACAAAACATATTTAAAAATGCTACAAAAAGTTAAATTATGTTTACGAGCAAAATCGTAAGATCAACAGAATTTACCAATAATGATGTACTGTAGTGTGAGGGAGGCTGAAATAAATAATCCATTCAAATAAATCCAGTCAGATAGACTCTCACACCTGTAGATTTTGGTAAATATTGCTGATCTGACAGATCGATTCTGAAACAAAACCAGAATTAAATATATCCATGTATAGGACATCTCAGTCGAATGTTATCCAGAGTCCCAGATCTTGTTAATGTTCTACAGTACAGAAGTAAACACCCCAAGGTCACATAGAAAGATAACCAGAGTTTCATACTTGGTTAACCTGATGTTATGTCTTTAAGTACATGCTGCTGTCGGAACTCTAGTGTGACTGCTGCCATAGATTAGAGGTTGGTAAGAGATGGGACTTTGCATTAAGAGCAATTATACCATATGGAGAATGTTGAAAGGTTGCCAGGTAACCGTGCCTATTATCACTTGGGTGTAGAAATAACACTGAAAGGACCTCTGAGTTTCGCACATGTGTCTCGATGTCTACAAGTCCTTATTCTTGTGACTTTTGTAATCTCCTCTCAATGGACCCCATAAAATAACAGCAATAAGACTTAAATAATAAAATCACTGTACAAGAAAAATAAACCAGTTGGGAACCCACAGACTCTGCAAGAACACATTGATTTGAATTGCTGCTTTAATACTTGCTAAATACACTTTCTCTTCTCTGTGCCATATGGTCTATGATGGAAAAATAGCAGTCAACAGAAAAACAAACATCATTCCTGTGCAGGCAGTATTGTAACACTGAGTCTCACAGCACCCTTTCTCTTTCTCTCTTTCTCTCTTCCTTACTGTTTCAGAGATACATAATTTCAACTTTCAAAAGGCATTTTCAAGCAAAATACTGTACAGGCATACCCCACTTTTAAGTATGCAATGGGGTTTATTTACTAAAGCTGGAAAGTGCAAAATCGGGCTCACTTTGCATAGAAACCAATGAGCTTCCAGGTTTTATTACTAAAGCTTAATTAAACAAGCTGGGGTTAGAAGCTCATTGGTTTCTATGCAGAAGTGACCCTGATTTTGCACTTTCCAGCTTTAGTAAATAAACCCCATTGTGTACTTAAAAGTGGGGTATGCCTGTACTTGAAACAGTTCCTGTAAAGTGATATAGGTGGATGTTGGATTAGGTAAATTACACTCACCAAAATATTCTAGGTCCGTACGTACCCTGGAAACCTCAGTCACATGGATGAGCATACAAATTCTACATTTTTAGAGCGTTTTAACTCAGAAAGGCAACTTCCACAAGTCTCTCCAATCTACAGCTACATAAACAACTCCTTGGGCTTCTTATTCCATGCCTTTATACAGGTTCTTTTCTTTTAGTTGGTTATTGGCCTTAAACATGAACTCATGGCAGATATAAGCATGATCACATAATAATTATTACATCATTAATGTTTTTTTTAGATGCAAGCAGTAGAAATACTTGAAGTTGACTTGATACCAGCCTTCTGTAATCGTTGTAAAGCAGAGCACAGGCTGGGAAAGGGAGAAGCAGCAGAACAGGCCATTCAGTTGTGCTGCAGTGTTCACAAGTGACAGAGAGACAGACTCATTGGTCTTCTTCTTCTACTGTCTAGTCAAAAACTGGAGGGGGAACAAGATCTGTAAGGGTAATTTAATTGCAGATCAGGACGTCTGCCCTGCAAGCCAGGGCTGAACTGTGTGCTAAAACTGCATACAGTATCTCACAAAAGTGAGTACACCCCTCACATTTTTGTAAATATTTTATTATATCTTTTCATGTAAAGATAGTGAGTGTACAACTTGTATAACAGTGTAAATTTGCTGTCCCCTCAAAATAACTCAACACACAGCCATTAATGTCTAAACCGCTAGCAACAAAAGTGAGTATATCCCTAAGTGCAAATGTCCAACTGGGACCAATTAGCCATTTTCCCTCCCCGGTGTCATGTGACCCATTAGTGTTACAAAGTCTCAGGTGTGACTGAGGAGCAGGTGTGTTAAATTTGGTGTTATCATCTCATACTGGTCACTGGAAGTTCAACATGGCACCTCATGGCAAATAACTCTCTGAGGATCTGAAAAAAAAGAATTGTTGCTCTACATAAAGATGGCCTAGGCTATAAGAAGATTGCCAAGACCCTGAAACTGAGATGTAGCATGATGACCAAGACCATACAGCGGTTTAACAGGACAGGTTCCACTCAGAACAGGCCTCGCCATGGTTGACCAAACAAGTTGAGTGCACATGCTCAGTGTCATATCCAGAGGTTGTCTTTGGGAAATAGACGTATGAGTGCTGCCAGCATTGCTGCAGAAGTTGCAGAGGTTGAAAGGGGGGATCAGCCTGTCAGTACTTAGACAATACGCCACATACTGCATCAAATTGGTCTGCATGGCTGTCGTCCCAGAAGGAAGCTTCTTGAAAAGGTGATGCACAAGAAAGCCCACAAACAGTTTGCTAAAGACAAGCAGACTAAGGACGTGAAATACTGGAACCATGTCTGTGGACTGATGAGACCAAGATAAACCTTTTTAGTTAAGATGGTGTCAAGTGTGTGTGGCAGCAACCAGGTGAGGAGTACAAAGACAAGTGTGTCTTGCCTACTGTCAAGCATGGTGGTGGGAGTGTCATGGTCTGGGGCTGCATGAGTGTTGCCGGCATTGGGGAGCTACAGTTCATTGAGGGAACCGTGAAAGCCAACATGTACTGTGACATACTGAAGCAGACATGATCCCCTCCCTTTGGAGACAGGGCAGTATTCCAACATGATAATGACTCCAAACACACCTCCAAGACGATCACTGCCTTGCTAAGGAAGCTGAGGGTAAAGGTGATGGACTGATCAAGCATGTCTCCAGACCTAAACCCTATTGAGCATCTGACTTGATATACAAGCGATGTCTTGATAAACACGTAGTGTCATGTCAAAACTGATTATAAAAGATAAGAGATGTGCCTCTAAGTGTAGCAATATGGTTACATTTAATGAAGGTACAACATTTAGCAACTCACATAGTTGATGATTAAAACAGGCACATCTAAGTATGCAGGCATCCAGGGTAAAGCTGTCCACATAGACCATCCTCCGCACCGCAATCAACTTCATCCCTTTCACGCTGCGCTCCACAAGCGCTTCAAGCCTCACTTTCAGATCGCACCACTGCAGGGTAGTCTTCCCGTTCACAATTGCAGACTGACAGCGGTGAGAGCCGGCGGTGCGAAGGATGGTGTCACGTTCCGGGTACGGCGGGGAACAGGAGGTGGATCCCCTATGCCAATGGGGCGATAGCACGGGTTGTATTGGAGGACCGGTTCTAATGTTGCTACTGGTTTTCACCAGAGCCCGCCGCAAGGCAGGATGGACTTGTAGCGGCGGTAGCAACCAGGTCGTGTCTTCCAATAGCAACTCGACCCCACTGACAGCTGAGACAGGCGCGGTACACAAGGATTAGGCAGAGGCAAGGTCAAACGTAGCAAAGGGTCAAGGCAGGTGGCAAAGGTTCGTAGTCGGGGGCAACAGCAAAGGTCTGGATACACAGTAGGAGCAAAACACACAAACGCTTTCACTGGGCACTAAGGCAACACAAGATCCGGCCAGGACAGGAAGGGGAAGTGGGTTTATAAGGTGTTTTGGGTGTAACTGTCATTTGGGCCAGGCACCAATTACTTGTGCACTGGCCCTTTAAGAAACAGCCGAGTTGCGCGCGCCTGGGGAGAGGGGACGCGCGCGCAGGGAGACACATCCCATCGGCAGAGCAGCGCCTGCGGTCAGAGGAGCTGACCGAGGCGCTGCAGGACAACGGGCGCCGTGAGCGCTCCGGGATGGAGGGGACACCCGGAGCGCTCGGCGTAACAGTACCCCCCCCCCCTTGGGTCTCCCCCTCTTCTTGGGTCTCCCCCTCCTCCTGGAGCCCCAGAAGCTGAGGATGAGATCTTTGTCTATGATATTACCCTCAAGTTCCCAGGACCTCTCCTCAGGACCACAATTCTCCCAGTCAACAAGATAGAACCGCTTACCTCGGACGGTTCTAGAGGCGAGGATCTCTTTAACGGAGAAGATGTCGGAGGACCCGGAGACAGGAGCAGGAGCTATGACCTTGGTGGAAAAGCGACTAATGATAAAGGGTTTGAGGAGGGAAACATGGAAAGAGTTGGGGATGCGGAGGGAAGGGGGAAGATGCAATTTGTAGGACACGGAATTGATCCGAGCCTTGACCTTGAATGGACCGAGGTAGCGGGGACCCAACTTGTAACTGGGGATGCGGAACCTGATGTACCTGGAGGAGAGCCACACCCTATCACCAGGGGAGAAGACAGGAGGAGGTCTTCTTTTACTGTCAGCATGTTTCTTCATGCGAGAAGAGGCCAGGGCAAGCGACTTTTGAGTCTCTTTCCAGATGGACGACAGCTCTTGGGTGACTTCGTCTACAGCAGGGACTCCGGAAGAGGTGGGGAAGGGTAGGGGGGTAGAGGATGACGGCCGTATACTACAAAGAAGGGTGATCTAGAGGAGGACTCAGACTCCTTCAGGTTGTAAGAAAATTCGGCCCAGGGCAAGAGGTCAGCCCAGTCGTCTTGACGAGCAGAGACAAAGTGTCGCAGGTAGGCCCCAAGGATTTGGTTGACTCTCTCCACTTGTCCATTGGACTGTGGATGGTAGGCAGAGGAAAAGTCCAGTTTGATTTTCAATTGACTGCAGAGGGCTCTCCAGAATTTAGACACGAACTGAACGCCTCTATCCGAGACGATGTGAGATGGAAGTCCATGAAGACGAAAAATCTGGAGGAAGAAATGTTTGGCAAGTATAGGTGCAGAAGGGAGACCTGGAAGCGGGACAAAATGCGCCATTTTGTAGAAGCGATCAACGACCACCCATATGGCTGTATGGCCGTGGGAAGGAGGAAGGTCCGTGATGAAGTCCATATCTATGTGGGCCCAAGGTTGTTCCGGCACAGGCAAAGGATGAAGAAGACCAGCAGGCTTTTGGTGAGGGGTCTTGTTTCGAGCACATATAGTACAGGCTTGTACAAAGTCCGTCACATCCTTTTTTAAGGAGGGCCACCAGTAATACCTGGAAATCAGTTGGGAGGACTTCTTGACTCCAGGATGACCAGCTAGCTGAGAGGAGTGGCCCCATTTGAGAATCTGAAGACGAAGACGTGGGGGGACCAAGGTTTTCCCAGGAGGAACTTGCACCAAAGAGGCAGGGGCAGAAGAGATCAGACACTCAGGGGGTATAATGTGTTGTACCGGAGACTCGGACTCAGAAGTATCGGTGGAACATGATAGGGCGTCAGCCCTGACATTTTTGTCCGCGGGACGGAAATGGATCTCAAAATTGAAGCGAGCAAAAAACAACGACCACCTAGCTTGACGTGGGTTTAATCGCTGGGCAGACTGGAGATAAGAGAGATTTTTGTGATCCGTGAAGATCGTGATGGGGTGAACGGATCCCTCAAGGAGATGTCTCCATTCCTCAAGTGCCAGCTTAATGACCAGTAATTCACGGTCTCCGATGGCGTAGTTCTTTTCGGGGGGAGAAAAGGTCTTAGAAAAAAACCCACAGGTTATGTTCTTGCCCTTAGAATCTTTCTGAAGAAGCACAGCTCCAGCTCCCACAGAGGAGGCATCGACTTCCAGGAGAAACGGTTTGAGAGGGTCAGGCCTGGACAAAACGGGTGCAGAGGCAAAGGCAGACTTAAGGCGGTTAAATGCCTCATCAGCTTGAGGAGGCCAGGACCTAGGATTCGCAGCCTTTTTGGTTAGTGCCACAATAGGCACGACAATGGTGGAGAAGTGGGAATAAAAAAAAAATAAAATTGGCGTGGGGTCCCCCCCCAAATATCCATACCAGCTGGATGGCCCGCAGTCCAGTAGGACGTGGCCAGTTTAGGACGGCGGAAGCTTCTCAGGGTCCATTTGGAGACCTTGTCCAGAGACTAAGTAACCCAGGAAGGGAAGACTGCAGCGTTCAAAGAGACATTTCTCTAGTTTGGCGTAAAGATGGTTATCTCGGAGCCGTTGGAGTACTTGACGGACATGAAGATGATGCACCTCCAAGCTAGAGGAGAAAATCAGGCTATCGTCCAGATAGACAACAACACAAGAGTACAGCAAATCCCTGAAAATCTCATTTACAAAATCTTGGAAAACCGCAGGAGCATTGCATAAACCAAAAGGCATGACGAGATATTCAAAGTGTCCGTCACGGGTGTTAAAGGCGGTTTTCCATTCATCGCCTTTACGGATACGGATGAGATTATATGCGCCCCGGAGGTCCAGCTTGGTAAAAATTCTTGCTCCGCGCAAACGGTCGAAAAGTTCAGAGATAAGGGGCAGCGGGTAACGATTTTTTACCGTGATCTTATTACGATTACGATAGTCAATGCAGGGACGTAAGGACCCGTCCTTTTTGGCGACAAATAAGAATCCTGCTCCAGCAGGGGAAGAAGACTTGCGGATGAAACCTCTTTTGAGGTTTTCCTGGATGTAGTCTGTCATAGCTTGTGTCTCCGGGATGGAGAGAGGGTAGATCCTGCCCCAGGGCGGAATGGTGCCAGGAAGAAGATCAATAGGGCAATCAAAGGGTCTATGTGGCGGCAGGACCTCAGCTTGTTTCTTGCAAAATACATCGGCAAAGTCCCGGTAGGGTTGGGGGAGACTAGGCAGAGAGGTAGCGACGAAAACTTGTTTAGTGGGCACCGCTTTGAGGCAATGCCTGTGGCAGGAGGGACCCCAACTTTTGATGTCCCCCGAGGCCCAGTCGAGGGTAGGAGAATGTAGTTGGAGCCAGGGTAGGCCCAAAAGGATCTCAGAGGTACAGTTGGATAACACAAAGAAGCTAATCTTTTCGTGATGGAGAACTCCAATCTTCATGAGGAGAGGTTCAGTGCGATAGCGCACGATACAGTTCAGGTTTTGACCATTTACAGAGGTGATGAAAAAAGGCTTGACGAGACGGGTAACTGGAACATTAAATTTGTTGATGAGTGAAGCTTCAATGAAGTTTCCTGCCGAACCAGAGTCCAGAAAGGCCATAGCGGAGAAAGGGGATCTCTTGGTCAGAGAAATCCTCACCGGAATGGTCAGACGTGGAGAGGAAGAATCCACACCTAGCAGCGCCTCTCCCACGTTAGCTAGGTGCGAGCGTTTCCCTGACGCTGAGGGCGGATAGAGCAGTCCTTTAAGAAATGGTCGGGACTGGCGCAATACAGGCACCGATTATGGTCTCGGCGGCGAGTCCTCTCTTGTGTGGTCAAGCGTGACCGATCCACTTGCATAGCCTCCTCAGCAGGAGGAGCAGGAACGGGTTGCAGAGGATTCTGGAAGAGAGGTGCCAGGCGAGTAAACCGCCTGACGCGACCAAAGTCCTTTTCCTGGCGTAGCTCTAGGCGTCTTTCGGTATAACGCATGTCAATGCGGGTGGCTAGCTGGATGAGTTCAGACAGGGTAGCAGGAATCTCTCGTGTGGCCAGCACATCTTTGACATGACTGGATAGACCTTTTTTGAAGGTTGCGCAGAGGGCCTCATTGTTCCAGGAGAGTTCAGATGCCAGGGTGCGGAACTGAATGGCGTAATCGCCCACTGAAGAATTCCCCTGGACGAGGTTCAGGAGGGCCGTCTCGGCAGAGGAGGCCCGGGCTGGTTCTTCGAAGACACTGCGGACTTCAGAGAAGAAGGCTGGAATAGAAGCTGTGGCAGGATCGCCACCGTCCCAAAGTGGTGTAGCCCAGGCTAGGGCCTTGTCAGATAGTAGGCTAACCACGAACGCCACCTTTGACCGTTCTGTGGGAACTGGTCCAGATGGAGGGAACACTGGGATAGGAACCCTCGGCACAGCTTGGGATCCCCATTGAATTTGTCAGGAAGGGACAGGCGGACTCTAGCAGCAGCCACTCGTGGCGGAGGAGATGCAGGAGGTGGTGGTGGAGATGGCAGAAGCTGCTGTAGCATAGCAGTCAACTGCGCCAATTGCTGTCCTTGTTGAGCGACCACCATGGTCAGATCCGAGAGGCTTGGCAGCGGGACCTCAGCGGGATCCATGGCCGGATCTACTGTCACGTTCCGGGTACGGCGGGGAACAGGAGGTGGATCCCCTATGCCAATGGGGCGATAGCACGGGTTGTATTGGAGGACTGGTTCTAATGTTGCTACTGGTTTTCACCAGAGCCCGCCGCAAGGCGGGATGGACTTGTAGCGGCGGTAGCAACCAGGTCGTGTCTTCCAATAGCAACTCGACCCCACTGACAGCTGAGACAGGCGCGGTACACAAGGATTAGGCAGAGGCAAGGTCAAACGTAGCAAAGGGTCAAGGCAGGTGGCAAAGGTTCGTAGTCGGGGGCAACAGCAAAGGTCTGGATACACAGTAGGAGCAAAACACACAAACGCTTTCACTGGGCACTAAGGCAACACAAGATCCGGCCAGGACAGGAAGGGGAAGTGGGTTTATAAGGTGTTTTGGGTGTAACTGTAATTTGGGCCAGGCACCAATTACTTGTGCACTGGCCCTTTAAGAAACAGCCGAGTTGCGCGCGCGCGCCTGGGGAGAGGGGACGCGTGCGCAGGGAGACACAGGCGGGGGCAGGTGAGGAGAGAGAGATGCGATCCCCGGGCGGACGGAGGCCGCCGCAAGGATCGCATCCCATCGGCAGAGCAGCGCCTGCGGTCAGAGGAGCTGACCGAGGCGCTGCAGGACAACGGGCGCCGTGAGCGCTCCGGGATGGAGGGGACACCCGGAGCGCTCGGCGTAACAGATGGTCTATGTGGACAGCTTTACCCGGATGCCTTCATTCTTAGATGTGCCTCTTTTCATCATCAACCATGTGAGCTGCTAAATGTTGTACCTTCATTAAACATAACCATATTGCTACACTTAGCGGCACATCTCTTCTATTTTATACTCTGTAGCTCCTCATGGATTTTGCTACTAATCCCCTTTTGGAGGCTTCCATTTGTGGATGGACATTTTATGGTTACACAACCTATCACATTGCTATAATATTTTTATATGGACTATAAACTGAAGGACTTATGAATAAATGGTTGTGGAATGAATCATCTGAGTTTCCATGATTTCTTATGGGAAAATTTGCTTTGATATACAAGTGCTTTGGATTACAAGCATATTTCCAAGACCGAATTATGCTCGCAATCCAAGGTTTTACTCTATTGATTTAAGTTGATAGATTTTATTCAAACCTGCATATGCTTCCATCAGACGGTGGACTTTGTTCAAAGAAACATGTCGGATGAACATAACATTTTCATCTGCAGTATTCATATATCTGTATATTTATAATATGATACTGAAACTTTTTAAAAATCTTTTTATTCCTGTAACTTGAGAAGCTTGGTTTTTATTGAAAGTCTCTTAAAATCAGATAGGATAATGCTTTTAAAAACTGTGATTGCCACATTACAAAAAACAAATCCCCATTGTTTGCACCTTTACTTATATCTATAGTTAATTTGGAGGCCTGGCATACAGTAATATTAGTGTTTTGGTCTTTTTGCCTCCATATTTGCTTTGTTGTGTTAGTTAAACATACAACTACTACTTGGGCTCCCTACCAAAGCCTTGATTCATGTTCTTTCCCTCTAGCTGGTTATCATTACTCACTATGTGTGTATATGTTGTAACAATAAGGTATAAAATGATTCTTTTAGTCCACTTGTAGCTTATATTGCTTGGCAATACAACTCTATGAACAAACAAAGCACCTATATTCAACATCAATTCTTCATTTTATTCCATAGAGGTTTGCTTAGGCTGCTTGACGTAAAACACTTACTTTGTCTTCTTCTATAGTTACTTTTAAGACAAGTCCGCAATGGCCATTCACTATTGTTATCCTGCCAGGTTCCCCTTATAGGTTGCTCTGTAATAAATAGCATCTTAAAAATGGTCAGTAAGACATGCAAAACCATGCAAAAATATGGAATGATACAATTGATTGTTACTGAAACGTTGGGATATTTCATTGATACATAATAATTTTATGGACATTTCCACAAAATCTGTGACTGTTAAAAGGAAACTGGGGGCAGTTATCAATAATGGGGGCTATAGTGATTTTATTCTTTTCATATACCATCTCTTGTTTCTATAGCTTTTAACACCACTCATGTATTAAAAGGTATCGTGAGATACACTGGATTTACCTCTCTTCAATCAAATACCCAATTAAGGGAAATAATCTTACACTAATTAATAAATTAAAGGTGGCTAAAATTCCTGATGTGAAAAAAATCCTTAGCCTGGGCAGAGTTAAGATATTAACAGAAGCATCATCAAACTAATCCTTGACAGCTATTGAAACAAACAAAACAAGATTAGGTTGGGTAGATGTTCGCTGGGCAGATGATTTTAAGAAGCTCAAGAGAAATATCAGCTTTTAGATAGAATAATCCTGAATAAGGCAATTCCTAGTAGCAGATATTTCCAGCCTTGGGCAATCTACTTTTTTCTTCAATTAGATTCTATTCTCATTTATGTGTAAGGATTTGGAGAAAATATGATGTTGTGATATTAAGGAACTGATAATATATATATATATTTTCATTTAAGAATTTACTGGTTCCAGTAATGTTTCAACAGTTTATGATTAGTTAATTAGAACGTATGTACTTTATATGTTTCAAATAGAGACATAACAAACCCCACTTCAATGTCAAAGGGTGATGTTAACACAACCTGAACAATGGAAACAGTCATATAAATGGAAGTTGATAGGTGCCAAAGACAACACTAAACAGGTTCACATTTAACTTCTTATTTAAAGTAAAGCCTGGTACACACTGATAGTCTTTTTTCTGGGTTGAACTAAAATAAAATGGACAGCTCCAGACAGAGCCACTGTACTAATGATCCATGTTAGTACAGCGATCTCCCCCACTGGGCTGCTGTGTTCTGACAGGAGGACGGCCCCCGCCAGAACATGCAGATGAGCGCTCTCTGCCAATGGCTGATCGGAAGCCGGTCAGCTGCTGGATTTCGAGCATGCTCATCCAACAGAAGCCAGTCAAATGGCTGGCTTCTGTCAGACTGGCTAACATACACACGGGCCAAATGATGGACAGTTTTTATTGAACTGGCTGATGCCTCCCGACATTTGGCCCGTTTGTACGAAACATAAAATTCCAATCTAAACCTTTATAAGCCTAAACCTTCTCCCACCCCAATTCAATGCCCTATAGCAGTGGTTCTCACCTCCTGTCTTCAGGACCCACTAACAGGCCAGATTTTAAGTATTACCTTGGGGAGATGCAGACTAGAATACTGCAATCGCTGAGCAGCAAATGATACCACCTGTGATGTATTTTAGTTATTTTGCAAACCTGGCCTGTTAGTGGATCCTGAGGACAGGATTTGAGAACCACTGCCCTATAGTAACTAGCATATAAAGGAAAGATGTGTATACTTACCTAATCCAAGGGTGCTCCAGTCCAGGCACATGATCTTCCCAGTGACTGGCTTCAGAGGAGAGGAGAGAGCAGTGACAATCGCTGCAATACTTGGGCAGTGACATCATCCATAGACTTAATATGGGGCATCAGTTGTCCCTCCTCTCCCCCGAAGCCAACACTGGGAGTCGACCAGAGTGCCCTTAGATTAGGTAAGTATACGCATCTTTCCTTTACAAGCTAATTAGTATAGCAGTTAGAATGGGGGTGGGAGCACTTTTAAGCTTACATAGGTTTAGAACAGACCTCTACTTTGATAAGTTAAAATAAAAGGGGGTTTTAGCTTTGGGCTCCCTATTAGATTGTAAGCTCTCAGGAGCAAGGCCTTCCTGACCCTCTTGTATTGAATTGAAATGTAACTGTCCTGTCTTCCTTTGTAAAGTGCTGCAAAAATTGTTGGTTGCTATATAAATCCTAAATAATTATAATAATAATAGGCTTCCAATCTTCACTACACTCAGCTTTTAATTCAAAATGCCGGTCTATTTTGACTGTAATATATTTAATGTACATGTTTTTTAATTTGTGCCTGTATATTGAACAACAGATTACCTCTGTATACCTGATGAAGCTCACTAGAAAATACATTGACCTACAACACCCCTAGTTTGTCAAGTGAAGAAGCTCTATGCAATAGTTGCCACAGCAGAGGTGAACTATATACAGCAAGAGGACTATTATGCCTTGCAGTAGTGCTAAAAGATTTAAAACATAATAAATGGTGTTGATTCAGAGGTATGTTCAAACTGTGTAATATAGGGGGTTATTTACGAAAGGCAAATCCACTTTGCACTACAAGTGCAAACTACAAGTGCAAAGTACACTTGAAATTGCACTGAAAGTGCACTTGGAAATGCAGTCGCTGTCGTTCCGAGGGGGACATGCAAGGAAAATAAAAAACAGCATTTTAGCTAACACATGATTGAATAGTAAAATCAGCAGAGCTTCCCCTCATTTCAGATCTACCCCTCAGATTTACAGCGACTGCACTTCCAAGTGCACTTTCAGTGCAATTTCAAGTGCACTTTGCACTTCTAGTTTGCACTTCTAGTGCAAAGTGTATTTGCCTTTCGTAAATAACCCCCATAGTGTATATATCGCTAGTAATTACATGTAAGTAAATGCTATTTTATATATATGTATTTCAGAGGCGTTGCTGGGGGGGTGCGGGGGGTGCGGACCGCACCCGGGTGACACTCGCTTGTGGGGTGACACCCTCCGACAGTGAGGAAAGCCCTGGTATTTTTTTTTTTTTTTTTAGCTGTCCCGTTCACCCCGCTGGGCTGGAACAACACACCTCCAGCGCCGCGGTCGCGCCTGGTGTGTCACTGTGTGAGTGTGTCTTCTTCTTCCTCCTCCCTACTTAGCGAGCCTGACGTCACTACACACACACACTAGTATCTCCGCCCGGGCGGCGCGGCGCTGCGGCTGCACGCTGTGAAGCTTTACCTCCTCTCCAGACTCCAGCGGCCCCCAGGCGCCCAGATTCGGAACAGGTAGGGGGGGGGTGTCCTGGTGTCCACTGCCGGCCCGAGCCCAGGGTGAGGTGTGTGGGGGTGCCATGGTACCGACAGTCCAGCTGTTGATCTTGTGTTTTTGTGATGATGGCACTTTTCTAGTGTGCAGTCATTCACAACACAATCTAGAAGCTAATACTTGAATCCCTCTCCCTGGAACAGAAGGTAGGCAGGTCTGATAGACAACAATATATATGTATGTAGAGCTCCAAGTGTGAAATAGGATAATGAAAAAATACCATTTAAAAGGGAATTTATTTGCTTCTATTTTAATTTTCTATCTGGCTATTCTCTAGGTCACATGATTATGCTGGTGGTCACATCCTGGCTCTAATTGTGTTCATGTTCAGACTCATGTTATAACAGATAGGTTTGTGGCCAATATCTGGCCTAAATTTTTTTGGTAAAAATGTATTATTTATTCTCTGATTGTATCAGCCATCATTCCCAAACTGTAGTGGTTATAATATGGTAGATATTCCCTAGCTGTAGTGATCTTATTATAGTGGTAATTACTTAGCACCTATAGTGTTATTCTGAGGCTATTTTAATGAATTACTGTTTGAATGTAGCTATGGTCCTTCCATGGCTACCAAAGAAGTCAATTATTGGTGGTGTAGTAGAAATGTAGTGGCCATCAATTCTTTGGCTATAGCCATGATAAATACATATGCCGGGTTGTAATTAGGGTCTTGTGTTTAATAATTTTCTAGTTTACATCAGCATCCCTTCTATCTAGAGGTGTTTCCTGCTCTAATGTCCATCGTTGCTCGCTGTGCATAGTGATGTGCATTGTGTTCATTGCCACCTTTGTGTCTAGCTTTGTGCCTGGTCGGAAATCACTGAATGTGAGTTATTGTCACCAGTGGTGTCACTAGGGGTTCCGCATCTCTGGCGGGCTGTCTGAGCTGTCCCCGCTGGCTGCTGATGCTGTCTCACACAGCTGAACGTAGCAAAGCTGACTCCCCCTCCTCTCTGTTTACATTCTCACAGGAGGAGGGACACTGTTGAGTATGTCCTGTGATGTGAGGTGTGTACATTATGCAAAGTATAGGTCTGCACTGAAGGGGGGGTCTGCACTGAAGGAGAGGAGTCTGAACTGAGGGAGGGGGGTACCTATACTAAGGTAAAGGGGTCTGTACTGATGAGGGGGGGTCTGTACCGAGGTAGGGGGTCCTATAATGATGAGGGGGTCTGTACTAAGGAAGGGGGTCCTATACTGATGAGAGGGGTCTGTACTGGGGAAGAGGGGCCTTTACTGAGGGAGGGGGCCTATACTGATGAGATGGGTCTGTACTGGGGAAGAGGGGCCTATACTGAGGGAGGGGGGCCTATACTGATGAGATGGGTCTTTACTGAGGGAGGGGGTCCTATACTGATGAGATGGGTCTTTACTGAGGGAGGGGGTCCTATACTGATGAGATGGGTCTTTACTGAGGGAGGGGGGCCTATACTGATGAGATGGGTCTTTACTGAGGGAGGGGGTCCTATACTGATGAGATGGGTCTTTACTGAGGGAGGGGGTCCTATACTGATGAGATGGGTCTGTACTGGGGAAGAGGGGCCTATACTGAGGGAGGGGGGCCTATACTGATGAGATGGGTCTTTACTGAGGGAGGGGGTCCTATACTGATGAGATGGGTCTTTACTGAGGGAGGGGGTCCTATACTGATGAGATGGGTCTTTACTGAGGGAGGGGGTCCTATACTGATGAGATGGGTCTGTACTGGGGAAGAGGGGCCTATACTGAGGGATTGGGGCCTATACTGATGAGATGGGTCTTTACTGAGGGAGGGGGTCCTATACTGATGAGATGGGTCTGTACTGGGGAAGAGGGGCCTATACTGAGGGAGGGGGGCCTATACTGATCAGATGGGTCTTTACTGAGGGAGGGGGTCCTATACTGATGAGATGGGTCTTTACTGAGGGAGGGGGTCCTATACTGATGAGATGGGTCTTTACTGAGGGAGCGGGGCCTATACTGATGAGATGGGTCTTTACTGAGGGAGGGGGTCCTATACTGATGAGATGGGTCTGTACTGGGGAAGAGGGGCCTATACTGAGGGAGGGGGGCCTATACTGATGAGATGGGTCTTTACTGAGGGAGGGGGTCCTATACTGATGAGATTGGTCTTTACTGAGGGAGGGGGTCCTATACTGATGAGATGGGTCTTTACTGAGGGAGGGGGTCCTATACTGATGAGATGGGTCTGTACTGGGGAAGAGGGGACTATACTGAGGGATTGGGTCCTATACTGATGAGATGGGTCTTTACTGAGGGAGGGGGTCCTATACTGATGAGATGGGTCTGTACTGGGGAAGAGGGGCCTATACTGAGGGAGGGGGGCCTATACTTATGAGATGGGTCTTTACTGAGGGAGGGGGTCCTATACTGATGAGATGGGTCTGTACTGGGGAAGAGGGGCCTATACTGAGGGAGGGGGTCCTATACTGATCAGATGGGTCTTTACTGAGGGAGGGGGGCCTATACTGATCAGATGGGTCTTTACTGAGGGAGGGGGTCCTATACTGATCAGATGGGTCTTTACTGAGGGAGGGGGGCCTATACTGATAAGAGGGGTCCTTACTGAGAGAGGGAGGTATACACTGATGGAGAAGGGTCTATACTGCAGGAGAGGGGTCTGTACTTAGTGGGGGATCTATACGGAGGGAGGGGGGTCTGTACTTAGTGGGGGATCTATACGGAGGGAGGGGGGTCTGTACTTAGTGGGGGATCTATACGGAGGGAGGGGGGTCTGTACTTAGTGGAGGGAGGTCTGTACTAAGGGGGAACTATAGCAAATGAAGATGAATGGGAAAACTCTGGACACTCCACAAAAAATAACTTTTGCCTTTATTGAAAAATTGGGATCACACTGTACAAGCCACAGCAAAGCGATACAGACAGGAGCTGATGCGATTTACACTACGGAGAGTGCTTACTCACTAACAGTCTGTGTTTCAGCTGACCGGCCTGAAGCGGTGGTATCCCTTTCTCTGTAAGGTGGAAATATAGTTGGTGGGGGGGGGGGGGGACACCATGTTTTTCAGCACCGGGTGACACCAACCCTAGTGACGCCACTGATGTATTTATTGAATAAAAATTTTGATTTTAATCTGTTTAATATTGTGTTATTGTTGGTATCTAAAAAAGATCAGATCTTTACATGACTGTTTCTAGTTTACACTAAAAAGGCATGTTGTACAATGATTACCCATCAATCCAACAAATTTATGGAAACATTTGAAACAGCCTGAACATTGTATATTGGATTTGGCGGTTTTAAATAACACATGGTAAGGGGTTTGTTATGCAAAGTTTTTATGAGTTTGATCAAAGTTTAAAACTATATTCAGCTAGATAAATATTTGAAATCTGTACATAATTACCGAAATATCTGTATTTCTGTTCAACCACTCTTGTGTTTTACACATTCCTGTTAGGTTGGTGCTAGATCGATGACCTCTGTTTCTTCCACTGCACTTAAATAATGCAGATTGGTCATCAGCCCTCGATGCCATAACAATGATGTGCTAGTCCCTCCTGAAAATGCATTTAAGAACCAAACATGACAGCACAAGCAATTCAAGAGTTGGATTGGTTCAAAATGCTGCTCCTCCAACTCTCATGACGAGCTTCAAGGAGGTGAATACCTTCATTAAATTCTGATGCTTAAACAGAACCCCATTTGTTGTTCAAACTCAAAAGACTGAGGACTTCTAGTGGCAAAAAATAATTATTGTGTTTGATCAGCTCTGGACTGAAGGCAAGTGTTACAACAAAAACTGATTAGTTAATCTTTTAATGGGCTATTCTTTTATTTATTAAGCTGGATTTCTAACTTAAACTAGCAGTTTTACTGCAGTAAGAACTGTTTTGAATTTGAAGGAACAATGCCTTGAAAAAGTATACATACCCCTTGAAATTTTCCACATTTTGTAATGTTAAAACCAAAAACTTGAATGTATTTTATTGAGATTTTATGTGATAGACCAACACAAAGTGGCACATAATTGTGAAGTGGAAGGAAAATGATAAATGGTTTTCAACTTTTTTTATAAATGGTATTCAAAACTAAAATCTAGTGGAACCAGTTACCTTAAGATGTCATCTAATTAGTAAATAGAGTCCACCTGTGTGTAATTTAATCTCAGTATAAATACTGCTGTTCTGAGAAGCCCTCAGAGGTTTGTTAGAGAACCTTAGTGAACTAACAGCATCACGAAGGCCAAGGAACACACCAGATAGGTCAGAGATAAAGTGGTGGAGAAGTTTAAAGCAGGGTTAGGGTATAAAAAAATAACCCAAGCTTTGAACATCTCATGGAGTACTGTTCAATCCAACATCCCAAAATAGAAAGAGTATTGCACAACAGCAAAACTACCAAGACATGGGCGTCCACCTAAACTGACAGGCCGGGCAAGGAGAGCATTAATCAGAGAGGTATCCAAGAGGTCCATGGTAACTCTGGAGGAGCTGCAGAGATCCACAGCTCAGGTGGGAGAATCTGTCCACAGGACAACTATTAGTCGTGCACTCCACAAATCTGGCCTTTATGAAAAAGTGGCAAGAAGAAAGCCATTGTTGAAAGAAATCCAAATGAAGTCCAGTTTGAAGTTTGCCATCATATACAGACTCTGTTGTGTCCACAAGTCATGTGGCTGGAATAAGGGAATAATTACCATCCCAAAGATAGCTTTTGTCACTGGTAGCTTGCACGTGCTATAAGGTACAACAAATTCTTGATACCATGGGTGTATGGCTCAAAAATATAGGCACCTTGGGAATAACACACAGAAAAATCTATACATGAGACAATGTAGATTGTAGACACACAACTGGTAGGTTGTAGGGGAACAGAACCAGCAAGGGTATGGGGGAGGGGAAGTGGGCTAAAAAAACAGTACATACCAGGGTATGGAACCAAAAATTCTTGACACCCTTTGGGTAAAGCTACAAGAAAAGCTAAATATTAGTGATGCTTTTAAGAACGCTGGGGAACACTGATTTCATTTATTATTCATCCTGTTTTCTGGAATGTTATGTTGTCCCAAACTATAATTTGTTAATTCTATTTCATTTTTTTTGTAGGTGTAAAGCTGTTACTATGAGCAAAAACAAAAAACAATATTTGATGAACTGTAACTATAGTACTATTTTTTGTCAAACCACAGTTACTTAGTACTTTAGCATGTAGTTTTGCTTTTTTTTGTGATGCTATGGGTATAGTTTGCTCTTAAGTTGATGTTTACAGTATATGACATAAGCACTTGTTGTTTATATGTTAGTCACATATGTTAGTGAATTAGTACTTTATGCATTATTTGTACTTTCTCTTTGCTTTGGATGAAATAAATACCTTTTATACATTTCTATCTGTTTGGTATAGGTGCTCTTCCGAGGAAGGAGACTTTTTTCTGTGACATTCTTTCCTCAGAAATTTTCGGATAGGTCCATGTGCTGCTAGCGATCCTGTCACTGTCGGAAATTCATTAGTGATAAGATTGCTAAGAGAGCGGAGAGGGTTTTAGATAGAATAATCCTGAATAAGGCAATTCCTAGTAGCAGATATTACCAGCCTTGGGCAATCTACTTTTTTCTTCAATTAGATTCTATTCTCATTTATGTGTAAGGATTTGGAGAAAATATGATGTTGTGATATTAAGGAACTGATAATATATATATATTTTCATTTAAGAATTTACTGGTTCCAGTAATGTTTCAACAGTTTATGATTAGTTAATTAGAACGTATGTACTTTATATGTTTCAAATAGAGACATAATAAACCCCATTTTAATGTCAAAAGGCGATGTTAAAACAACCTGAACAATGGAAACAGTCATATAAATGGGATTTGATAGGTGCCAAAGACAACACTAAACAGGTTCAAATGTTACTTCTTATTTAAAGTAAAGCCTGGTACACACTGATAGTCTTTTTTTCTGGGTTGAACTAAAATAAAATGGACAGCTCCAGACGGAGCTGATGTACTAATGACCCAACATTAGTACAGCGATCTCCCCCACTGGGCTGCTGTGTTCTGACAGGGGGACGGCCCCTCCAGAACATGCAGATGAGCGCTCTCAGCCAATGGCTGATCGGGAGCCGGTCAGCTGCTGGATTTCCAGCATGATCATCCAACAGAAGCCAGTCAAATGGCTGGCTTCTGTCAGACTGGCTAACATACACACGGGCCAAATGACGGACAGTTTTTATTGAACTGGCTGATGCCTCCCGACATTTGGCCCGTTTGTACGAAACATAAAATTCCAATCTAAACCTTTATAAGCCTAAACCTTCTCCCACCCCAATTCAATGCCCTATAGCAGTGGTTCTCACCTCCTGTCTTCAGGACCCACTAACAGGCCAGATTTTAAGTATTACCTTGGGGAGATGCAGACTAGAATACTGCAGTCACTGAGCAGCAAATATCACCTGTGATGAATTTTTTAATATTTTGCAAACCTGGCCTGTTAGTGGATCCTGAGGACAGGATTTGAGAACCACTGCCCTATAGTAACTAGCATATAAAGGAAAGATGTGTATACTTACCTAATCCAAGGGTGCTCCAGTCCAGGCACATGATCTTCCCAGTGACTGGCTTCAGAGGAGAGGAGAGAGCAGTGACAATCGCTGCAATACTTGGGCAGTGACATCACCCATAGACCTAATATGGGGCATCAGTTGTCCCTCCTCTCTCCCGAAGCCAACACTGGGAGTCGACCAGAGTGCCCTTAGATTAAGTAAGTATACGCATCTTTCCTTTACAAGCTAATTAGTATAGCAGTTAGAATGGGGGTGGGAGCACTTTTAAGCTTACATAGGTTTAGAACAGACCTCTACTTTGATAAGTTAAAATAAAAGGGGTTTTTAGCTTTGGGCTCCCTATTAGATTGTAAGCTCTCAGGAGCAAGGCCTTCCTGACCCTCTTGTATTGAATTGAAATGTAACTGTCCTGTCTTCCTTTGTAAAGTGCTGCAAAAAATGTTGGTTGCTATATAAATCCTAAATAATTATAATAATAATAGTCTTCCAATCTTCACTACACTCAGCTTTTAATTCAAAATGCCTGTCTATTTTGACTGTAATATATTTAATGTACATGTTTTTTAATTTGTGCCTGTATATTGAACAACAGATTACCTTTGTCTACCTGATGAAGCTCACTAGAAAATACATTGACCTACAACACCCCTAGTTTGTCAAGTGAAGAAGCTCTATGCAATAGTTGCCACAGCAGAGGTGAACTATATACAGCAAGAGGACTATTATGCCTTGCAGTAGTGCTTAAAGATTTAAAATATAATAAATGGTGTTGATTCAGAGGTATGTTCAAACTGTGTAATATAGGGGGTTATTTACGAAAGGCAAATCCACTTTGCACTACAAGTGCAAACTACAAGTGCAAAGTACACTTGAAATTGCACTGAAAGTGCACTTGGAAATGCAGTCGCTGTAGATCCGAGGGGGACATGCAAGGAAAAAAAAACAGCATTTTAGCATATTTTGCACATGATTGAATAGTAAAATCAGCAGAGCTTCCCCTCATTTCAGATCTACCCCTCAGATTTACAGCGACTGCACTTCCAAGTGCACTTTCAGTGCAATTTCAAGTGCACTTTGCACTTGTAGTTTGCACTTGTAGTGCAAAGTGGATTTGCCTTTCGTAAATAACCCCCATAGTGTATATATCGCTAGTAATTACATGTAAGTAAATGCTATTTTATATATATGTATTTATTGAATACAAATTTTGATTTTAGTCTGTTTAATATTGTCTTATTGTTGGTATCTATAAAGATCAGATCTTTACATGACTGTTTCTAGTTTACACTAAAAAGGCATGTTGTACAATGATTACCCATCAATCCAACAAATTTATGGAAACATTTGAAACAGCCTGAACATTGTATATTGGATTTGGCGGTTTTAAATAACACATGGTAAGGGGTTTGTTATGCAAAGTTTTTATGAGTTTGATCAAAGTTTAAAACTATATTCAGCTAGATAAATATTTGAAATATGTACACAATTACCGAAATATCTGTATTTCTGTTCAACCACTCTTGTGTTTTACACATTCCTGTTAGGTTGGTGCTAGATCGATGACCTATGTTTCTTCCACTGCACTTAAATAATGCAGATTGGTCATCAGCCCTCGATGCCATAACAATGATGTGCTAGTCCCTCCTGAAAATGCATTTAAGAACCAAACATGACAGCACAAGCAATTCAAGAGCTGGATTGGTTCAAAATGCTGCTCCTCCAACTGTCATGACGAGCTTCAAGGAGGTGAATACCTTCATTAAATTCTGATGCTTAAACAGAACCCCATTTGTTGTTCAAACTCAAAAGACTGAGGACTTCTAGTGGCAAAAAATAATTATTGTGTTTGATCAGCTCTGGACTGAAGGCAAGTGTTACAACAAAAACTGATTAGTTAATCTTTTAATGGGTTATTCTTTTATTTATTAAGCTGGATTTTTAACTTAAACTAGCAGTTTTACTGCAGTAAGAACTGTTTTGAATTTGAAGGAACGGTGCCTTGAAAAAGTATACATACCCCTTGAAATGTTCCACATTTTGTAGTGTTAAAACCAAAAACTTGAATGTATTTTATTGGGATTTTATGTGATAGACCAACACAAAGTGGCACATAATTGTGAAGTGGAAGGCAAATGATAAATGGTTTTAAATTTTTTTTATAAATGGTATTAAAAATTAAAATCTAGTGGAACCAGTTACCTTAAGAAGTCATCTAATTAGTAAATAGAGTCCACCTGTGTGTAATTTAATCTCAGTATGAATACTGCTGTTCTGAGAAGCCCTCAGAGGTTTGTTAGAGAACCTTAGTGAACCAACAGCATCATGAATGCCAAGGAACACACCAGACAGGTCAGGGATAAAGTGGTGGAGAAGTTTAAAGCAGGGTTAGGGTATAAAAAAATAACCCAAGCTTTGAGCATCTCATGGAGTACTGTTCAATCCAACATCCCAAAATAGAAAGAGTATTGCACAACAGCAAAACTACCAAAACATGGGCATCCACTTAAACTGACAGGCCGGGCAAGGAGAGCATTAATCAGAGAGGTATCCAAGAGGCCCATGGTAACTCTGGAGGAGCTGCAGAGATCCACAGCTCAGGTGGGAGAATCTGTCCACAGGACAACTATTAGTCGTGCACTCCACAAACCTGGCCTTTATGAAAAAGTGGCAAGAAGAAAGCCATTGTTGAAAGAAATCCAAATGAAGTCCAGTTTGAAGTTTGCCATCATACACAGACTCTGTTGTGTCCACAAGTCATGTGGGGACTGTTTTACATTGGCTGGAATAATGGAATAATGACCATCCCAAAGATAGCTTTTGTCACTGGTAGCTTGCACATGCTATAAGGTACAGCAAATGCTCTTCCGAGGAACGAGACTTTTTTCTGTGACATTCTTTCCTCAGAAATTTTCGGATAGGTCCATGTGCTGCTAGCGATCCTGTCACTGTCACAAATTCATTAGTGATAAGATTGCTAAGAGAGCGGAGAGTGTTCTCTTTAGCAATTCACCAATGACAGGACCACTACTGTAATTTTGTTCTGCATGCTATGCCTGCATCTGTAAATGGAAACCCCATACCTCATCCTTTACAATTCTCTTTTTAAAATACACTGTTCAGCCATAACAATATGACCACTGACAGGTAAAGCTAATAGCATGAACTGTCTTGTTACAATGGCATCTGAAAGTAGGTAGGATATATTAGGGAGCAAGTGAACATGTTGTCTCTAAAGTTAATGTGTTAAAGGCAGAAAAATGGGCAAGCATAAGGATCTGAGCGACTTTGACAAGGGCCAACTTTTAATGGCTAGGCAACTCGGTCAGAGCATCTCCATAACTGCAGCTCTTGTGGGATGTTCCTGGTCTGCAGTGGCCAGAATCTACCAAAAGTAGTCCAAGAAAGAAAAACTGGTGAAATTGGTGGCCAAGGCTCATTGATGCGCATGGGGGGAGAAGGCTGACCCATGAAGACCAAGCGAAATTAGGAGCTACTGTAAGTTGCTGAAAAAGTTAATGCTGGTTACGATAGAAAGGTGTCAGAAGAAGCAATGCATCGCAGTTTGTTGTTTATGGTGCTGCCTAGCCGCGGCGCAGACCAGTCAGGGTTGCCATACTGACTCACGTCCACAGCCAGAAGCACCTACAATGGGCACATGAGTATCAGAACTGGACTATGGAACAATGGAAGGTGGCCTGGCTTGATGAATCATGTTTTCTTTTACATCATGTGGATGGCCAGGTGCATATGCATTGATTACCTGGGGAAGAGATGGCACCAGAATGCACTATGGAAATAAGGCAAGCCAGCTGAGGCAGTGTGATGCTATGTATATTGGAGTCCATGCCTTGTTGGGCCAGGGCTGTTTAAAAGGGAGGCTTACTCAATATTAGGTGGTCATTATGTTGTGTTGGGTGGTCATAATGTTATGGTTGATCAATGTATGTGTAGGTAGAAAGTTAGATCACTATACACATAAAACAAATAAAACAACATACTCCTGTGCATGAATGAACTGACTCTAAAGTGCTGTATTACTTGGTCAGAGAATAGATAATCCCTTAAATGTCTTGCTTCCCTCTAGAACTGGGGTCGTCATGGCTGTGCTGAAAGAACATAAGAAAAAACAGAAGGCGCACTGGCCTAGTGCATTATCCAACACATTTATTAAAAATATCTGATTAAACCAAAAAGATGTCTACTCACAAACAAAAACTTGAAAACTCGATCATCGAGCCACATAGGTGGTTAGTCTCTAACAAATTGCTTGGACTACCAGACCAAGGGAGGGGGTCCTAAATGGGACCCTGCTGGCTGACGCGTTTAGAAGAACCGACCTTTTTTTAGAGCCTGATTACAAATGGTTTGCTCAATGGTACTTATACCTTATACACATAAAATAAAGGATGAGGACTGCATTCCATTCAGTGTTTGACCTTGGTAATACAGGAGTGCTCATATTGACAGTAGCAGATGGTGCCATGCAAATCATATTAAAAGGATTAGAAAATTGCTCTAAAAAAGGTTAAAAAAAAGTATATACAAATAAATATTCCATATAAAAAACAGATAGGTGAAGAGAGTACCTTAAAACGCAGTAATGCCATGTGGGTGACAACATACGTTTACATTTTTTAAACACAGTTTTTTTAGGCAGGTTTATGTCATTATGACCTCATTGTGGGTGGGTATTTGCTTCTCTATACTGACGGGAAAATTTGGCTGTACGCACACAGCCATATCTCCTGTGCTCCTAAGCACACATTCCATCTAATGATATAATGTACCCCTTTTGATCCATGTCTCCCCTGGTTCCCCTTTCCCCAGTAAACAGACATTACCACATTCCTACGTCCTCATCTCAGCATGACTGCCTTTCTTTGCTTTTATTTCCAACATCACAAAAGCTATGACAAACAGGAAGCGATGGCTACAACAGCCAATCACTCCCTCAATACATAATGACATCACAGGTAATGACCATATAAGGACATGACCAAATAAAGACAAGACTTTCAACACAGGAAATACAACAACCAATGAACAATGACTACAGGAGTCTTATTGACGTGTCTGAGCAGATACAGGGTGCATGCATGTTTTTAGAAGCCACATGGCTTTCAAACATGGACTCCGTCTCCGACCATAACAACCCAAAAGACTCCTGTATTTCCGCTGATAGGAATCCTTATTCTGTGTTGTTCTAGAGAACAACTCATACCCGGACTATTCTACTGTCCTTGTGGACGAGAGATTACCGACAGGTGTACACTCATGGGGCTACAAATATGTTGATCAGGCATACAGGGGCACGAGCACACACTCGTTAAACCGATAATGTTTTGCAGAGCGAACACACCCCCACCAGACGATCGTTCTGTGCATCGCACAGGGGCCCTTAGCTGACGGACATGTCCCCATTCCGCAAACACTTCTCTACATCCCCAAGGAGCTTTTCACTACCAAACGTATCTCAACCAGCGTCAGTCTGCCCCAGTCAGCTCTTTAGAGCAGGCTGCGGGAGCTCTAACACTGGGAGACTCTTATGACAATACATTAAAATACATCTTCATAAAATTTCCACAACAATACATATTTAATTGTATTTTGAGTTGTCACTATGTCAAATTGGGGAAGGAACTCTGTGAAGTCCTGAAATGGTGGCTTATTTGATTGATGTGATATTGCATTAATAAAAGAATGTACATATGTTTGCAATAGAGTGCTGGTTGATGTCTCATCATTTTAATGGGTCACTATACACCACATTTATAAAAGCTCTCCTAAAATACTCTATATTATACTGTTGTTACCTATTCCAAAACCATCATCACATACCTGGCACCTCCACATACGTTTCTTTAATTTCAATTCTAACTGAAGGCCAGGGTGTAAGGAGATTTGAATAGTTAGTTAAAGTGGATGTAAACCCAAATTTTTTGATGTCATAATGTAGAGAATACGATTTCCTTTCATTTGACCCCAGTCTTGCCACACAGATTTACTCGAGGCCTGAGCAATCCTCTTTTATTGTTCAGTTAGAGAAATCTTGACAAAGTCTTGAAAACTTTGTCAAAAACGCCCCCTTGCTGTGAGTGACAGGTGATTTACATATCATGCACTAGCCTGAGACAGGTTATCATCAGATCACTGGATGTTCTACTCTGCCCAGCTCTGACTACATACATGTCCCCTAAATCACTTGTCTGTCTATAGTCTGCTGACTGTTCACTACATCCCATGATGAGAAACATCCAGTCAAAACACAGTAAAGCTGGGAGAGCTGGAGGGGAGGGGAGGTGAACGTGTGAACTTTTACACAGGATGTGCCTGTCTCAGGCTAGTGCATGAGATATGTAAATCACCTGTCACTCACAGCAAGGGGGCGTTTTTGACAAAGTTTTCAAGACTTTGTCAAGATTTCTCTAACTGAACAAAAAAAAGAGGATTGCTCAGGCCTCGAGTAAATCTGTGTTGCAAGACTGGGCTCAAATGAAAGGAAATCTTATTCTCTACATTATGACATCAAAAAACAAAAACAAATTTTGGGTTTACATCCACTTTAAGTTGTATGGCTTCCCCTGCCCCCTTTTGACCCAGTGGGCCCTGTATTGGTCCATTACTGTGATTGCAACGAGTAAGTGAGGTTTTAGGGAACACACTTACTTTAAGCCACATTCAATTTACCATACAAAAGTGTCCTTCAGCATTTTTTGGAATTAAATGTTAGTACCTATAGTGTGACCAAACCCCCATTTTTTGAATATGTTCAGGTGTTTTTAACTAGCCCTGCAGGAAACGTCATTCTTGAATGTGTGTGCTGTTATATGTTCGCTATTGCTTGTTGGTCTTATGGCAGCACCATCTTGAATTTAAACGCATTGGTGAGTGCTTCCCAAATATGTTTTTGTATGTTGTAATGAACCCTGACCAGGTTTTTTTTGGGTTAGAGCACCCCTCCCCCACTTCATTACCTCTTATTTAGTGGCCACCAGTGTATAGGAGGTATCCTTTCAGTTCTCCCACATAGAGGAGTTTGGCTCCCATGGTTGAGACGCAGGATCTTCCATTCTATTACTAGGGTAGGACCCACTAATTTGGGGTACTTTGTCGCAGTAAGTGGGCTTAGCACTATATAACCATATAGTGTGACCAAACCCCCGTATTTTTTGAATATGTTCAGGTGTTTTTAACTAGCCCTGCAGGAAACGTCATTCTTGAATGTGTGCGCTGTAATATGTTCGCTAGTACCTATGGAGGGACTCTTTTTTCTTTTTATCTAAGGCATGAATTAGCTCTGCAATTTGTTGTCTACAGAAATTAGACTTTTTTTTTTTAAGGCAGAAAGGCCAATTTTATTGGCTGCCAGAGACAGCGCTAAATGTCTGAGGAAATTCTTTCCTCAGACCCTTGCTTAAATGTAGCCCAATGTTCTTTAGGGATCTTTCAAGCAAACTAAGCTGTTATTTATTATTTAATGATGTACTGTGAATAATGCAAACTAATTGATTGAAAGCCTTGCTTGACGCAGCCAGCTTAATGTTCGACCAGAAGGTGCAGAGACAGCATTTCACTTTATTAACGACAATACGAAGGATTAACCAAGAGATTTCTCTGTTCTCCTAACACCTCTACTTAATTGCTCACTCAGGACATCGCCTTGCCTAACATGCTACTGCTTAATAAAGCTTTTCTGCGTGTCATTCATTTTGCTTGCGGCAGCCTGCCCTGTCTTTACACCTTGTATTCGATGCTGTGTCTGCTTTAAATTCCAAACAATCTTCTGATGGGCCAGCTGCTACTTTACATGCAGAGAGCATATTTCTCAGTTTGCTTAACATATTGTGTGAACAATTCATTTAATTTCATTTCTCAAGCACTGCAAGGTTTGGGGTTATTAGAAAATCTTTTCCAAGTGCCTGCCAACACATGGCGAATAAATGGTGACAAATGCAACTTATCACAGGGCAAATCACGATTGATTTTATTACTGTATGTGATGCCATATACATATGTGCACAATGAATGTGAGACCTATGTGACATCTTTAAAAAAAAAAAAAAAAACAGGAGAGAGGTTTGTTTTTTCTTTCTTTTTTATTATTTTCTTTTTTTTACCCATTGCATTTTGGTCATCTATTGCTTAGCACTGTGGCTTTGGGTGATAATAGACTGAGATCAGTTTCCACTAGACGCATTGGGGTTGATTTACTAAAGCTAAATAGGCTGCAAGGGAATTTGATTAGTGAATAAGTTGAAGTTCTGCAGTCTTTCATTATCCAATCACGTACAGACAAAATTCTTGTTTTTTTTTTTATTTCCCTTGCACGTGTTTGAGTATTTAATGCAAACTGAATTTTCACTACGTTCACTAAGCTAAAGGAAAAAATATTTCACAAAGTGCAAATTCCCTTGCAAAGTGAACAGCCTATTTGCCTTAAGTAAACCAACCCCAATATTTGTGTGTGTTCCTCTCATGGTTGCAAGGGTTTACTCCTTCAATACCATGTGGAATGTGGATGTGGAAACCTTGCAAAAAGATCTGAACAAATTAATGGGGTGGGCAACTACATGGCAAATGAGGTTCAATGTAGAAAAATGTAATATAATGCATTTGGGTGGCAAAAATATGAATGCAATCTATGGGGGGAGAACCTCTGGGGGAATCTAGGATGGAAAAGGAGTAGTAGATCATAGGCTCAGTAATGGCATGCAATGCCAAGCTGCTGCTAACAAAGCAAACAGAATATTGGCATGCAGTAAAAAGGGGATCAACTCCAGAGATAAAATTATAATTCTCCCACTCTACAAGACTCTGGTCCTGCCGCACCTGGAGTATGCTGTCCTGTTCTGGGCACCAGTCCTCAGGAAGGATGTACTGGAAATGGAGCGAGTACAAAGAAGGGTAACAAAGCTAATAAGGTGTCTGGAGGATATTAGTTATGAGGAAAGGTCGCGAGCACTGAACTTATTCTCTCTGGAGAAGAGACGCTTGAGAGGGGATATGATTTCAATAGACAAATACCATACTGGTGACCCCACAATAGGGATAAAATCCGACGGACAAAGTCCTATCTCCTGCTGGATAGATTTTTCGACAACAAAGTCCGATCACACCAAATCCGATCGTGTGTATCGAATTCCGACGGACAAAGTGCTACGCATGCTCAGATCACATTACAAGACCAAAGCTATTGGCTACTAGCTCTACGTAGTCCCGTTGTAGGCAACAAACGTCACCACGTTCAGAATGATCGGATTTTTCGACAACTTTGTCCGACCGTGTGTACGCAACACCAACATCGGACAAAGTACGACGGACATGATCCGACAGACCTGGTCCTCGGATAATCCGAGTGTGTGTATGGGGCTTTAGAGTGGCAAGGATGTGGAATTCCCTTACACAGTCGGTGGTCTCAGCAGGGGGGCATTGATAGTTTCAAGAAACTATTAGATAAGCACCTGAACGACCACAACATACAGGGATATGCAATGTAATACTGACATATAATCACACACATAGGTTGGACTTGATGGACTTGTGTCTTATTTCAACCTCCCCTACTATGTAACTATGTAACCAAACCCAATATGACTCGGGTAGGCAAGATACTTCTGCATATGAAGTATTGTGAGGTTGTTTATACATTACTAATACAAAATATCAGAGGGGAGAATAAAGCAAAACTCCAGTTAAAGGGTTCCTCACACCCATACACTTCTACTCCCCTCCTCAAAGTAAATAAAATAAAAATCAAAATACATATGTGACTTTAGCGTGGTCACATTATGACTTGGAGTCCATTTTCATTCTCTTCAATGGTGGAGGTAGGAAGTCCTCTCCTCTGCACAGACCAGTGCTCAGGTTTTACATGTGAATACCAGTCTATTCTGCATTCCATTGTGAGCCCAGGTAGTGTGTCATTGACTAGGCTCAATGAAAGAAGGTTGAATGATGCTATGTATCAGTTAATCTAGAGGAGGACTGGCCAGCAGGATCAAAGAAGGATGCTAATGACAGTGATAGAGAGCGTGGGTGATTAGTGGTTTACAAACATTTTTTTACTCACAGGAAGAAGTGGAGGAAGAGTAGGCAATATGAAAATCAATCCTCCTCTTCTTGGGTCCCCCAGTGGGGCTCTGGGCTCCTCACCCCTGTCAAGTACCCTAATTGCAAGCAGCTTGCTATGGGGGCACTGCATGCTTGCTTCCGAGCCCCACTCTGTATGTCCATTGGTACACAGAACGGGCTCAGCCCACCCCCTGCTTCTTCCTCACTGGCTGTGATTGAAAGCAACGGGAGACAATGGATCCCACTGCTGTGTCTGAACCAATGCCAATAAGGAGGGAGAGAGCTAGGAGAGCTGCTGCTCTCCTGCACATAGTTACATAGTTAGTAAGGTTGAATAAAGAAACCAGTCCATCCCGTTCAACCTGAGTGAGTGTGGGTGCGTGTCTACAATTGTCCCTAACCATATACATTGTGTCTCATTAGGATGCTCATCTATTATTATTATTTATTGAAGGTACCCATATAGCGCTGTCAATTTATGCAGCACTCCACCCATACATCGCACACTCACATCGGTCCCTACCATCAAGAAGCCCACAATCCTCACATTCATATAGTAGGGCCAATTTATTTTGGCCAGAAGCCAATTAACCTACCAGAATGTCTTTGGAGTGTGGGAGGAAACCGGAGTACCCAGAGGAAACCCACACAGGCACAGGGAGAACATGCAAACTCCAGGCAGGTAGTGTTGTGGTTGGAATTCGAACCAATGACCCTTTATACTGCTTTATACCACTGTTCTGCCCCAACCACCACTGGATCAAGATTGGGCTCAGGTAAGTAATGGGGAGGCTGGGAGGGGGAGCTGCACATAGGTTTTCTTTTACCTTGCAGAGAATGCATACAAGTAAAGAACATTCAGCCTTTAGAACCACTTTAACCATAGCTCCCAACTATCCCTGAATTCGAGGGACTGTCCCTGATTTGGAACAAAGTCCCTCTTTCCTCCTCATTTGTCCCTCATTTTGGTCTGATCTATATAGTTGCATATAAAATGCACTTTTTATCTTTCAAAAAGTGTTTCCCAGTGCTAAACCTTTCATCCAAATTCTAAATTGCTGCATTTGTAAATTTCTAAAGCCAATATAAAGGAAGAGTAGTGGTAAAAAAAAAAGCACTTGTGGGTTTAACTACCGTATATACTCGAGTATAGGTCAACCCGAATATAAGCCGAGGCCCCTAATTTACCACGAAAAACTGGGAAAGCGTATTGACTCGTGTATAAGCCGAGGGTGAGAAATGCAGCAGCTGCTGTAAGTGGAAAAGAGGGTCAACAATGCCCATCTGCAGCTGCATGCTTCCCTGTGTCCTGTACATACCCCCCTGTGTCCTGTACATACCCCCCTGTGTCCTGTACATACCCCCCTGTGTCCTGTACATACCCCCCTGTGTCCTATACATACCCCCCTGTGTCCTATACATACCCCCCTGTGTCCTATACATACCCCCCTGTGTCCTGTACATACCCCCTGTGTCCTGTACATACCCCCCTGTGTCCTGTACATACCCCCCCTGTGTCCATTGCAGCCTACCTGTGCCGATCTGCATCCTCTCTGTGTCCACCATTGCAGTCTTCCTGTGCCGATCGTTATATGCTTCCCTGTGCGATCTGCATCCTGTGTCCCCCATTGCATTCTTCCTGTGCCGCTCAGCGTGTAAGGCAAAACATACGGCGGCCATTCCAATGTTCAAAAGCCGCGCCTCCTCCTTGTCCTCGTCCGTGATAGGAGGAACACTCTGTTTTCCCAGCAGTCAGTGTTCAGTGTTCCGCCTATCACAGACATCCTCTCATCCTCGTCCATGAGATGAGAATGACAGGACGTCCGTGATAGGCGGAACACTGAACACTGACTCACTGCTCGTCCTATCACAGACGAGGAGGAGGCGCAGCTTTTGAACAGTGCAATGGCCGCCGTCTGTCTGCATGACTTACTGATCAGGTAGGCAGACGGCGGTGACTCGAGTATAAGCCGAGGGGGGGCACTTTCAGCCCTAAAAAAAGGGCTGAAAATCTCGGCTTATACTCGAGTATATACGGTAATCATTTTTTTGTATATTTCTACTTTAAGGGACGTGATAGGAGGTGTGTCCTATGCCTGCATCATTTTGCTACTAGGTGTCCTTCATTTCTATCGCAAAAAGTTGGAAGGTATGATTTAACTATAGTCAGACATGCCGCGTACACACGAAGGGACTATCCCGCGGGATTATCCGCTGGACCGAAGTCCAGCGGATAATCCCCTCGTGTGTGGGCGCCGGCGGACTTTTTTTGGCCAAAGTACGGCGGACTAAAGTTTCAGGTTTTGTTCTCAAATTATCCGCTGGACTTGGCAGTCCAGCGGATAATCCGGTCGTGTGTAGTATGGTCCGGCGTACCAAAAAGGACGCATGCTCAGTAGCTATTATGTCACGGACTCGCTCGGTCTGGTAAAACTAGCCTTCGTTTTGAAGCTCGCACAATCGTCACGCTGCTGAATTTTTTTTTTTTTTTTTTTTTTTTCTGACAGCGGGATTTGTATGTTATCGTACTTGAAGAATGATTTTGCCTTGCTGCTTGTATATTCACGCAGAGTACTCCCGAACGTTTTTTCTTCAGCATTCTTTAGTGAAGTTATATATTTGTATATATATATATATATATATATATATATATATATATATATATATATATATATATATATATATATATATATATATATATATATATAGATATAGATATAGATATAGATATAGATATCCAAATCACCAAATGAAAAATATATCTATATTTCTCAATAAGCCCAAAAAAATATATATCGATATCTACATATATATATATATATATATATATAATATATATAGATATATAGATCTATACGTGTATAAAAAAAAAAATATATATATATATATATATATATATATATATATATATATATATATATATATATATATATATATATGTATATATGTACATATATCTCTATATAGATATTTTTTATTATTTGTTGGTTATCAAAAGGATTAGTTATTACACATGATACAATTGTGGAGTCAGCAGAGCTTGCCCTTAATTCAGATCTTAACCCTCACCTTTCCAGCGACTGCACTTGCAGTTCCATTGAAGTTGCACTTTACACTTGTATTGTCAAATGAATGTTTAGACATGTACCTGCCTACTCCTAAAGAAACTATGTTTTTGAATAACAAGCACGTATATCATTATTTGATGAAAATTAAATGACCATTTATTCTGGTTAAAACAAACAAGGCAAAACAAAATAGGAAGGCAACACTGGAGCCACTTGTAGATTTTGTGAAGACTTTTTGCCCCAACGGCAGACACCAAGTTTGTGAAGCCAAAAATTAAGCTTGGGCACATTTCATACAATATAGGGAGCACAAGAAGATTGACCAGGAATCAGACAGACCAGGAACAGCAGCAGATGACATCTATGTCCCCAAGCTGTGGCACTACAACAGCCTGTGTCTTCTGTGAGACCAGACTGAAGCCAGGCAATCACTTCCGACTCTTCCCACCACGCTGCCCTGCACTCTTCCCTGCAGTCTTCCCTGCACGCTTCCTTGGAGGCTGACTTGTGGTAGGAGGAGGAGTAGGAGGAGGAGGAGGAGGAGGAGGAGAGAAGAAGAAGACGAGGAGGAGGAGGAGGAGAAGTTGGTGTCGGGCCTTCATGGGTCAGGCGGGTGGATTCTCGTAATTCACCCCTCAAACCCCCCCTAATTGCCTCAGAAATGAGGCCCTCACACAGGTGCCGTTGGCCCCTCTCCATTTCCAGCAACCTGCTGGACACGTAGCTGGCATAGGCCTCTTCTGGAAGGGGGGGTTTGTCGAGAATCGCACTCGCCTTCCGAATCAGTTGCAGTGATTCCTCCTCAACAATGGTCATCCTCCTGGGCCTTCTTGGGGGTAAGGGCAGGGGTGGAGGTAGACTTCTTAATTGGGTCTGGCTGTCACTCTGGCTCGTGCTGGGCCCAGCCACCTCCTGGCTCTCGCTGGTCATGTCCTCCTCCTCCTCCATACCACTTGTCCCGGCATCATCCTGGGTCAGCTCATCCTGTGTGCAAATAAAAACAAAAATCAAACACCTGTTTTGTGGTTTCTGGCCTCCTCAATCATCCAATTGTAAACTTAGGAACGAGCATCTAAATTTTCCAAAAGATCCAAAAGGCTATCATTTGGACCCCTGCATTTTCCAAGCAGATCACCAATGTTGTCTAACGCTTTTTTTGCCACTACTGGATGTATGTATACACTATATATGTATCGATATGTTGCACCAACACTTTTTAGAAGTGTGCATAATTTTTGTCAGTTTTTTTCACAATTCTGAGTTCAGGGTGTTAATTGTTTCACATTTTAACGTTTACAGCATTAATATTCACACAATCACAATTTAGGCTACTAAATATATACCTGGCTCCAGCTGGGCGCATCAGCCTGCTCCAAGGTGGAGGGGTCTTCTCCTTCCGTGGAAGCCTCAGCTGGGGTGGAGGGAAGAGTGGAGGGAAGAGTGGAGGGAAGGGTGGAGGGAAGAGTCGACAGTGATTGCCTGGGTTCCATCTGGTCACCTATAAAAGTCAGTTGGTTGTAGTACCACAGCTTGGGTACATAAACATTCTCTGCTGCTGCTCCTGATCTGACTGATTCCTCAATCTTCTTGCGCTCCCGCTTGTACATGTGCCTTAAACTTGCAATTCTGGCTTCCACAAACTTGGTGTTTGCGTTGGGGACTTTAGTCTTCACAAAAGCCACAAGTGGCCCCAGTGTTGCCTTCCGGACATCCCTATTGCCATATAAAGGGTTCTTGAGCTGCCACAGGTTGGTATTTTTTCTGTACAGGGCAATGAATTCGGACATGAACTGCTGGTCCTTGAATGGATTCAACTGGGGTGATGACATGTTTGTTTCTGTTTTGTTAGTAATGGCAATACAAAAGACCAAAAACACAAATGTTACTTAAAACGCACAACCAGTTTTTCTTAACAAACATTACACAACACACCCACACACAGGCAGCAACCCCTACACACAGGCAGCAACCCCTACACACAGGCAGCAACCCCTACACACAGGCAGCAACCCATCCACACAGGCAGCAACCCCTACACACAGGCAGCAACACATCCACACAGGCAGCAACCCCTACACACAGGCAGCAACACATCCACACAGGCAGCAACCCCTACACACAGGCAGCAACACATCCACACAGGCAGCAACCCCTACACACAGGCAGCAACCCCTACACACAGGCAGCAACACATCCACACAGGCAGCAACCCCTACACACAGGCAGCAACCCCTACACACAGGCAGCAACCCCTACACACAGGCAGCAACCCCTACACACAGGCAGCAACACACACATATCCTTAAAAAATGCTGGCCCAAAACCCAAAAAAAAAACACAGTAATGCATCCTAGAAAACACTTACCTTCGTACAGAGCGCTCGCTACTTCCGTTCGGGAACACGTGGGCCCCTCAAACAGCCTTATATACACTGCGCACGCGTCGAAGTCCGCCTGCGTCCTCCGCGTCGCCCGCCCATGACGTTCCTCATGACGAGTATTCCCCGCCCCGCTTCCCCTCGTTGCATTGTTGGTGAATTAATTCATGAATATGGCGGACACATTCTCAGCCAGTAGCGCGGAGGAAAGCCAAGAAGCCAACACATCTGCATCCAGCAGCAGATATAAGGCCACCAATATGGCCTTTGAAGAGATGGTGGAGATGGTGGACATCCTCCAAAGGGAAGATTACGACGGGGAAAATGGCCCGTACCCTCGACCCAACTTGCGCAAGGACAAGATTCTCACTACAATCGTCAGCACCCTGGAGCAGAAATTCGGCGTACGAAGGGGCAAGGATCAACTGCGCAAGCGATGGTCCGACATCAAATCCAGGGAGCACGATCAGTATAGGAGAATTCGAAAAGCCATCAAAAAAAGTAAGTCAAGCACGTGCGCTACTATGGTTATACTTGATATGTCTAATCTTGCGCAGATGTAATTACCATTCGTACCTGAAACTTGCGCAGATTTAATTACCATTCGTACGTGAAACTTGCGCAGATTTAATTACCATTCGTCCGTGAAACTTGCGCAGATGTTATTACCATTCGTACCTGAAACTTGCGCAGATTTAATTACCATTCGTCCGTGAAACTTGCGCAGATGTTATTACCATTCGTACCTGAAACTTGCGCAGATGTAATTACCATTCGTACCTGAAACTTGCGCAGATTTAATTACCATTCGTACCTGAAACTTGCGCAGATGTTATTACCATTCGTACCTGAAACTTGCGCAGATTTAATTACCATTCGTCCGTGAAACTTGCGCAGATGTTATTACCATTCGTACCTGAAACTTGCGCAGATTTAATTACCATTCGTCCGTGAAACTTGCGCAGATTTAATTACCATTCGTCCGTGAAACTTGCGCAGATTTAATTACCATTCGTACCTGAAACTTGCGCAGATTTAATTACCATTCGTACCTGAAACTTGCGCAGATGTTATTACCATTCGTACCTGAAACTTGCGCAGATTTAATTACCATTCGTACCTGAAACTTGCGCAGATGTTATTACCATTCGTACCTGAAACTTGCGCAGATTTAATTACCATTCGTCCGTGAAACTTGCGCAGATGTTATTACCATTCGTCCGTGAAACTTGCGCAGATTTAATTACCATTCGTACCTGAAACTTGCGCAGATTTAATTACCATTCGTACCTGAAACTTGCGCAGATGTTATTACCATTCGTACCTGAAACTTGCGCAGATTTAATTACCATTCGTACCTGAAACTTGCGCAGATTTAATTACCATTCGTCCGTGAAACTTGCGCAGATTTAATTACCATTCGTACCTGAAACTTGCGCAGATTTAATTACCATTCGTACCTGAAACTTGCGCAGATTTAATTACCATTCGTACCTGAAACTTGCGCAGATTTAATTACCATTCGTACCTGAAACTTGCGCATATTTGATGAAAGTTCCGTTTGTCTTCATAACGTTTATTGAGTTTACCTGGCTTTGGGTTGTTGGAGTTGTAAGGTTGTTTATTATTGTCACTATCTATACAATTACTGCTGTAGTAAGGGTTTTAGGGGTAACTTACACAGGGACTCCAGAGGCTGTTTTGGGGGGGGGGGGGGGATAAATATGTTAAGCAGGGTCTCATGCTCACAATTCCCAAAAAATGCTCATCATCTCTAAATACTGTAGGTGGTGACTTTTCAAAGAAGTACACTCACCTGTCCCTTGGATGGTGCAGCTACAATCTCTGATCTTGCAATCATGAAATTAATGTTTGCGGCTTCACTTCCCGGGTCACTATTGGGCATGCGCCAGTTGTGCAATGCAATAGGACTGGTCCGCGCGAGCTCGGGGACCCCTGTGTGTCCCAGCAGACAGCACGGTGGGACGGGATGTGGCGTATACTTCTGTGGGAGTCTAGGGCCGGATGTGTGTGCAAATACCTGCCTTACACAGGTATCTGCAACCCATCCCCCCTAAAAGGTTCAAAATAAGACACCACAGGGGTGCAGGGATCCAATGAGCGGAAGTTCAAATTTAGGGTTGAAGGGCGGTTTAAGTATTGGAGTTTCATTAGATAGACATTTCAATTCTGTCTTCAAGTAGGATCTTCTAACAAACTGCTAATAATTGGCAAGACTTTTAAACAATGTTTACTAATCCTATTTTGGCACTCAAATATCAGTGTGATTCAAAAGTGTACCTTTTTGTGTTCCATTACCATAGGGGGCAAAAGACTCAGACGTCAGTCCGAACCTACGAGGACCTCCCGGCATCACCAGACTAATTGGGCAGTTAGCCCAAGCCCGCGCGTGGATGTGGCGGAACAGGTCGTTGAAGTCGATCAAATCTGCACCCCACCAAGTGAGTGTCTCAGAACACAGATTGAGGTAATAAATTAAGGTCTGCATGTTTTTGACACTTTTTTTCTTGTGTTTTATCTACCCAACTTTTAGGTGATGCTGATCTGTTTGTGGAAGGACAAGCTGCGGAGCCATTTTCCACTGACAGTGCCCACAGGCTTATTGGCCAGATCATGGCCTGGAATCTGCAGCTGGAAAATATGCAGAAGGAGATGGCCACCATGCAGCAGGGAATGAAGGACATGATTGATGTTTTGGGGAGAATCTAAAGACCCCTTTTACATTTCTTAACATCAATCATGTCCTTCATTCCCCTTTTGATGCGCTGTTTAACTAATTTTAGAGGCCAAATTTTTAATATGCACACGGTATGTCAACATGTGCTATGTGCCATCAGGCGATCTCAATGGACGCATTTGGTGTTTGCAACCCCTAATGCTAGTAGGTGAGAGGGAAGGGGTTTCACACACAAAACACGTCCATTGATTCCCCATGATGGAACATAGCACATGTTGACATTACCCATTTTCCAGTTAAATTAGTGTGCATATTCAAAATTTGGCTTCTTCTGTTCATGGGTTACCTGTTGAACTTTGTAAGTTCTGGACTTTTACATTGTGTAAATAATTTCAAATGCTAAGCCTAAATTTTTTAACAATTTTAAACATGTTTTTATGTTTGTTTTAAAAAATCAATCCCAAAAAAAAATATGTTGTGAGAAAAACACCAAAAAAATGTCAAAAATAAAACATAAAAAAAAAAAAAAAAAATCTGGTTCCAAAAAAAAAAAAAAAAAAAAAAAAAAACCAAAAAAACCAAAACACAAAAAAAAAAAAAAAAAAAAAAAAAAAAAAAAAAAAAACCAAAGTTTTGGATGTGCACTATAATAAAAAAAATAATGTTTGCACAAATTCAAAAATGTGTGGCTTCTTCTTTTTAAATACTACCAGTTTGACAAAAACATGTTGTGGTTCATTGACAAAGGGGCTTATTTACTAAACGCTAAACAAGTTTGCCACTATTAAGATGTGCACTAGGACAACATATAAAACAGGCCAAATTAAAAGCAAAACAATACGAAACTACCAATATTTCAAACATAAATAACTGTATTTATTCTTTGTAAATCAAAAAGATGGTTTAAGGGTCTGCTGCCATTTCAATGGCCCCCCTACCATTAAAATACTGTAAATAAAGGTCCCGCACTTGCTGGGCTGATTGTGGTGCGGAACCAAGAGGGCGATTATCCAGCCCTGTCATGTTGCCTTCCACTCCGGCCTCAGGGCCAATTGGTAAGGAGTATGTTCCTGAATGTTTCCGTAAATAATTGTGCATGACACAGCATGCAAGAATGATAGTATTGAGTTTGTACTCTGCCAGATGTAGGGATGTAAGGAGCAATCTGAAACGGTTGGCCATAATACCAAATGCATTTTCCACCACCCTTCTTGCTCTGGCCAACCGATAATTAAAAATCCTCCTCTCAGGGGTGAGGGATCGTTGGGGAAATGGCCTCATCAGATGGTCACCCAGACCGAACGCCTCGTCGGCAATGAAGACGAAGGGGAGTCCCTCCACATTATCTTCATCTGGTGGCAGCTCCAGCCCACCAGTTTGGAGACGATGACCGAACTCCGTGTGGTTGAAGACTCCTCCGTCCGACATCCGGCCGTTTTTCCCCACATCCACATACAGAAAGTCATATTGTGCCGACACCACCGCCATCAACACGATACTATGGAACCCCTTATAATTCCAATAGTATGACCCCGAATGGGGTGGGGGCACAATTCGCACGTGTTTGCCGTCAATCGCCCCTCCGCAGTTGGGAAAGTCCCAACGGGCAGCAAACTGGGAAGCCACAGTCTGCCATTCCTGTGGCGTGGAGGGACACTGTGAAGTCAAACAGAAAGATACAATTTAAATTATAAACCAGGCAAAACACCAAACTAAATGCTACAAATTAACAAACAATTTGGAAGAACATATGTATTTATTTAGTAAATCCTTGAAATAAAGCCAAAAGATTAAGGATAAAAGGGACAAATCTCTGATTGATGACCCCTCTGATGGACCAGAGAAGATAATAATGGGGATGTGGGTGGGGAGTAAATAATTGTAAGGTCACACAATACACATGCAATTAATTAAAGGTGTGTGTGGGGGGGGGGGATAATTACAAGCTGACCAAAACCACATGATATTAATTATCAGGGGGTGTGGGGGGGGATAATTACAAGCTGACCAAAACCACATGATATTAATTATCAGGGGGTGTGGGGGGGGGATAATTACAAGCTGACCAAAACCACATGATATTAATTATCAGGGGGTGTGGGGGGGGGGGATAATTACAAGCTGACCAAAACCACATGCTATTAATTATCAGGGGGTGTGGGGGGGGATAATTACAAGCTGACCAAAACCACATGATATTAATTATCAGGGGGTGTGGGGGGGGGATAATTACAAGCTGACCAAAACCACATGATATTAATTATCAGGGGGTGTGGGGGGGGGATAATTACAAGCTGACCAAAACCACATGCAATAAATTTAAAATTGAGGGTCAAGGGGGGTGAAAGGGGGGTGAGTAAAGCTGTACAATGGAGCTGGTAATATACATTTTTAACCAAAGAAAGTGACTAGGCTAGGGGTGTTTAGGGGGCCAAGCTTCCATGCTGGGGAGGTTGGTGCAAGCAAATATGCATGTGACCCACTAAATAATACATTCTTAAAACTATTTTGATAAGTCAACCATAAAATACTAGACAAAAAAACAAAATCCAAAAATAAAAGGAATAGGGGACATTCATAGAATAGTCCTATCATGGTAATTAGCTAATGATGACATTGATGCACTACATTAACAAACATACAAGACATAGGTAATTTTAAAAGAGAAGACTTACCTTAATGTATTCCTCCTGCAGGACGTGGATAATGGCAGAACAGGTCTCTGGAATAATGAGCCCCAGAGCCTGGGGGGAGATGCCTGTCGTGAACTTGAGGTCCTGCAAGCTTCTCCCCGTCGCCAAGTAACGCAACGTGGCGACTAGCCTCTGCTCCGCACTGATGGCTTGCCGCATGCAGGTATTCTGCCTGGTAATATAAGGGGACAGCGAAGCCAACAGACGGTGAAAAATGGGGTCCGTCATCCGGAGATAATTCCTGAAATCATCAGGATTATTCTCACGGATCTCACGGAGCAAAGGCATATGCGAGAATTGGTCACGCTGGCGCAACCAATTCTTGGTCCATGAACTCCTCCTCACCCTGTTCATGGACCGGGCTCGTGCCAAGGTGTTAACCGCAACACCGAGCCCCTGCACAGCACGAACTCGTTCCCGAGTACGTCCACACTCCATGGCTTCAAAACGGTCGGCTGATCAAACAAACAACTTAACAGAACGCACTGAAGAACAGCAAGGCCTATAGCATATAAAGGAAAGATGTGTATACTTACCTAATCCAAGGGCGCTCCAGTCCAGGCACATGATCTTCCCAGTGACTGGCTTCAGAGGAGAGAGCAGTGACAATTGCTGCAATACTTGGGCAGTGACATCACCCATAGGCTTAATATGGGGCATCAGTTGTCCCTCCTCTCTCCCGAAGCCAACACTGGGAGTCGACCAGAGTGCCCTTAGATTAGGTAAGTATACGCATCTTTCCTTTACAAGCTAATTAGTATAGCAGTTAGAATGGGGGTGGGAGCACTTTTAAGCTTACATAGGTTTAGAAAAGACCTCTACTTTGATAAGTTAAACTAAAAGGGGGTTTTAGCTTTGGGCTCCCTATTAGATTGTAAGCTCTCAGGAGCAAGGCCTTCCTGACCCTCTTGTATTGAATTGAAATGTAACCTGTCTCCCTTTGTAAAGTGCTGCAAAAATTGTTGGTTGCTATATAAATCCTAAATAATTATAATAATATTAGGCTTCCAATATTCACTAGACTCAGCTTTTAATTCAAAACGCCTGTCTATTTTGACTGTAATATATTTAATGTACTTGTTTTTTAATTGTGCCTGTATATTGAACAACAGATTACCTCTGTCTACCTGATGAAGCTCACTAGAAAATACATTGACCTACAACACCCCTAGTTTGTCAAGTGAAGAAGCTCTATGCAATAGTTGCCACAGCAGAGGTGAACTATATACAGCAAGAGGACTATTATGCCTTGCAGTAGTGCTAAAAGATTTAAAATATAATAAATGGTGTTGATTCAGAGGTATGTTCAAACTGTGTAATATAGGGGGTTATTTACAAAAGGCAAATCCACTTTGCACTACAAGTGCAAACTACAAGTGCAAAGTACACTTGAAATTGCACTGAAAGTGCACTTGGAAGTGCAGTTGCTGTAGATCCGAGGGGGACATGCAAGGAAAATAAAAAACAGCATTTTAGCTTGCACATGATTGAATAGTAAAATCAGCAGAGCTTCCCCTCATTTCAGATCTACCCCTCAGATTTACAGCGACTGCACTTCCATGTGCGCTTTCAGTGCAATTTCAAGTGCCCTTTGCACTTGTAGTTTGCACTTGTAGTGCAAAGTGGATTTGCCTTTCGTAAATAACCCCCATAGTGTATATATCGCTAGTAATTACATGTAAGTAAATGCTATTTTATATATATTTATTTATTGAATAAAAAGTTTGATTTTAATCTGTTTAATATTGTGTTATTGTTGGTATCTATAAAGATCAGATCTTTACATGACTGTTTCTAGTTTACACTAAAAAGGCATGTTGTACATTGATTACCCATCAATCCAACAAATTTATGGAAACATTTGAAACAGCCTGAACATTGTATATTGTATTTGGCGGTTTTAAATAACACATGGTAAGGGGTTTGTTATGCAAAGTTTTTATGAGTTTGATCAAAGTTTAAAACTATATTCAGCTAGATAAATATTTGAAATATGTACACAATTATCGAAATATCTGTAATTCTGTTCAACCACTCTTGTGTTTTACACATTCCTGTTAGGTTGGTGCTAGATCGATGACCTCTGTTCCTTCCACTGCACTTAAATAATGCAGATTGGTCATCAGCCCTCGGTACCATAACAAGGATGTGCTAGTCCCTCCGGAAAATGCATTTAAGAACCAAACATGACAGCACAAGCAATTCAAGAGTTGGATTGGTTCAAAATGCTGCTCCTCCAACTCTCATGACGAGCTTCGAGGAGGTGAATAGCTTCATTAAATTCTGATGCTTAAACAGAACCCCATTTGTTGTTCAAACTCAAAAGACTGAGGACTTCTAGTGGCAAAAAATAATTATTGTGTTTGATCAGCTCTGGACTGAAGGCAAGTGTTACAACAAAAACTGATTAGTTAATCTTTTAATGGGCTATTCTTTTATTTATTAAGCTGGATTTCTAACTTAAACTAGCAGTTTTACTGCAGTAAGAACTGTTTTGAATTTGAAGGAACGGTGCCTTGAAAAAGTATACATACCCCTTGAAATTTTCCACATTTTGTAATGTTAAAACCAAAAACTTGAATGTATTTTATTGAGATTTTATGTGATAGACCAACACAAAGTGGCACATAATTGTGAAGTGGAAGGAAAATGATAAATGGTTTTCAACTTTTTTTATAAATGGTATTCAAAACTAAAATCTAGTGGAACCAGTTACCTTAAGAAGTCACCTAATTAGTAAATAGAGTCCACCTGTGTGTAATTTAATCTCAGTATAAATACTGCTGTTCTGAGAAGCCCTCAGAGGTTTGTTAGAGAACCTTAGTGAACTAACAGCATCACGAAGGCCAAGGAACACACCAGACAGGTCAGAGATAAAGTGGTGGAGAAGTTTAAAGCAGGGTTAGGGTATAAAAAAATAACCCAAGCTTTGAACATCTCATGGAGTACTGTTCAATCCAACATCCCAAAATAGAAAGAGTATTGCACAACAGCAAAACTACCAAGACATGGGCGTCCACCTAAACTGACAGGCCGGGCAAGGAGAGCATTAATCAGAGAGGTATCCAAGAGGTCCATGGTAACTCTGGAGGAGCTGCAGAGATCCACAGCTCAGGTGGGAGAATCTGTCCACAGGACAACTATTAGTCGTGCTCTCCACAAATCTGGCCTCTATGAAAAAGTGGCAAGAAGAAAGCCATTGTTGAAAGAAATCCAAATGAAGCCCAGTTTACAGTTTGCCATCATACACAGACTCTGTTGTGTCCACAAGTCATGTGGGGACTGTTTTACATTGGCTGGAATAATGGAATAATGACCATCCCAAAGATAGCTTTTGTCACTGGTAGCTTGCACATGCTGAAAGGTACAAAAAAAGCTTGATACCATGGGTATATGGCTCAAAAATATAGGCACCTTGGGAATAACACACAGAAAAATCTATACATGAGACAATGTAGATTGTAGACACACAACTGGTAGGTTGTAGGCACAGAACCAGCAAGAGGATGGGGGAGGGGGAGTGGGCTCAAAAATAGTACATACCAGGGTAGGGAACCAAAAATGCTTGACACCCTTTGGGTAAAGCTACAAGAAAAGCTAATTATTAGTCATACTTTTAAGAACGCTGGGGAACACTGATTTCATTTATTATTCTTCCTGTTTTCTGGAATGTTATGTTGTCCCAAACTATAATTTGTTAATTCTATTTCATTTTTTTGTAGGTGTAAAGCTGTTACTATGAGCAAAAACAAAAAACAATATTTGATGAACTGTAACTATAGTACTATTTTTTGTCAAACCACAGTTACTTAGTACTTTAGCATGTAGTTTTGCTTTTTTTTGTGATGCTATGGGTATAGTTTGCTCTTAAGTTGATGTTTACAGTATATGACATAAGCACTTGTTGTTTATATGTTAGTCACATATGTTAGTGAATTATTACTTTATGCATTATTTGTACTTTCTCTTTGCTTTGGATGAAATAAATACCTTTTATACATTTCTATCTGTTTGGTATAGGTGCTCTTCCGAGGAAGGAGACTTTTTTCTGTGACATTCTTTCCTCAGAAATTTTCGGATAGGTCCATGTGCTGCTAGCGATCCTGTCACTGTCGGAAATTCATTAGTGATAAGATTGCTAAGAGAGCGGAGAGTGTTCTCTTTAGCAATTCACCAATGACAGGACCACTACTGTAATTTTGTTCTGCATGCTATGCCTGCATCTGTAAATGGAAACCCCATGCCTCATCCTTTACAATTCTCTTTTTAAAATACACTGTTCAGCCATAACAATATGACCACTGACAGGTAAAGCTAATAGCATGAACTGTCTTGTTACAATGACATCTGAAAGTAGGTGGGATATATTGAGGAGCAAGTGAACATGTTGTCTCTAAAGTTAATGTGTTGAAAGCAGAAAAATTGGCAAGCATAAGGATCTGAGCGACTTTGACAAGGGCCAACTTTTAATGGCTAGGCAACTCGGTCAGAGAATCTCCATAACTGCAGCTCTTGTGGGATGTTCCTGGTCTGCAGTGGTCAGAACCTACCAAAAGTAGTCCAAGAAAGAAAAACTGGTGAAATGGGTGGCCACGGCTCATTGATGCACATGGGGGGAGAAGGCTGACCCATGTAGACCAATCAAAATTAAGAGCTACTGTAAGTTGCTAAACAAGTTAATGCTGGTTACAATAGAAAGGTGTCAGAAGAAGCAATGCATTGCAGTTTGTTGTTTATGGGGCTGCCTAGCCGCAGACCAGTCAGTGTGGCCATGCTGACTCACATCTACAGCCAGAAGCACCTACAATGGGCACATGAGTATCAGAACTGGACCATGGAGCAATGGAAGGTGGCCTGGTTTGATGAATCATGTTTTCTTTTACATCATGTGGATGGCCATTAGGGTGTTCGGGTCCCGGACCCGAACCCGAACAATTGACTGTATGTTCGGGTTCGGGTCCGGTGTTCGGGGATTTAATGTTGCTTTTTAAAATGTCTTTTAAAAGCACTCGCGGCTATATGAATTGATATTCATATAGCCGCGAGTGCTTTTAATACAGAGAACATTTATTGAAGTCATTTATTTTTAAAAAGTTAGTCATAAAAAGTGTTTGGGGACCTGGGTCCTGCCCCACGGGACATGTATCAATGCAAAAAAAACTTTTAAAAACGGCCGTTTTTTTCGGGAGCAGTGATTTTAATAATGATTAAATTGAAACAACAAAAGTGTAATATTCCTTTAAATTTAGTACCTGGGGGGTGTCTATAGTATGCATGTAAATGGGCGCATGTTTCCAGTGCTTAGAACTGTCTCTGCAAAAAGTGTCATTTTTGCAGAAAAGAAAGCTATTTAAAATCACTCGCGGCTAATGTGTATTGTCGGCTCCCGTAATACAGAGAACAGTCATTCATTGAAAGTCATTCATAAAAAAAAAAAGTCATTGATAAAAAAAAAAAAACAACCAAAAAAAAAAAGCTTAGGGGTCCCCCCAAATTCAATAACCAGGCCCTTCAGGTCTGGGATGGATATTAAGGGGGACCCCAGCCAAAAAAAAAAAAAATGGCGTAGGGTCCCCCTCAAAATCCATACCAGACCCTTGAGGTCTGGGATGGATTTTAAGGGGAAACCCAGCCAAAAAAAATGGCGTGGGGTCCCCCTCAAAATCCATACCAGACCCTTATCCGAGCACGCAACCTGGCAGGCCGCAGGAAAAGAGGGGGGGACGAGAGCGCCCCCCCTCCCGCCTGAACCGTACCAGGCCACATGCCCTCAACATTGGGAGGATGCTTTGGGGGTCTAAGACCCCCAAAGCACCTTGTCCCCATGTTGATGAGGACAAGGGCCTCATCCCCACAACCGTGCCCGGTGGTTGTGGGGGTCTGCGGGCGGGGGGCTTATCGGAATCTGGAAGCCCCCATTAACAAGGGGACCCCCAGATCCCGCCCCCCCCTGTGTAAAAATGGTAAGGGAGGGCAGGGCCACCTGGTAACTCCACCCCCCTCTGACGCATGGGGACGTCATGGGGAGTTCCCTATGGCTTTCCCCACGTCACGGGGAAAGCCATAGGGAAGTCCCCATGACGTTCCCATGCGTCAGAGAAGGGGGGGGTTACCAGGTGGCCCCGCCCTCCGTTATAAAAGAACTGTCAGCCCAAGCGAAGCCTCACACACCGGGAGCCTCCCATTGCGAGGAGTGGCCCAAGAAGAGACCGACGCCCTGGAAGAAGATACCGGAGAGAAGCCTCAGAGACCGACGCCGTGGAAGAAGATACCGAAGAGAAGCCTCACCCAGCGGGAGCCTCCCATTGCGCGGAGCGGCCCAGAAGAGACACCGATGCTGGACGAGAAGGCCAAGAAGAAGCGGATCGGAGGAAGAAGAAGATGGAAGAAGAAGATGCCGGAAGGAGAAGATGAAGAAAGGAAGACCAGAAGAAAGAAGAAAGAAGATTTTAATAAAGGAATTGTCAAAGACCGTCTCCTGTCATTTTTACCAGTTTTGACACTTTTTTGGTGAAATGGTAGGGGTACTTTTGTACCCCCTTACCATTTCACACAGGGGGGGGGCGGGATCTGGGGGTCCCCTTGTTAAAGGGGGCTTCCAGATTCCGATAAGCCCCCCGCCCGCAGACCCCCACAACCACCGGGCACGGTTGTGGGGATGAGGCCCTTGTCCTCATCAACATGGGGACAAGGTGCTTTGGGGGTCTTAGACCCCCAAAGCATCCTCCCAATGTTGAGGGCATGTGGCCTGGTACGGTTCAGGCGGGAGGGGGGGGCGCTCTCGTCCCCCCCTCTTTTCCTGCGGCCTGCCAGGTTGCGTGCTCGGATAAGGGTCTGGTATGGATTTTGAGGGGGACCCCACGCCATTTTTTTTGGCTGGGTTTCCCCTTAAAATCCATCCCAGACCTCAAGGGTCTGGTATGGATTTTGAGGGGGACCCTACGCCATTTTTTTTTTTTTTTTTTGGCTGGGGTCCCCCTTAATATCCATCCCAGACCTGAAGGGCCTGGTTATTGAATTTGGGGGGACCCCTACGCTTTTTTTTTTTTTTTTTTTTTTATCAATGACTTTTTTTTTTTATGAATGGCTTTCAATGAATGACTGTTCTCTGTATTACGGGAGCCGACAATTAACATTAGCTGCGAGTGATTTTAAATAGCTTTCTTTTCTGCAAAAATGACACTTTTTGCAGAGACAGTTCTAAGCACTGGAAACATGCGCCCCTTTACATGCATACTATAGACACCCCCCAGGTACGAAATTTAAAGGAATATTACACTTTTATTGTTTCACTTTAATCATTATTAAAATCACTGCTCCCGAAAAAACGGCCGTTTTTAAAAGTTTTTTTTTTTGCATTGATACATGTCCCCTGGGGCAGGACCCAGGTCCCCAAACACTTTTTATGACTAACTTTTTAAAAATAAATGACTTCAATGACTGTTCTCTGTATTAAGGGGGACGGGAGCCGACACTTTATTATAGCCGTTCGGGTCCCCATTGACTTCAATGGGGTTCGGTGTTCGGGGTCAAGTTCGGGTCAAGTTCGGTCCCGAACCCGAACTTTTTTCTGAAGTTCGGCCGAACCTGCCGAACCCGAACATCCAGGTGTCCGCTCAACTCTAACAAATTGCTTGGACTACCAGACCAAGGGAGGGGGTCCTAAATGGGACCCTGCTGTCTGTCGCGTTTAGAAGGACCGACCTTTTTTTAGAGCCTGATTACAAATGGTTTGCTCAATGGTACTTATACCTTATACACATAAAATAAAGGATGAGGACTGCATTCCATTCAGTGTTTGACCTTGGTAATACAAGAGTGCTCATATTGACAGTAGCAGATGGTGCCATGCAAATCATATTAAAAGGATTAAAAAAAAGTATATACAAATAAATATTCCATATAAAAAACAGATAGGTGAAGAGAGTACCTTAAAATGCAGTAATGCCATGTGGGTGACAACATACGTTTACATTTTTTAAACACAGTTTTTTTAGGCAGGTTTATGTCATTATGACATCATTGTGGGTGGGTATTTGCTTCTCTATACTGACGGGAAAATTTGGCTGTATGCACACAGCCATATCTCCTGTGCTCCTAAGCACACATTCCATCTAATGATATAATGTACCCCTTTTGATCCATGTCTCCCCTGGTTCCCCTTTCCCCAGTAAACAGACATTACCACATTCCTACGTCCTCATCTCAGCATGACTGCCTTTCTTTGCTTTTATTTCCAACATCACAAAAGCTATGACAAACAGGAAGCGATGGCTACAACAGCCAATCACTCCCTCAATACATAATGACATCACAGGTAATGACCATATAAGAACATGACCAAATAAAGACATGACTTTCAACACAGGAAATACAATAACCAATGAACAATGACTACAGGAGTCTTATTGGCGTGTCTGAGCAGAGACAGGGTGCATGCATGTTTTTGGAAGCCACATGGCTTTCAAACATGGATTCCGTCTCCGACCATAGCAACCCAAAAGTCTCCTGTATTTCCGCTGATAGGAATCCTTATTCTGTGTTGTTCCAGAGAACAACGCATACCCGGACTATTGTACTGTCCTTGTGGACGAGAGATTATTGTCAGGTGTACACTCATGGGGCCACAAATATGTTGATCAGGCATACAGGGGTGACACGAGCGCACACTCGTTAAACCGATAATGTCTTTGCAGAGCGAACACACCCCCACCAGACAATCGTTCTGTGCATCGCACAGGAGCCCTTAGCTGGCGGACATGTCCCCACTCTGCAAACACTTCTCTACATCCCCAAGGAGCTTTTCACTACCAAACGGATCTCAACCAGCGTCAGTCTGCCCCTGTCTGATCTTTAGAGCAGGCTGCGGAAGCTCTAACAATGGGAGACTCTGATGACAATACATTAAAATACATCTTCATAAAATTTCCACAACAATACATATTTAATTGTATTTTGAGTTGTCACTATGTCAAATTGGGGAAGGGACTGAAATGTTGGCTTATTTGATTGATGTGATATTGCATTAATAAAAGAATGTACATATGTACACATTTTTTAATGTCATAATGTAGAGAATAAGATTTCCTTTCATTTGAGCCCAGTCTTGCCACACAGATTTACTTGAGGCCTGAGCAATCCTCTTTTATTGTTCAGTTAGAGAAATCTTGATAAAGTCTTGAAAACTTTGTCAAAAACGCCCCCTTGCTGTGAGTGACAGGTGATTTACATATCATGCACTAGCCTGAGACAGGTTATCATCAGATCACTGGATGTTCTACTCTGCCCAGCTCTGACTACATACATGTCCCCTAAATCACTTGTCTGTCTATAGTCTGCTGACTGTTCACTACATCCCATGATGAGAAACATCCAGTCAAAACACAGTAAAGCTGGGAGAGCTGGAGGGGAGGGGAGGTGAACTTGTGAACTGTGAACTTTTACACAGGATGTGCCTGTCTCAGGCTAGTGCATGAGATATGTAAATCACCTGTCACTCACAGCAAGGGGGCATTTTTGACAAAGTTTTCAAGACTTTGTCAAGATTTCTCTAACTGAACAAAAAAAAGAGGATTGCTCAGGCCTGGAGTAAATCTGTGTGATAAGACTGGGCTCAAATGAAAGGAAATCTTATTCTCTACATTATGACATCAAAAAACAAAAACAAATTTTGGGTTTACATCCACTTTAAGTTGTATGGCTTCCCCTGCCCCCTTTTGACCCAGTGGACCCTGTATTGGCCCATTACTGTAATTGCAACAAGTAAGTGAGGTTTTAGGGAACACACTTACTTTAAGCCACATTCAATTTACCATACAAAAGTGTCCTTCAGCATTTTTTGGAATTAAATGTTAGTACCTATGAAGGGACTCTTTTTTCTTTTTATCTAAGGCATGAATTAGCTCTGCAATTTGTTGTCTACAGAAATTAGACTTTTTTTTTTTTAAGGCAGAAAGGCCAATTTTATTGGCTGCCAGAGACAGCGCTAAATGTCTGAGGAAATTCTTTCCTCAGACCCTTGCTTAAATGTAGCCCAATGTTCTTTAGGGATCTTTCAAGCAAACTAAGCTGTTATTTATTATTTAATGATGTACTGTGAATAATGCAAACTAATTGATTGAAAGCCTTGCTTGACGCAGCCAGCTTAATGTTCGACCAGAAGGTGCAGAGACAGCATTTCACTTTATTAACGACAATACGAAGGATTAACCAAGAGATTTCTCTGTTCTCCTAACACCTCTACTTAATTGCTCACTCAGGACATCGCCTTGCCTAACATGCTACTGCTTAATAAAGCTTTTCTGCGTGTCATTCATTTTGCTTGCGGCAGCCTGCCCTGTCTTTACACCTTGTATTCGATGCTGTGTCTGCTTTAAATTCCAAACAATCTTCTGATGGGCCAGCTGCTACTTTACATGCAGAGAGCATATTTCTCAGTTTGCTTAACATATTGTGTGAACAATTCATTTAATTTCATTTCTCAAGCACTGCAAGGTTTGGGGTTATTAGAAAATCTTTTCCAAGTGCCTGCAAACACATGGCGAATAAATGGTGACAAATGCAACTTATCACAGGGCAAATCACGATTGATTTTATTACTGTATGTGATGCCATATACATATGTGCACAATGAATGTGAGACCTATGTGACATCTTTAAAAAAAAAAAAAAAAAACAGGAGAGAGAGGTTTGTTTTTTCTTTCTTTTTTATTATTTTCTTTTTTTTACCCATTGCATTTTGGTCATCTAGTGCTTAGCGCTGTGGCTTTGTATGATAATAGACTGAGATCAGTTTCCACTAGACGCATTGGGGTTGATTTACTAAAGCTAAATAGGCTGCAAGGGAATTTGATTAGTGAATAAGTTGAAGTTCTGCAGTCTTTCATTATACAATCATGTACAGACAAAATTCTTGTTTTTTTTTACACGTGTTTGAGTATTTAATGCAAACTGAATTTTCACTACGTTCACTAAGCTAAAGGAAAAAATATTTCACAAAGTGCAAATTCCCTTGCAAAGTGAACAGCCTATTTGCCTTAAGTAAACCAACCCCAATATTTGTGTGTGTTCCTCTCATGGTTGCAAGGGTTTACTCCTTCAATACCATGTGGAATGTGGATGTGGAAACCTTGCAAAAAGATCTGAACAAATTAATGGGGTGGGCAACTACATGGCAAATGAGGTTCAATGTAGAAAAATGTAATATAATGCATTTGGGTGGCAAAAATATGAATGCAATCTATGGGGAGAGAACCTCTGGGGGGATCTAGGATGGAAAAGGAGTAGTAGATGATAGGCTCAGCAATGGCATGCAATGCCAAGCTGCTGCTAACAAAGCAAACATAATATTGGCATGCAGTAAAAAGGGGATCAACTCCAGAGATAAAATTATAATTCTCCCACTCTACAAGACTCTGGTCCTGCCGCACCTGGAGTATGCTGTCCTGTTCTGGGCACCAGTCCTCAGGAAGGATGTACTGGAAATGGAGCGAGTACAAAGAAGGGTAACAAAGCTAATAAGGTGTCTGGAGGATATTAGTTATGAGGAAAGGTCGCGAGCACTGAACTTATTCTCTCTGGAGAAGAGACGCTTGAGAGGGGATATGATTTCAATAGACAAATACCGTACTGGTGACCCCACAATAGGGATAACATTTTTTCGCAAAAGGGAGTTTAACAAGACTCGTGGCCACTCATTAAAATTAGAAGAAAAGAGGTTTAACCTTAAACTACATAGAGGTTTCTTTACTGTAAAGCCCCATACACACGGTCGGATTTTCCCATGGATTCTGTCCTATCGGACAATGTTGTCGTAAAATCCGACCGTGTGTAGGCACCATCGGACAGTGTACGTCGGATTTTCCGACGGACAAAGTCCTATCTCCTGCTGGATAGATTTTTCGACAACAAAGTCCGATCACACCAAATCCGATCGTGTGTATCGAATTCCGACGGACAAAGTGCTACGCATGCTCAGATCACATTACAAGACCAAAGCTATTGGCTACTAGCCTCTACGTAGTCCCGTCGTAGGCAACAAACGTCACCACGTTCAGAATGATCGGATTTTTAGACAACTTTGTCCGACCGTGTGTACGCAACACCAACATTGGACAAAGTACGACGGACATGATCCGACAGACCTGGTCCTCGGATAATCCGAGCGTGTGTATGGGGCTTTAGAGTGGCAAGGATGTGGAATTCCCTTACACAGTCGGTGGTCTCAGCGGGGGGCATTGATAGTTTCAAGAAACTATTAGATAAGCACCTGAACGACCGCAACATACAGGGATATGCAATGTAATACTGACATATAATCACACACATAGGTTGGACTTGATGGACTTGTGTCTTATTTCAACCTCCCCTACTATGTAACTATGTAACCAAACCCAATATGACTCGGGTAGGCAAGATACTTCTGCATATGAAGTATTGCAAGGTTGTTTATACATTACTAATACAAAATATCAGAGGGGAGAATAAAGCAAAACTCCAGTTAAAGGGTTCCTCACACCCATACACTTCTACTCCCCTCCTCAAAATAAATAAAATAAAAATCAAAATACATATGTGACTTTAGCGTGGTCACATTATGACTTGGAGTCCATCTTCATCCTCTTCAATGGTGGAGGTAGGAAGTCCTCTCCTCTGCACAGACCAGCGCTCAGGTTTTACATGTGAATACCAGTCTATTCTGCATTCCATTGTGAGCCCAGGTAGTGTGTCATTGACTAGGCTCAAAGAAAGTAGGTTGAATCCTGCTGTGTATCAGTTAATCTAGAGGAGGACTGGCCAGCAGGATCAAAGAAGGATGCTAATGACAGTGATAGAGAGCGTGGGTGATTAGTGGTTTACAAACATTTTTTTGCTCACAGGAAGAAGTGGAGGAAGAGTAGGCAATATGAAAATCAATCCTCCTCTTCTTGGGTCCCCCAGTGGGGCTCTGGGCTCCTCACCCCTGTCAAGTACCCTAATTGCAAGCAGCTTGCTATGGGGGCACTCGTGCATGTTTGCTTCCGAGCCCCACTCTGTATGTCCATTGGTACACAGAACGGGCTCAGCCCACCCCCTGCTTCTTCCTCACTGGCTGTGATTGACAGCAACGGGAGACAATGGATCCCACTGCTGTGTCTGAACCAATGCCAATAAGGAGGGAGAGAGCTAGGAGAGCTGCTGCTCTCCTGCACATAGTTACATAGTTAGTAAGGTTGAATAAAGAAACCAGTCCATCCCGTTCAACCTGAGTGAGTGTGGGTGCGTGTCTACAATTGTCCCTAACCATATACATTGTGTCTCATTAGGATGCTCATCTATTATTATTATTTATTGAAGGTACCCATATAGCGCTGTCAATTTATGCAGCACTCCACCCATACATCGCACACTCACATCGGTCCCTACCATCAAGAAGCCCACAATCCTCACATTCATATAGTAGGGCCAATTTATTTTGGACAGAAGACAATTAACCTACCAGAATGTCTTTGGAGTGTGGGAGGAAACCGGAGTACCCAGAGGAAACCCACACAGGCACAGGGAGAACATGCAAACTCCAGGCAGGTAGTGTTGTGGTTGGAATTCGAACCAATGACCCTTTATACTGCTTTATACCACTGTTCTGCCCCAACCACCACTGGATCAAGATTGGGCTCAGGTAAGTAATGGGGAGGCTGGGAGGGGAAGCTGCACATAGGTTTTTTTTTACCTTGCAGAGAATGCATACAAGTAAAGAACCTTCAGCCTTCAGAACCACTTTAACCATAGCTCCCAACTATCCCTGAATTCGAGGGACTGTCCCTGATTTGGAACAAAGTCCCTCTGTCCCTCTTTCCTCCTCATTTGTCCCTCATTTTGGTCTCATCTATATAGTTGAATATAAAATGCACTTTTTATCTTTCATAAATTGTTTCCCAGTGCTAAACCTTTCATCCAAATTTTAAATTTCTGCATTTGTAAATTTCTAAAGCCAGTATAAAGGAATAGTAGTGGTAAAAAAAAAGCACTTGTGGGTTTAACTACCGTATATACTCGAGTATAGGTCGACCCGAATATAAGCCGAGCCCCCTAATTTACCACGAAAAACTGGGAAAACGTATTGACTCGTGTATAAGCCAAGGGTGAGAAATGCAGCAGCTACTGTAAGTGGAAAAGAGGGTCAACAATGCCCATCTGCAGCTGCATGTCCCCTGTGTCCTGTACATACCCCCCTGTGTCCTGTACATACCTCCCTGTGTCCTGTACATACCCCCCTGTGTCCTGTACATACCCCCTGTGTCCATTGCAGCCTACCTGTGCCGATCTGCATCCTCTCTGTGTCCACCATTGCAGTCTTCCTGTGCCGATCGTTATATGCTTCCCTGTGCGATCTGCATCCTGTGTCCCCCATTGCATTCTTCCTGTGCCGCTCAGCGTGTAAGGCAAAACACACGGCGGCCATTCCAATGTTCAAAAGCCGCGCCTCCTCCTTGTCCTCGTCTGTGATAGGAGGAACACTCTGTTTTCCCAGCAGTCAGTGTTCAGTGTTCCGCCTATCACAGACATCCTCTCATCCTCGTCCATGAGATGAGAATGACAGGACGTCCGTGATAGGCGGAACACTGAACACTGACTCACTGCTCGTCCTATCACAGACGAGGAGGAGGCGCAGCTTTTGAACACTGCAATGGCCGCCGTCTGTCTGCATGACTTACTGATCAGGTAGGCAGACGGCGGTGACTCGAGTATAAGCCGAGGGGGGCACTTTCAGCCCTAAAAATAAGGGCTGAAAATCTCGGCTTATACTCGAGTATATACGGTAATCATTTTTTTGTATATTTCTACTTTAAGGGACGTGATAGGAGGTGTGTCCTATGCCTGCATCATTTTGCTACTAGGTGTCCTTCATTTCTATCGCAAAAAGTTGGGAGGTATGATTTAACTATAGTCAGACATGCCATTGTACCTTTTACCAACCTAAACATATTATTCTTGTGTAAAATAACAAATGTCATGTTGCCTTGATGTCATGTGTACACTTTCTTGTCCCTCTTATAGTCCCTGAAAACATTTCACAATGAGACAATCTATACATTGTGGAATTATTACTTCCACAGATTCTGAGTTTTGGGTTTTAATGCTTTCAGGTTTTGCCAATGAAAATCTCAATCAGGTTACTCTATACTTTGTAGAGATGCTGCATCTCTTTTCATAGACATGTTTTCGTAATCTTACTTGTTTATTAAGATAGCCTGCATGATGCAGTCAGTGTGAAGTCAAAATGGAGGAGACTGGTTGACTGATTCTTAATCAAATCACCCTCCTGAATGCAAAATATATTGCTCATTGCTGTATATAGTTCTGAGAAGAGATATTGATATATGCATTGTGGCTGTAGCTAATAAAGAGTAACAAAATATATACTGTATGAATTATTCATAAACGGTCTCAGTTTGAAGACAAGTTCATAGAAGACCCCTGCTTTTCTAATGTCTCCAGCCAACCATTAAACAATATTGAATGTATATATCACCAACTGAAATTAAAACATGCAAGTGTTTATTCTGCAATTGAAATTATGACCAGCGGGGTGCAGCAAAGAGCTTGCATTCTCGTAGGAACGAACTTAACGCCTTGATCTGCGCGCGTCACTTGATATCTGGTTAATATTCATACAATATTTTATGTTTTTGTAGGTACTTGGTGTTGATAAAACTGACAGAGGGGCTTTTAGCAAGTAAATATTTGCAAAACACTATTCAAATGATTTTATTTTCATTTTGTAATTGGCATATATCTCTGAAAGTCAAACATCTGCTCTATGTTTTGTTTAACCTTTCCTATACAGCAGCTTACGATTCACTCCTGTGCATGTAAACATGTTAAATAGGTTGCCTTGATCACATAAGTAATAAGGGGCTAGAAGGGGACCCTGTGGCACCGTCTGTACAGAGTAATGGAGATAAACACAGAAGGACCCCAGTTTGCTTAACCAATGTGTGTACGGCCAGATAAGACCACAATTAACTCCAGAGAAATTAGAGACATAGAAACACATTTACATAAGAGGAAAACAGGACATACTGAAAGTTTAGGAGCTGTTCTATAGCTTGAAGTTGAAAAGGCTGGGAGAGAGAGACATATGGGGAAGAGCAAGAAAAAGAGAGAGAAACAAAGGGAAATTGGTCACAAGAGAAAAACAGAGAGGGAAAGAAAGAAAAAAAAGAGAAATTTGAAAAATTTTATTTAAAGTGATTGTAAATCTCTGAAATAAAAATGAACAAAGCATATTCTTTTATAGTGTGTACCCACCTCAATCCAAAGTACCTAGTGTGATTTCTGTCTGGCCTCTCCCACCTCACACAATCCTGGGAAATGATTGACAGCCTCAGCTGTGAATGTCTCCCTAGGAGACTGTGTAGAGTGGGCATAGGTGTGCGCAGCCTATTGCATTAGGGTGTGCACCCTAAAGCTCAAACACGCATGCGTGTACGTGTGTGTCTACATATATATATATGACCCCGGAAAATTGATCTCCCTCCCGGCACAGTGAAAGAGAAGAGCATAGACACTTCTCTTATGGCAGAGCCGGAAGAGGTAGATAGGTAGAGGTAGATCTTTCACATGTTTCAGCAGCTACACAGAGCGATAATACTAATGCGCATGGGGTGATTAGGGTGTGCCTGGGCACACCCTGTGCGCACACCTATGAGAGTGGGGTATGTTCTTTCCCCCAACTCAGTTCTCAGATTACACTCAGCCTTGTGATGTGTGCTGTGCAGTGTGTAATGTCAGATTGCCACCCCTTGCCACCTGGAGGAAAATAGCCTTTGATCTGTATTCTTTGGATGGCTGTAGAGAATAGAAGGCTGCAGATAAACAGGTACAGTTTATGTAGGGGGATTTGCTTCATCTCTGTGTATCACCTAAGGCTAGTCACTTCACTGGGTATATAAAAGGTTGTACAACCAATTTAAGTATAAGAAAACCCAATGTCCTATAAGATGTGAATCTAATATCATTTTTTTAATGTAAAATAATTTGAAATGTGCAATTAAATTAAAATAATACATATTGATCCTGCCAAAAAAAGGTCTTTGTTCAGTTTTGTCCAGTTACAGGGTGACAATGCTCTGTCTCTATCTTACAGTTGTACGTCTGCATTGCCAACCCTTCATACACTCTCCGAATGAAGACTACAAGTGTCAACGCACATTACACAGCCATGCTATTGTCAGCAGAAATGATGTGCAGTAGTTGCTGCCTTGCTGGAATGCATGCATGTAGACAAAAATAGGCTGCAAAGAGGCTGCTGGAGATCAGCAGCACTGAGATACAATAAGGGATGGGAAAAAAGTATTTTATAAAAAGATTTAATTTATATAATGTTTTAGCAAACTACATTTATTTAATTTAGGGTTTACATCATAGTATATTGTAGATGTGAGAATGAGAAATACACAATAAATGAGAATAAATATGTGATAAAGAATAAGAAAAACACAAATAAGGAATGAAGAGGTGGATGAATAGTGGGAGCAATAGAGAAGGAAGAGGAGGAAGAGGAGAGACAGAAAGGGGGAGAAAAAAGAGGGAGAGGGAATAGTCAAATGGGATTTAGAATGAAGAATGTATCCTGTGAGAGGAGTTGAGGAGTGAATGAAAAGGGAAACAGGCAGTCAGCGAATTAAATAATCAGAGGAAGAATTAGAACAGCAATTGGGATAATAGATTTACCTACCTTGAATTAAAAACCTGACACTTTTCAAGTGTGCCAACTATGCCCACCCTTTATTGATAGAAGTTGTACTTTAACGTCCAACAATGAAAAGCACTCTATGAACCGAGGATTGGAGGATGAGTGGATGAATGATAGGTCTGTCTCCTCCATTTTCATTGCTGAAAGTTAATAGAATAATTATATAAATGGAGTAGAGGGGCAGAAGGTGCTGGCATAGTCAGCATTCTTGATTGGTGCCTATGACCAGTCTAGTAGCTTGTATTAACCCATGCAGCCTGGAAAGATTACTGCCAAGAGGGTATGGGTGGAGGTGCAGAAGTTGCAAGATTTCAATTAGAAGGGCAACCACCAGCACAAGGGACCTTTCTCATTCAAGTACTGTCCCTTATGCTCATAAATATATATATATATATATATATATATATATATATATATATATATATATAAAAATATATATATATATATATATATATATATATATATAAAAAAAAAATATATATATATATATATATATATATATATATATATATATAAACTTAGGCTTTAAACTAAGTAGAGAAGGATATAGAATCAAAAATTGAACTGAGAAAAGACAATGAGAACAGAAAAAATGCATTATTGTCTCCAAAGAATGATTACTCAATATCAGAAATATCATGTGGTAAACATTACAGCTGGACGCATAGTGTATAGAAAGAGGATGGGATTTTTTAGGCACACAAAAAAACAACAAGTATATAAAATTGTCAAAATTTTATTCAACATGGTACTTTTAATAACACATATAGACATAAAATGACCAACATGGTCCGATACAATATACCAACATCCCCCCAGACCGTTACAAATAGCAGTTAACCCCAACACATTTCAATTCAATTGATTTTCATCAAGGGAAAAATTGGGTAATATAGTAAAATTCAGACGAAAGTTTGAAGTGGATGCGAATCCCAATGAACAGGTCTCTATCAAAGCCTAAGTGGCACAGAGGATGCCAAGAAACAACCCCCATGCAAACTGCAGTGTTTCAAAAAATCACAATATTTTAGGACTTATCTTCTACAAGGTCATGGGCGTCCGCAGGTAGGGGCAAGGGGGGTCAAGCGCCACCCGCCAGTGGGGTGACACCATCAAGGTGCTGTCAGGCCCCCCCCATCAGTGTGGTGTGACTTCAGCTCTTTTCCCTGCTCAGTTCAGCAGAGAACTCGGTGGCGCTGTGACAGGAGAAAGGCGAGCTGCGGTCTGTCAGAGGCTCCTTCGCTTGCCCCCCCTTCTCCTGTCAGGAAGAAGAGACGTCAGCCCAGCTTCCTTCCGACTCCATTCTACAGCTCGATCAAGAGAGAGATTGAGAGACTGCAGCCTGGAAAAAAGCTGAGTGAGAGAGCGCTACAGGACAAAGAACAAGGAGTGTGCTTTGCGGAAGCCAGAGAGAGAGCCACGCTGCCCAGAACCACAAAAGAGAGAGCCACGCTGCCCAGCACCACCAGAGAGCGAAAGACTGTGCCAATACCAGGGTACAGACATGCTACACTACTGACCAGAGTCGCCCCCGGGGAACCCAGAGTGAGCGATCATCCAGCCGGAGGGATCACTACTGTAGTTTTGTTGGGTTAGTTGGCCATTATCCATTACTTATCCTAGGGACTGTACTACATCTGCTGTCTCTGACCATGATATACATGTGATAATGACACTGTCGAAAAGGGGCGGTACATGGGTGACCCTAAAACAATGCCTCCCCCCCTAAAAAAAGTTCTGCGGACGCCCATGTACAAGGTTGGAATTTGTTGGCACAGGAACAAACGGCCACCATATGGAGCCTTTAAGAAAACGAACAAAAAGGCATCCAGTAGATCAGTAGACCAAGTGGACGCACCAAGAGTCATTAGGTTATCTAAAAAGTATTTGTATTATCCTATTGATATTGTGACAGAAACTGCGACAGTCCAGAGACCATCCGCTGAAGACAAAAAAGCTGGAAAGCTGGAAGGTCATCAAAACTAGTTCCTACCAGCTGGGGTTATCAGGAACATAATCCAAGATAAAGAGATTCCTGTAATAATTGATTAAAGCCCAACTGAAGTCACAGAAGTACAGTTGTATATAGTCATCCAGATATGCATTGTATTAATATGCCCCATTTTTATAGTTTCACCACTACTGTATTTCAAAGCCCATCTAAACATGACTTCAGGGATTGACCACATTATCCAGTATACTCTAGTGCCTTGTGTACACTTGCGTTGGCCTCTGAAACATGAACTGCGTTGGGGAGCAGTTGGGGGGCAGTAAATACCAACCTGCAAGTGTAAACTAGGCCTGAATGACCTGCTTATTCACAACCCTTTCTCTTTCTCTGTGCATAAGAATTCCTGTGATTAGTGTGGCTTTTACATATCTATGCTAGCATAGAGCACCAATGTGGGAGAGCAAAAAAATTTATTTCCACAAAGAGAAAAAAAGTATTTAAAGGCATTTGAAAGTGAAAATCAGTTACAGAACATAAAATCTGGTGTTACAGGACTATAAAGAGTAAAAAATATGTAAGACTTCATTCAGTTTTGATTGTATATTACCTTGGGAAACAAGATCTCTTTGAATATTTCTATGATATTACATATCTAGGTTTAATGACTTTGTTCCCATAGATAATGGATCCACATGGACATTGCAATTTCCAACAAATTTTAAAAAGTGTATCCTGTATTTTAAGTTGTCAAAAAATGTGGAAATGAATTGCGTCAAGAAAAATGTCATTAAGAGAATGCATTTAAGTCATATATGAAACCTAATTTCTATGGTTTATTAGGACTTGATTGCACTTAGAATTGCATATACACTGGAGATATCTTTCATCTTATAATGCATCAATCATAGACTATCTTAATATGTGATTGTGTCTATGCTTCAGTGGTCACAAAATGTAATTTACCTGCATAGAGTGATTATGAGCAAAAAAGAATGATCCGCAATTTGCATGCATTCTCACTATGCTTTGTTACAATTATTGTCTTGTTTTACAAAGTTTCATGATGGCCTTAAAGTGTATGCTACCCCAAAAAAATAAAAATCCATATATGTATTCTGATATAAATATATATCCTATTATATAGGTCTGTAAATAGTTTATTGCTTGTTTTTTTTTTTTGCTAAATACCTGGTGATCCTGGTTTCAATCCAACCACTCTAGACATAGAAGTACTGTAGATCCATCCTGGTGTGGTAAGTTTGTGTCTTTTGACTTGACTTGGGAGCTACTGGACCCCTACAGGACAGCTGCAGAGGTCCCACTGTTCTCTGAGCAGCTCAGGGGTTTTCTATGGAGCTCCTAGTATGATGTCAGCGGAAGCCGCCAAGCATCTTCTGCAGGCTCCACCTCCAGTCACCCTCTGAGCTTTTGTAAATCTGTTGCAATCAGTGTTTCCACCTGGCCGTATATTTACGGGCAGCCTGTAAAAACAGGGCACTTTTCTCCCTGCCCGTAAATGCCCATAGCAGGCGAAAAGTGGCAGTGAAAAATGGCTAGGATCAGCTCAGTTCGGAACTACACAATGCGCAGTTACGGGGATGCCCGAGACAACTCAATCCTTTTCTGTATTTGGCTGGTGCCGGCAGGCAGGACCCGGGCCAGGGGCAGGTCTGGTCTGACACCAGGAGCGGAGCCAAGCAGGCGGAATGGAGCCTCGGCTCGTGGTGGCCTCATGGTGGCCTCATGGTGGAGTGTGACTCTGTGCTTCTGGACAGACGGCATCCATCCATGATAACGGAGGAAGTTATGGACACCAGCCCAGTCACAGGTCAGTCAGACAAAGTCTTTGCTGTTCAGCTGCCTGTTAACACATAATGCAGCAGATTGAAATATACATTAACCCGGATCCAGCTACACAAGACAAATCTGTAATTTTACTCTGCTCTGGCAAACACAAATGTGAGAGCTGAAGAAAATTTATTGTATTAGAAAGTAGCTTTTTAATAGGTACAATGTAAAACCATTTTTTCAGCAAACATTAGGCTTTTAAATTAGAGCCCTTCTGTGGGCAATCTTAAACCGCCCTCCTAAATGCTCCTTTCCACTCCTGTACCAAAAAAAAAATGAAATCCATTGCCATACATCCCTCACTGGTGCCTCAACCAGGTGTGAAGACCAGTGACCCAGCACTGCTGCCTGTGTGCAGACCAACTGGACCCCCCCCCCCCCGGCAGGCCACATTAACCAGCAGGTGATTGGTTGGGGAAGGGATCACCGCTCCAGGTGGATGTGTGGAAATGGCACTCTCCTCAAGGTGGAAGCATCAGGTGCAGGCTTAGCATATAGCAATTAGAAGAGAGAGGGTCTGGACAGCCGCACTCCAATAAAATGCCTTTATAGCTATGACTAAGCACTGTTGAGAGTGTGAAACGCGTCAGTTTTTATCCTGTACCTTGCTGTGGTTTGTACTTTTGTTATTTCGCACAATAAAGGCGTTTTTATTGGAGTGCGGCTGTCCAGACCTTCCCTCTTCTAACAGCAGGTGGTTGGTTGCTAGGAAGCTGGGCAGTACTAACAACCAATCACCAGCTTGTTCATGTGAAAAGGTAATTTTCGCAGCTCCCACTCCTGCCCTCCATCCAGTACTGTGCAGTGTTGCTAACTGTCAGTATTACTATCTTATTGGCAGCCATCAACTAACAGGTACTTTTCTCCTACTAGTAAATGCGAATGACAGGAAAAAAGTTGCCAGTAAAAAATATGGGTGTGACGCTTGGCTTGGAACTGCGCATGCACATTTCTGATCTGTAGCCGGTTTAGACCAGCTGAGCGCCTGCTACAGTGTGTTCGGGTAGCGCCGACAGGGGTGGGTCTGGCGGAGTGAGTGCCTGAGCGTGTGGTGTGATATCATGGTGCATGGGAGCCGAGTTGAGCGTCCGGAACCTTGTGTGTGGGTCTGCAGGACGGCAGCAAGGCAAGCCGGTAGCAGGACTGTCAGTGCTGGTTGGACTGGAGTGGACTGAAGGGACCGCCTGGCATGGAGAGAGACTGTCACTGTGACTCAGAAGGGGACGTGTCGTGTCAGTGGAATGTCATCATCATCTGTGCTACTGCACACTGCTGTCAGTGTCACTGTGAGAGTCAATTTCATGTGTGTGCCGCCCATTCTAATTTCTTGCCCTCCTGTCTCTGAGCTACTTACTATATCGCAAATAAAATAAGAAATATGTTTTTTGCCTTTGGGATCACATGATCGGTCTCCTCCCCGCTGACAGGACGTGGAGCTGTGTGTTTACACACACAGCTCCACGGTCCCGCCCGGTCCCGTTGTTTTAACGGGCAATCGCGGGTGCCCGGCGGACATCGCGGGCGCCGGGCACTCGCACCGGGTCCCGAGCGATGCCGCGGGCGCGCGCGCGCGCCGCCGGCGGCGCGCGCGCGCCCCCCAGGCGGCCGGGAACCCGAGGACGTCATATGACGCCCACCCAGGATGGTAGATCCACCTTGTGGGCGTCATATGACTATGGGCGGGTATTGAAGTGGTTAAATACTTTTTTCCTCTTGGTGGAAATACATTTTTTTGCTCTCCCACATTGGTGCTCTATGCTAGCATAGATATGTAAAAGCCACACTAATCACAGGAATTCTTATGCACAGAGAAAGAGAAAGGGTTCTGAATAAGCAGGTCATTCAGGCCTAGTTTACACTTGCAGGTTGGTATTTACTGCCCCCCAACTGCTCCCCAACGCAGTTCACGTTTCAGAGGCCAACGCAAGTGTAAACAAGGCACTAGAGTATACTGGATAATGTGGTCAATGTTTAGATGGGCTTTGAAAGACAGTAGTGGTGAAACTATGAAAATGGGGCATATTGATACATTGCATATCTGGATGACTATATACAACTGTACTTCTATGACTTCAGTTGGGCTTTAATCAATTATTACAGGAATCTCTTTATCTTGGATTATGTTCCTGATAACCCTAGCTGGTAGGAACTAGTTTTGATAACCTTCCATCTTTTTTGTCTTCAGCGGATGGTCTCTGGACTGTCGCAGTTTCTGTCACAATATCAATAGGATAATACAAATACTTTTTAGATAACCTAATGACTCTTGGTGCGTCCACTTGGTCTACTGATCTACTGGATGCCTTTTTGTTCGTTTTCTTAAAGGCTCCATATGGTGGCCGTTTGTTTCTGTGCCAACAAATTCCAACCTTGTAGAAGATAAGTCCTAAAATATTGTGATTTTTTGAAACACTGCAGTTTGCATGGGGGTTGTTTCTTGGCATCCTCTGTGCCACTTAGGCTTTGATAGAGACCTGTTCATTGGGATTCACATCCACTTCAAACTTTCGTCTGAATTTTACTATATCACCCAAAATGAAAATCAATTGAATTGAAATGTGTTGGGGTTAACTGCTATTCGTAACGGTCTGGGGGGATGTTGGTATATTGTATCGGACCATTTTGGTCATTTTATGTCTATTTATGTTATTAAAAGTACCATGTTGAATAAAAGTTTGTCAATTTTATATACTTGTTGTTTTTTTGTGTGCCTTAAAAATCCCATCCTCTTTCTATACACTATGCGTCCAGCTGTAATGTTTACCCCATGATATTTCTGATATTGAGTAATCATTCTTTGGAGACAATAATGCATTTTTTCTGTTCTCATTGTCTTTTCTCAGTTCAATTTTTGATTCTGTACCCTTCTCTACTTAGTTTAAAGCCTAAGTTTATATATATATATATTTTTTTATATATATTTATGAGCATAAGGGACAGTACTTAAATGAGAAAGGTCCCTTGCGCTGGTGGTTGCCCTTCTAATTGAAATCCTGCAACTTCTGCACCTCCCCCCATACCCTCTTGGCAGTAATCTTTCCAGGCTGCATGGGTTAATACAAGCCACTAGACTGGTCATAGGCACCGATCAATAATGCTGACTATGCCAGCACCTTCTGCCTCCCTACTCCATTTATAGAATTATTCTATTAACTTTCAGCAATGAAAATGGAGGAGACAGACCTACCATTCATCCGGTCATCCCCTAATCCTAGGTTCATAGAGTGCTTTTCATTGTTGGACGTTAAAGTACAACTTCTATGAATAAAGGGTGGGCATAGTTGGCACGCTTGAAAAGTGTCAGTTTTTTTATTCAAGGTAAATCTATTACCCCACTTGATGTTCTAATTCTTCCTCTGATTATTTAATTAGCTGACTGGCTGTTTCCCTTTCATTCACTAACTCCTCTCACAGGATACATTCTTCATTCTAAATCCTATTTGCCTATTCCCTCTACCTTTTTTTTCCTCCCCTTTCTGTCTCTCCTCTTCCTCCTCTTCCTCCTCTATTGCTCCCACTATTCATCCACCTCTTCATTCCTTATTTGTGTTTTTCTCATTCTTTCTCACATCTTTATTCCTTTCCCACTCTCACATCTACAATGTACGATTTGCACTAAGTAGATGTAAACCCTAAATTAAATAAATTTAGTTTGCTAAAACATTATATAAATTAAATCTTTTTATAAAATACGTTTTTCCCATCCCTTATTGTATCTCAGTGCTGCTGATCTCCAGCAGCCTCTTTGCAGCCTATTTTTGTCTACATGCATGCATTCCAGCAAGGCAGCAACTACTGCGCATCATTTCTGCTGACAATAGCATGGCTGTGTAATGTGCGTTGACACTTGTAGTCTTCATTCGGAGAGTGTATGAAGGGTTGACAATGCAGCCTTCTATTCTCTACAGCCACCCAAAGAATACAGATCAAAGGCTATTTTCCTCCAGGTGGCAAGGGGTGGCAATCTGACATTATGGTCTAGAGCCCTACGGACGACATGAGTAACGATGACACATATGGTCTAGAGCCCTACGGACGACATGAGTAACGATGACATATAGGGACAACACAAAACTCACCAACATGAAATAGACCTGAAAGTGTGCCTTGGTCTACCGTATGGTACGCCAAAATAAGGGGGCATACCCTAGATAAAGAATGATAAGAAGTAGTTATGGAATAATGTGGAATGAGTATTCAGTCTGGGGTAAGAATACTTAGAAGAGGCTTTTAAAAGGGGAGGGTGGGCGGGTATCACGCACAGGAAACCGACAAAGACCGGCGGCCTTTGGGCTGCTTAAATACCCTCCGGGCTCCTCCCATAACTTCAGGCCGGTACCCGGCCTTCCAATTTATGGTCTAGAGCCCTACGGACGACATGAGTAACGATGACATATAGGGACAACACAAAACTCACCAACATGAAATAGACCTGAAAGTGTGCCTTGGTCTACCGTATGGTACGCCAAAATAAGGGGGCAAAAACCTTCAGGTAGGGGATAATTATTTATTAGAGGTAATGTCACTGAGTGAGTCGAGCAAAGGCCTGAGCCATCTCTAACTGTGGGTTAGGAATGTAGCGAGAGAAGCAGGCCGACTTCCACCGACCCAGTTTCTTGATTACGTGGTCCGGAACCCCCTGTCTTGAGGCCGTCGTGGCCGCCCCGATCCGGAACGAATGCCCGGAGTACTGGCTGGGGTCCAACTGAAGATGGCCGAGAAGGACCCGGACATGTTCCACGAACTGCGAAGAGTTAAGGGCTTTCACCGGAAAAGGTAGCAGTGGACTGGCCCCTGGGCAGTCGGACAGCAGTGCCGTCAGGCGGTCCAACACGGCAACTGGGCACCAGTTGTTGTGAGTCCTGTACAGGTGAATATCTACTCCGGAACCTCGCTGTTGGGTTTTGGATGTCGTCAAGTGAAGGACGTAGTGATCCTGGTGGCGATAGAGATTATTTCTACGCAAGACTGGACCGGCTGGGTGGCTGCGAGTGAACTCGCTGGGCCGCAGAAACCCGTAAAACGCCATGTGTATCGCAGCCTGCAGGACGGTACTGAGGAGGAGACCGAAAGGGGACCTATCCAGGATGTCAGACATCCCCTTGAAGATCTCCCCCGTGATAGGCAGCCGCTTTGAGCTGACTGGCGGCTGGTGTTTCTGAACTCCACGTAGTAGAGCCCTCACGGCGTGGCAGGAGAACACCGAAGGCCTTGCGGGGTCTTGAAGTGACAAATAGTGCTGCACCCCGGCCACGTACTGGCGTATCGTGCTGTGTGACAGTGCTAGGTGTGAATGGCAGTAGGCGATGAACGCCAAGACCTGCTTGAGGCTGGAAGACTCGCGAGGCCGCTGGGGCAGGAACTTGTTAAACGCCCTCCAGGCCGTCTGGTAGGCCCGACGGGTGTTGCGGGCGAGTGAGGCGTTGATGATATCGGTAGCTGAGTGTAGATGTGGGGCTAGTCCAAGGTCAGTTGTGACCAATCCGGGATAGTGGCTGAATGACGGCAGGCTCCTGGCACCTGTTCAAAGAAAGAAACAAAGTTAAAACGGGAGAGTGCGTCCGCTGCTGCGTTGAACTTCCCTGGAATGAAGGAGCAGTACACATTGAACTGATGCTGTAGGGATAGCTGGACCAGTCTGCGGAGGAAGGACATGACGGGCCTGGACTTAGACCTGCCCTTGCTGATGATCTCGGCTGTGGCTTGATTGTCTGTCGAGAAAGCCACCGTCTGTCCAGACCAATGGTGACCCCATAGGTGGGCGGCTGCTACAATAGGGAAGAGCTCAAAGAGGGCTGACGTAGTAGTAAAGCCCGGTGTGGCTAGTGCTTGAGGAGGCCACGGGGCGGCGAACCACAAATGGCCAAAAATGGCGGCGCATCCTGTGGATGCCGCCGCGTCGGTCACCACCTGTGGTGACTGCGTGGACACGACTGGGATAAACAGGGACACACCGTTCCAATCACTAAGAAAGTGCTCCCACATGGCCAGATCTGCCCTGGCTGCAGAATCCAGCCTGATGACCTGGTCTGGGTCCTGCGTGTAGGACAGGAAGACCAGCAACCGGGACACAAAGGAGCGGCCCTGGGGGATGATCCTCACGGCAAAGTTCAGCATCCCGAGGAGAGACTGAAGTTGCTTCTGAGTACATCCCCCCCCCCGGGTGAACTCTCGCAGAACCGTCCTGATACGGTCCAACTTATCTGCTGGAAGGCTGGCCTGCATGGCCAACGTGTCAAGGTCGACGCCCAGGAACGTGATCTTGTGTGCCGGGCCGTCAACCTTGTGCTCCGCTATGGGGACGTTCAGATTGTCGAAAACCGTCCTCAACTTTCCAAGGTCCCCTGGGGGAGCCCCGGGCGGCTCTATCAAAAGGAAGTCATCCAAATAATGGATGACCTCGTGGCACTGTGCCTCATGGAGAAGGATCCACGCCAGGGTCTCGGCGAACTTGTCAAATAGCCAAGGACTACTTTTAGACCCGAAGGTCAATTTGGTCGCGAAATAATATCGCTCCCTCCACTTGATGCCATGCCAGCACCACAAGGAAGGATGGATGGGCAGCAGCTCGAAGGCGTCGGATATGTCCGCCTTCGAGAGCCACGCACCCACCCCTGCCCTGAGAATGGCCTGGATAGCCATGTCTACCGAAGCGTACTTCAGCGAGAACTCCTCGGAGGGGATGAGCGAGTTGAGACTGGGAACGACGGAAGAATGAGGCGCTGACAGATCATACACCAGACGTTTTTTATTTGAAAACTTTCCCTGCACAAGCCCGATAGGGCTAACCCTCCAGATGCTGAAGGGGGATTGACAGAACGGGCCTATCATGAAGTCCCGATCCAACTCCGTCTGCAAAAGGACATCAATCGCTGGCTCGTCTGTTGCTGCTGAGCGTAAATTCGGACATTCGTGGGTGGAGTGGGGCAGGGTGATGAGCCCGGTATGGAACCCCTCAGTGAAGCCTCGGATGAGGTAGCTGGCGAGTGACGGAGTGGGGTGTGAGGTCAGGTAAACGCCGAGCCAAAGGACATTGACCCGGCTTAGTCATGGTCTCTTCTGTTTGACCTCACACAGGATCCTGGGGTGCGCCCTCTGGCACAGGGTGCAAACGTGCAAGAGCCGGCACTGGCTGAAATTGCAGGAGCCGTAATTAAAATTGTTGCAAATGGCGGCTCCCCCAACCATCCGCACCGGACGTCCCAATTTGTCCATCTTTCGCCCTTGCACCGGGGCCTGCTGAGCCTGGCTCGTGCTGGCAGAGGCCGTGCTAGCTATCGGATGGACAGAGGCTACGTTGGCACACCAGACCATGGTGTGAGACGCTGACTGACAGACAGCACATAGCGGGGAGCGAAGGCCTGCAAAGTGGCGGCAGAACAATTCCGTGTCCACTACGCTCCAGTCCGTTGGCAAATGGAACTGTGTGAATCTGGCTGTGGCTTTGGCCGAGAAGGACCGATGGTAGTCGTAGAACGCTGAGCCACCGTATTTGTGGCCCAGGTCTACGACCAAATGGAGGTAGAGGTCCAGCTCTTCCCGTCTGCCGGGGGAGGCTGAGCACAGCACGTCTCTAAACATGCCGAAAGCGAGCGTGAATTCGGGCACCGTGAGCTTCCTGTTGAGCCTCGGATCCTTCGCTTTCAACACCACCGAGACATCCCCCCAGGTGTAGGCCTTGTTCTCGGCCAAGTCATGGACCGAGATCAAGAGTGAGGCCAGATTGACGTCTTTGCCCTCTAGAATGTCCTTCCTTACGCTGGGTGGCACCAGGTGGGAAGGGTGAACGGTAGGCGTGGCAAGCTCACTACCTGCGGCCGGTGCACTGATGGCTGGGACCACCGCGTGGTCCGGAACCGTGGCAGCCGGGCTGGCCTCTAGCCGAGACACCCTGTCCTGGACCTCCACGATCGAGGAAGACAGGGAAGACACGAGGGTGTGTAGCTGGGCAACGGCGGCTGAAATCGATTCCAGAGACGCCTGCTGGCTGCTGGGGCTTGCTGCGGCCGGTGGTGGGAAGAGAAGCCTGAACAGCTCCGCCTTCCTGGCCGTGGACGAGAAGGGTATCCCTCTGCGTCTCAGCTCGGCGGACAGCCTGGGAATTGTCCATGCCCTAAGAGACTGGACACTGCCAGCCTCGGAGGCTGACGCCGGAGATAGTGGGGTGGTGAGGTCATCGCTGCCAACTGACGACATGGCGGCTGCCAAGACCTGTAACTTGGTAGACTGGTCACGTGTCTGCAGGCTGGGCCTAAAAGGTGACAAGAAATGAGTTTGGACGTGTCACCTATGATATACGTACCTGCCACAAGAAAGCAGGAGCCCCCCGTGCCCTTGTGTTTTTTTTTTTTTTTTTTTTTTTTTTTTTTTTTTTTTTTTTTTTGTTACCTGCTGGAACCCTGATCAAGTTGGCGCAGGTGGACCTACTGAATCCGACTGACCTGAGAGAGTGTGAGAAAAAATACCTATTTAAGAGCCTAAAACTGCTGCCGTCCAGAGCGACGGAACCCAACGCAGATGATAACAACAGGCGATAGTGACTTGAGTCGACTGCCGAGATCGCTGTGGGATCAACTGACAGATGACAACACGAACGACTGACTTGACACGTTGCCTTACTGAATGAACTTCCCGTGACAGGGCCCGGCCCGTTCGTACCGTATGGGGGTGACTGTGGGCCGGACTCTGGAGCACGTACAGAATGAGGCCACCATGAAACTAGGCCGACTGCCTAGGTATGCTGAGGCCGAACTGTGACATCCAGCTGCCACCGAGTCCGACTCCAAGCTCCCCCCTTTTTTTTTTTTTTTCTTTTTTTTTTTTTTTTTTTTCCTTTTTTTTTTTTTTTTTTTTGAAATGCGGCCGGCCTAGGGCACGCCGGCGCGAATTCGTACAAGCGGGTGACCAATTAACACCGGGCGTGGTAAGGTGACACAGAAATGATATAACATGACAAGGGCAAGAATCAAAGTTTTTTTTTTTTTTTTTTTTTTTTTTTTGCGACTCCGCCCCTGGCGCATGTATTGAAATGAGGCCGAGCCTAGGGCACGCCGACACGAATTTAGTGCGAAGAAGTGACTCCATTCATGCCGGGCGTGGTAGGGTGACAGAAATGAGATACCATGACAGGGGCAAGAATCAGGAATGTACGTAAACCAGTGATGCGATTCTGCCCTTGGCGCATGTATTGAAATGAGGCCGTGCCTGGGGCACGCCGACATGAATTCAGTGCGAAGAAGTGACTCCATTCATGCCGGGCGTGGTAGGGTGACAGAAATGAGATACCATGACAGGGGCAAGAATCAGGAATGTACGTAAACCAGTGATGCGATTCCGCCCTTGGCGCATGTATAGAAATGAGGCCGTGCCTAGGGCACGCCGACACGAATTTAGTGCGAAGAGGTGACTATATTCACGCCGGGCGTGGTAAGGTGACAGAAATGAGATACCATGACAGGGGCAAGAATCAGGAATGTACGCAACCAGTGATGCGATTCCGCCCTTGGCGCATGTATTGAAATGAGGCCGTGCCTAGGGCACGCCGACACGAATTTAGTGCGAAGAAGTGACTACATTCACACCGGGCGTGGTAAGGTGACAGAAATGAGATACCATGACAGGGGCAAGAATCTGGAATGTACGCAACCAGTGATGCGATTCTGCCCTTGGCGCATGTATAGAAATGAGGCCGTGCCTAGGGCACGCCGACACGAATTAGTGCGGGGAAGTGACTGCATTCATGCCGGGCGTGGTAAAGTGACAGAAATGATATGCCATGACAGGGGCAAGAATCAGGAATGCCCGCAGCCAGTAAAGTGATTCCGCCCTTGGCGCATGTATCGAAATGAGGCCGGGTAGTCGTGCATCTGGATCGCCCCGATCGGAGCATGCGTGGATGCGACCGGACCAGGATCGAAGCGATGGCATGAACGCCCTGATTAACTGATGCGAAATGATAGCATGACCGAATGGCCTGGTACGTTAGCCACGTTTGAAATGATGAAATGATTGTCATGCTAATTCGTGAAATGTTTCGACACGGTCGAAGTGATTCGTACAACTAGAATGCCAACAGTGCTTCGGAATATGATAGCGATTCGGCACGCTCGCTAGCGCCACCAATTCGGATAATGGCAGAACATGAACGATACGTGTGAGTGCGAACGGCACCCGTGCGTGAGTTATGTTGAACGATTCGGAGACTGTGTAGCCCGCTCGTGTAAGGGAACCCTAAGTGCCGGATGCGACATCGGTCGGAGTGTCTGTGGCGGGCGGCCCTGAATGTGCGTGCCGTTAGATGGCTCCCGATCGGGTACAACAAAACGTGCGAGTAAGTGTTCAGGTTTCGAGACAAGCAGCGCGTGGCTCGTGAGCTACGCAGATCACAGTTTAGTGACATGATAAGCAGTGCATGAGAACGTAAAACATGGGAGCCGAAGCCCTACCTGCGACAGCCGAACCAGACTCTTTGTACGAAACTGCGACTCGACGACACGAGTGCGACACGAAGGGACGACACAACTTACGAACACGGAACACGGGACTGCAACAAGAGAAGACGGATAGACGAAAAACGGAGCTCACGAGCCGGCACCAAGAGCGCTTGTCACGAACGAGTCGGTCCTAGATGTCTGACGTATCAGATATCACGCACAGGAAACCGACAAAGACCGGCGGCCTTTGGGCTGCTTAAATACCCTCCGGGCTCCTCCCATAACTTCAGGCCGGTACCCGGCCTTCCAATATATGTAGACACACACGTACACGCATGCGTGTTTGAGTTTTCCTCTTATGTAGATGTGTTTCTATGTCTCTAATTTCTCTGGAGTTAATTGTGGTCTTATCTGGCCGTACACACATTGGTTAAGCAAACGGGGGTCCTTCTGTGTTTATCTCCATTACTCTGTACAGACGGTGCCACAGGGTCCCCTTCTAGCCCCTTATTACTTATGTGATCAAGGCAACCTATTTAACATGTTTACATGCACAGGAGTGAATGGTAAGCTGCTGTATAGGAAAGGTTAAACAAAACATAGAGCAGATGTTTGACTTTCAGAGATATATGCCAATTACAAAATGAAAATAAAATCATTTGAATAGTGTTTTGCAAATATTTACTTGCTAAAAGCCCCTCTGTCAGTTTTATCAACACCAAGTACCTACAAAAACATAAAATATTGTATGAATATTAACCAGATATCAAGTGACGCGCACAGATCAAGGCGTTAAGTTCGTTTCTACGAGAATGCAAGCTCTTTGCTGCACCCCGCTGGTCATAATTTCAATTGCAGAATAAACACTTGCATGTTTTAATTTCAGTTGGTGATATATACATTCAATATTGTTTAATGGTTGGCTGGAGACATTAGAAAAGCAGGGGTCTTCTATGAACTTGTCTTCAAACTGAGACCGTTTATGAATAATTCATACAGTATATATTTTGTTACTCTTTATTAGCTACAGCTACAATGCATATATCAATATCTCTTCTCAGAACTATATACAGCAATGAGCAATATATTTTGCATTCAGGAGGGTGATTTGATTAAGAATCAGTCAACCAGTCTCCTCCATTTTGACTTCACACTGACTGCATCATGCAGGCTATCTTAATAAACAAGTAAGATTACGAAAACATGTCTATGAAAAGAGATGCAGCATCTCTACAAAGTATAGAGTAACCTGATTGAGATTTTCATTGGCAAAACCTGAAAGCATTAAAACCCAAAACTCAGAATCTGTGGAAGTAATAATTCCACAATGTATAGATTGTCTCATTGTGAAATGTTTTCAGGGACTATAAGGCCCCTTTCACACGGACGGACCGTCTATCCGTTTTTCTTCCATCCGTCGACGGACGACAATGCATTCCTATGGGCAGACGGATGAACATCCGTCACCATCAGTTAACCTCTGCTTCCGTTTTTATCATTTTTTTTTAACGTACAAGGCTACGTCCAGATCCGTCAAAACGGATATTAACTGACGTTGACGGACATTGTCCGTCAACGTCCGATCCGTTAAGATCCGTTTGAAAGAAAAACATGGGAGGAGCAATGCATTCTGGGTAATTTTCTAGGGAACAAAACGTATACAAAAACGGATGAAAAAACGGACGTAAACGTGTGCATTTACGGATGTAAGGGGATGTTAACGGAAGAAAAGACGGATGAAAACGGACATTAACGGAACGGATGACGGATGAAAACTGATGAGACAATGGATAAGAACTGATACGTTTTTGACGTGCCTAAACTGACTGCGTCCGTGTGAAAGGGGCCTTAGAGGGACAAGAAAGGGTTTGTGGCTCTCCTACATTTGTCTTAGTGCCGCGTACACATGATCAGAAATTCTGCCAACAAAAGACAGATGAGAGATTTTGGTTGGAAAATGCGACCGTGTATATGCTCCATCACACTTTTGCTGGCCGAATTTCCGCCAGCAAAAGATTGAGAGCAGATTCTCAATTTTTCGGTCAGAACAAGTTTCAATCGCAAATTCTGATCGTCTGTAGCAATTTTGACACGGAAGCATTTGGCTTCGTTTCAACTTCATTTTCTCGGCTGGTCGTAGTGTTGTACGTCACCGCATTCTTGGCAGTCGAAAGTTCAGAGAACTTTTGTGTGACCGTGTGTATGAAAGCCAAGCTTGAGAGGAATTCTGTCGGAAAAAACATCCAAGATTTTTCCAACGGAAAATCTGCTCGTGTGTACACGGCATAAAAGAAACCTATACCTGAGAAACATGACAAATGCCTTTCCTATTTGCCTACAAAAATGGAAACTGAAGCAAAGGCTGCTGCCCAACCAGCTGTTGACAAGACCTGCCTAGAAGGACATTGTTTCCAATCAAGCCCTAATGAAGGGAGAGTTTTTGGACCCCCCACTACAAAACGCTACTTTTTGAATTGTCCACCTACATTTATTGGAATAAAGTTATAGCTGTACTAATTAGCAGTGGTGTGGCACTTCAGTTTTAATTTTTTATTGCATTAACCCCTTCACGACCATGCTATAGCCGGAAGACGGCCACAGCGTGGTCGCACATTGCCAGGAGGGCGTCATATGATGTCCTCTCGTGCTTGCGCGTCCCACGTGCCCCCTGAAGCGCACAGCGGCAGCATCTGTGATCACAGATCAGGGTAAAGAGTCAATCACAGCTGCTCTTTACCATTTGACCAACTGTGTCCAATCACAGCTTATCACAGTGCAAGCAGGATTTGCAGACTGTCGACAATCCTCTCCTCACACTGACAGCGTGTGAGGAGAGCTAATAACCAGCAAATCCACACAGGGTACATCTACACTGATAATCAGGGCACTGATCATCAGTGTCCGGATGATCAGTGCAGCTCCAACAGTGCCCACCAGTGCTGCCAATTAGTGCCCACCCGTGCTGCCTGTCAGTGCCCATCAGTGATGCCTGTCAGTGCCTATCAGCCTTGCCTATCAGTGGCCATCAGTGCTGCCCTAATAGTGCCATCAGTGCCACCAATCAGTGCTCATCAGTGCTGCCCAATTAGTGCCATCAGTGCCGGCTATCAGTGGCCATCAGTGCCGGCTATCAGTGCCCATCAGTGCCGCCTATCACTGCTGCATATCAGTGCAGCCTCATCAGTGCTTCTTCATCAGTGCCGTCTCATCACTGCCCATCAGTGCCTAGCAGTGCCGCTTAATCAGTGCCCATCAGTGCAGCCTCATTAGCGCACATCAGCGAAGAAGAAAAATTACTTATTTACAAAATTTTATAACAGAAACTAAGAAAAAAGTTTTTTTCTTCTTTTTTACATTTTCAGTCTTTTTTTGTTTGTTTAGCAAAAAATAAAAAACCCAGTGGTAAATAAAAGAAAGATCTATCTGTCTCAAAAAAATGCTAAAATTTCATTTGGGTACAGTGTTGTATGACCGTGCAATTGTCATTCAAAGTGCGACAACGCTGAAAGCTAAAAATTGGCCTGGGCAGGAAGGGGGTGAAAGTGCCCAGTAGGCAAGTGGTTAACCTACCAGCCAAGGAGACTGTGGAGATCCTCCGGGGTGTAGCAGCCACCTGCCTTGGAACTTGATTATTTACATCAACATCAATACTTAAAGCGGTTCTACACTGTGTTTGACTTTTTTTTTTGTGTGTCTTATGTGCTGTAATGTGCTTTGCATAAATGTCACTCACCTGTTTGAGTTCTTGGTCTTCTTTCTTCTGTTTTTCGTCCGGAATGTGAACTTTTAAAACCTCTTCATGACGGCTTCCATCTTCAGTGTGGGCACCTGAAACGACACCGGTCCTTTTCTTCCGGGTTGCTGGCCCACAATCCACCTGTGGATTTTCGCCGATTTTGCGCGTGCGCAGTAACGGCGCCAACAGCTCAGGTTGCCATCACAACGGCAAATCCCGCGAGATTTCGCCTCGGGACCCCCGCAAAGTCTCCTGGGATTGATCCCAGGAGACACAGCGAGATAGCCCACAAGACACAGCGCCAGGTCCCAGAAGACATTGCGAAGTAGAAGGAAGCGACGACGATCGACGCAGAGAGCCCGCCCACCGCCGCAGGGAGAAGAACACAGATGAAGCCATCATTCAAGGTAAGCTTAAAAGATGCAGAATTGAACCGTCAATTCTGTCATCTTACAGGATAGGGAAGCCATAGAGACATACTTCTATGGATGGGTGCAGAACCGCTTTTAAATAGAAATACCTATAAGACACCCTTATGGATCTAGTGCTATTTTTCCATTTCCCTGTGCTATTTGCCTGGTTTACTTTGGCTTTAGTGCTTTCTAATCGAGAACAGTTATTCAGCAAAAAAAAAATTATAACTCTCGAATTGGATGCTTGTTGTATGTTAGGGCCTGCAGAACCATTAAATCAACATTACATGCAAACAGCAATTTCAGGTAGAGAGGTCAACAAAGGCGGTCTTTATATTTAATTCAGTATCAGTTCCTTTAAAATGAATCCCACCTCTGAGAGTTGCCTTATTCTAAAGCAATATCAAATGGCATGACACATTAAATACTTTCACAGTACACTGAGGAAGGTGTATATCAGTGGGTCAGTGTTCTAGTCATACAGTATCTCCCTTGTTGTTACAATTGGCATAAGATAGATTGTTTTAAACATGCATGACTGTTTGAATTTAGTAATATATGTCCCTTCCTATATTTGATGCTTGTCTGGCTATATTTCTTTCATTTTTTTTTTCTTTTCTGCTTTAATGGGTTTACATAACTTAATCATAAATGATATTATAGAATATGGAACAGACAGCTGTAATGTAAATCAGGCAACATGACATTTGTTATTTTACACAAGAATAATATGTTTAGGTTGGTAAAAGGTACAATGGCATGTCTGACTATAGTTAAATCATACCTCCCAACTTTTTGCGATAGAAATGAAGGACACCTAGTAGCAAAATGATGCAGGCATAGGACACACCATCCCTTAAAGTAGAATTATACAAAAAAAATTACGGTATATATCCTCGAGTATAAGCTGAGATTTTCAGCCCTTTTTTTAGGACTGAAAGTTCCCCCCTCAGCTTATACTCGAGTCAACACCGTCTGCCTACCTGATCAGCGTGTCATGCAGACAGACGGCGGCCATTGCAGTGTTCAAAAGCTGTGCCTCCTCGTCGTCTGGGATAGGACGAGCAGTGAGTCAGTGTTCAGTGTTCCGCCTATCACGGACGTCCTGTCATTCTCATCTCATGGACGAGGATGAGAGGATGTCTGTGATAGGCGGAACACTGAACACTGACTGCTGGGAAAACAGAGTGTTCCTCCTATCACGGACAAGGACAAGGAGGAGGCGCGGCTTTTGAACATTGGAATGGCCGCCGTGTGTTTTGCCTTACACGCTGAGCGGCACAGGAAGAATGCAATGGGGGACACAGGATGCAGATCGCACAGGGAAGCATATAACGATCGGCACAGGAAGACTGCAATGGTGGACACAGAGAGGATGCAGATCGGCACAGGTAGGCTGCAATGGACACAGGGGGGTATGTACAGGACACAGGGGGTATGTACAGGACACAGGGAGGCATGCAGCTGCAGATGGGCATTGTTGACCCTCTTTTCCACTTACAGCAGCTGCTGCATTTCTCACCCTTGGCTTATACACGAGTCAATACGTTTTCCCAGTTTTTCGTGGTAAATTAGGGGGCTCGGCTTATATTCGGGTCGACCTATACTCGAGTATATACGGTAGTTAAACCCACAAGTGCTTTTTTTTTACCACTACTATTCCTTTATACTGGCTTTAGAAATTTACAAATGCAGAAATTTAAAATTTGGATGAAAGGTTTAGCACTGGGAAACAATTTATGAAAGATAAAAAGTGCATTTTATATTCAACTATATAGATGAGACCAAAATGAGGGACAAATGAGGAGGAAAGAGGGACAGAGGGACTTTGTTCCAAATCAGGGACAGTCCCTCGAATTCAGGGATAGTTGGGAGCTATGGTTAAAGTGGTTCTGAAGGCTGAAGGTTCTTTACTTGTATGCATTCTCTGCAAGGTAAAAAAAAACCTATGTGCAGCTCCCCCTCCCAGCCTCCCCATTACTTACCTGAGCCCAATCTTGATCCAGTGGTGGTTGGGGCAGAACAGTGGTATAAAGCAGTATAAAGGGTCATTGGTTCGAATTCCAACCACAACACTACCTGCCTGGAGTTTGCATGTTCTCCCTGTGCCTGTGTGGGTTTCCTCTAGGTACTCCGGTTTCCTCCCACACTCCAAAGACATTCTGGTAGGTTAATTGGCTTCTGTCCAAAATAAATTGGCCCTACTATATGAATGTGAGGATTGTGGGCTTCTTGATGGTAGGGACCGATGTGAGTGTGCGATGTATGGGTGGAGTGCTGCATAAATTGACAGCGCTATATGGGTACCTTCAATAAATAATAATAATAGATGAGCATCCTAATGAGACACAATGTATATGGTTAGGGACAATTGTAGACACGCACCCACACTCACTCAGGTTGAACGGGATGGACTGGTTTCTTTATTCAACCTTACTAACTATGTAACTATGTGCAGGAGAGCAGCAGCTCTCCTAGCTCTCTCCCTCCTTATTGGCATTGGTTCAGACACAGCAGTGGGATCCATTGTCTCCCGTTGCTGTCAATCACAGCCAGTGAGGAAGAAGCAGGGGGTGGGCTGAGCCCGTTCTGTGTACCAATGGACATACAGAGTGGGGCTCGGAAGCAAACATGCACGAGTGCCCCCATAGCAAGCTACTTGCAATTAGGGTACTTGACAGGGGTGAGGAGCCCAGAGCCCCACTGGGGGACCCAAGAAGAGGAGGATTGATTTTCATATTGCCTACTCTTCCTCCACTTCTTCCTGTGAGCAAAAAAATGTTTGTAAACCACTAATAACCCACGCTCTCTATCACTGTCATTAGCATCCTTCTTTGATCCTGCTGGCCAGTCCTCCTCTAGATTAACTGATACACAGCAGGATTCAACCTACTTTCTTTGAGCCTAGTCAATGACACACTACCTGGGCTCACAATGGAATGCAGAATAGACTGGTATTCACATGTAAAACCTGAGCACTGGTCTGTGCAGAGGAGATGACTTCCTACCTCCACCATTGAAGAGAATGAAAATGGACTCCAAGTCATAATGTGACCACGCTAAAGTCACATATGTATTTTGATTTTTATTTTATTTATTTTGAGGAGGGGAGTAGAAGTGTATGGGTGTGAGGAACCCTTTAACTGGAGTTTTGCTTTATTCTCCCCTCTGATATTTTGTATTAGTAATGTATAAACAACCTTGCAATACTTCATATGCAGAAGTATCTTGCCTACCCGAGTCATATTGGGTTTGGTTACATAGTTACATAGTAGGGGAGGTTGAAATAAGACACAAGTCCATCAAGTCCAACCTATGTGTGTGATTATATGTCAGTATTACATTGCATATCCCTGTATGTTGTGGTCGTTCAGGTGCTTATCTAATAGTTTCTTGAAACTATCAATGCCCCCCTGCTGAGACCACCGACTGTGTAAGGGAATTCCACATCCTTGCCACTCTAAAGCCCCATACACACACTCGGATTATCCGAGGACCAGGTCTGTCGGATCATGTCCGTCGTACTTTGTCCGATGTTGGTGTTGCGTACACACGGTCGGACAAAGTTGTCGAAAAATCCGATCATTCTGAACGTGGTGACGTTTGTTGCCTACAACGGGACTACGTAGAGGCTAGTAGCCAATAGCTTTGGTCTTGTAATGTGATCTGAGCATGCGTAGCACTTTGTCCGTCGGAATTCGATACACACGATCGGATTTGGTGTGATCGGACTTTGTTGTCGAAAAATCTATCCAGCAGGAGATAGGACTTTGTCCGTCGGACAATCCGACGTACACTGTCCGATGGTGCCTACACACGGTCGGATTTTACGACAACATTGTCCGATAGGACAGAATCCATGGGAAAATCCGACCGTGTGTATGGGGCTTTACAGTAAAGAAACCTCTATGTAGTTTAAGGTTAAACCTCTTTTCTTCTAATTTTAATGAGTGGCCACGAGTCTTGTTAAACTCCCTTTTGCGAAAATTTTTTATCCCTATTGTGGGGTCACCAGTATGGTATTTGTCTATTGAAATCATATCCCCTCTCAAGCGTCTCTTCTCCAGAGAGAATAAGTTCAGTGCTCGCGACCTTTCCTCATAACTAATATCCTCCAGACACCTTATTAGCTTTGTTACCCTTCTTTGTACTCGCTCCATTTCCAGTACATCCTTCCTGAGGACTCGTGCCCAGAACAGGACAGCATACTCCAGGTGCGGCAGGACCAGAGTCTTGTAGAGTGGGAGAATTATAATTTTATCTCTGGAGTTGATCCCCTTTTTACTGCATGCCAATATTCTGTTTGCTTTGTTAGCAGCAGCTTGGCATTGCATGCCATTACTGAGCCTATGATCTACTACTCCTTTTCCATCCTAGATTCCCCCAGAGGTTCTCCCCCCATAGATTGCATTCATATTTTTGCCACCCAAATGCATTATATTACATTTTTCTACATTGAACCTCATTTGCCATGTAGTTGCCCACCCCATTAATTTGTTTAGATCATTTTGCAAGGTTTCCACATCCACATTCCACATGGTATTGAAGGAGTAAACCCTTGCAACCATGAGAGGAACACACACAAATATTGGGGTTGGTTAACTTAAGGCAAATAGGCTGTTCACTTTGCAAGGGAATTTGCACTTTGTGAAAGATGTTTTCCTTTAGCTTAGTGAACATAGTGAAAATTCAGTTTGCATTAAATACTCAAACACGTGTAAAGGAAATTAAAAAAAAAAAAAGAATTTTGTCTGTACGTGATTGGATAATGAAAGACTGCAGAACTTCAACTTATTCACTAATCAAATTCCCTTGCAGCCTATTTAGCTTTAGTAAATCAACCCCAATGCGTCTAGTGGAAACCGATCTCAGTCTATTATCACCCAAAGCCACAGTGCTAAGCACTAGATGACCAAAATGCAATGGGTAAAAAAAAGAAAATAATAAAAAAGAAAGAAAAAACAAACCTCTCTCCTGTTTTTTTTTTTTTTTTAAAGATGTCACATAGGTCTCACATTCATTGTGCACATATGTATATGGCATCACATACAGTAATAAAATCAATCGTGATTTGCCCTGTGATAAGTTGCATTTGTCACCATTTATTCGCCATGTGTTGGCAGGCACTTGGAAAAGATTTTCTAATAACCCCAAACCTTGCAGTGCTTGAGAAATGAAATTAAATGAATTGTTCACACAATATGTTAAGAAAACTGAGAAATATGCTCTCTGCATGTAAAGTAGCAGCTGGCCCATCAGAAGATTGTTTGGAATTTAAAGCAGACACAGCATCGAATACAAGGTGTAAAGACAGGGCAGGCTGCCGCAAGCAAAATGAATGACACGCAGAAAAGCTTTATTAAGCAGTAGCATGTTAGGCAAGGCGATGTCCTGAGTGAGCAATTAAGTAGAGGTGTTAGGAGAACAGAGAAATCTCTTGGTTAATCCTTCGTATTGTCGTTAATAAAGTGAAATGCTGTCTCTGCACCTTCTGGTCGAACATTAAGCTGGCTGCGTCAAGCAAGGCTTTCAATCAATTAGTTTGCATTATTCACAGTACATCATTAAATAATAAATAACAGCTTAGTTTGCTTGAAAGATCCCTAAAGAACATTGGGCTACATTTAAGCAAGGGTCTGAGGAAAGAATTTCCTCAGACATTTAGCGCTGCCTCTGGCAGCCAATAAAATTGGCCTTTCTGCCTTAAAAAAAAAAAGTCTAATTTCTGTAGACAACAAATTGCAGAGCTAATTCATGCCTTAGATAAAAACAAAAAAGAGTCCCTCCATAGGTACTAGCGAACATATTACAGCGCACACATTCAAGAATGACGTTTCCTGCAGGGCTAGTTAAAAACACCTGAACATATTCAAAAAATACGGGGGTTTGGTCACACTATATGGTTATATAGTGCTAAGCCCACTTACTGCGACAAAGTACCCCGAATTAGTGGGCCCTACCCTAGTAATAGAATGGAAGATCCTGCGTCTCAACCATGGGAGCCAAACTCCTCTATGTGGGAGAACTGAAAGGATACCTCCTATACACTGGTGGCCACTAAATAAGAGGTAATGAAGAGGGGGAGGGGTGCTCTAACCCCAAAAAAACCTGGTCAGGGTTCATTACAACATACAAAAACATATTTGGGAAGCACCAGGGCCGGACTGGCCTACCGGGATACCGGGATATTTCCCGGTAGGCTGCCTGCCCTGGGGCCGCTTTGCGGCTTCTGTGCTCCCCTCTCATGCTCCTGTGAACACGGAGCTGACCGGGTCTGTGTTCGGCGGCCGCTCCGTGACACGGTCCCGCCCCCCTAGACCGGCTCATGTGATAGTAGATAGAAGAATCCACCTATCACACAGCCGGTCTAGGGGGCGGGACCGTGTTACAGAGCGGGAGCAGCCGCCGAACACAGACCCGGCCAGCTCCGTGAAACACAGGAGAGATGCCTGTGAGTAAACTGTGTGCCTGGATGGGGGATCAGCAGGGGGGGCGGCATATAAAGGAAATAAGCTGTCTATATTCCTCCATGCAGCCGCTGAATGCTTGGAGGAGGAGAGGAGGAGAATCAAGCATTCAGCAGATGCATGGAGGAATATAGACAGCTTATTTCCTTTATATGCCGCCCCCCCTGCTGATCCCCCATCCAACTTCTTTTACTGCCCCCCCCTTCTCCTTGTGCTCCCCTCCAGTGCTCTCCTCCCCCACCACACTCTCCCCCCCCGCAGTTCCCTCAACCCCTGTTCTTTCTGCCCCCCCTCTCCCCATCCTTCTCTAGCCCCCCCCCACAGTGCTCTCCAGCCCCCCACAGTGCTCCCCACCCCCCACAGTGCTCTCCAGCCCCCCGCAGTGCTCCCCACCCCCCACAGTACTCTCCAAACTCTAGTGTGACTGCTGCCATAGATTAGAGGTTGGGAAGAGATGGGACTTTGCATTAAGAGCAATTATACCATATGGAGAATGTTGAAAGGTTGCCAGGTAACCGTGCCTATTATCACTTGGGTGTAGAAATAACACTGAAAGGACCTCTGAGTTTCGCACACGTGTCTCGATGTCTACAAGTCCTTATTCTTGTGACTTTTGTAATCTCCTCTCAATGGACCCCATAAAATAACAGCAATAAGACTTAAATAATAAAATCACTGTACAAGAAAAATAAACCAGTTGGGAACCCACAGACTCTGCAAGAACACATTGATTTGAATTGCTGCTTTAATACTTGCTAAATACACTTTCTCTTCTCTGTGCCATATGGTCTATGATGGAAAAATAGCAGTCAACAGAAAAACAAACATCATTCCTGTGCAGGCAGTATTGTAACACTGAGTCTCACAGCACCCTTTCTCTTTCTCTCTTTCTCTCTTCCTTCCTTCCTTACTGTTTCAGAGATACATAATTTCAACTTTCAAAAGGCATTTCCAAGCAAAATACTGTACAGGCATACCCCACTTTTAAGTACACAATGGGGTTTATTTACTAAAGCTGGAAAGTGCAAAATCAGGCTCACTTTTGCATAGAAACCAATGAGCTTCCAGGTTTTATTACGAAAGCTTAATTAACCACTTCAGCCCCGGACCAATTGGCAGCCAAAGGACCAGGCCCCTTTTTGCAATTCAGCACTGCGTCGCTTTAACTAACAATTGCGCGGTCATGCGACGTGGCTCCAAAACAAAATTGGCGTCCTTTTTTCCCACAAATAGAGCTTTCTTTTGGTGGTATTTGATCGCCCCTGCGGTTTTTATTTTTTGCGCTATAAACAAAAAATAGAGCGACAATTTTTGAAAAAAATTCAATATTTTTTACTTTTTGCTATAATAAATATCCCCAAAAAATATATAAAAAAACATTTTTTTTTCCTCAGTTTAGGCCGATACTTTTTCTTCTACATATTTTTGGTAAAAAAAATCGCAATTAGCGATTATTGATTAGTTTGCGCAAAAGTTATAGCGTTTACAAAATAGGGGATAGTTTTATAGCATTTTTATTAATATTTTTTTTTTTATTAGTAATGGCGGCGATCAGCGATTTTTTATTGTGACTGCGACATTTTGGCGGACACATCGGACATTTTTGACACATTTTTGGGACATTTGTCATTTATACAGAAATCAGTGCTATTTAAATAGCACTGATTCCTATGTAAATGACAGTTGTAGTTAGGGGGTTAACCACTAGGGGGCGGGGAGGAGTCAGTGTGACGTGTTGTGTTTTTTTTTACAGTTGGGGGGCGTGGCTGTACGTGTGACGTCATTGATCGGCGTTCCCGATGACAGGGAACCGCCGATCACTGACAGTCAGTGTAGGAAGCGCGGGGAGAGGTTTGTTTACATAGACCTCTCCCCGTTCTTCAGCTCCGTAACCCGATCGCGGGATACCAGCGGCGATCGGGTCCACTGGTCCCACGGCCGGGGTCACGGAGCTCCCGACCAGGTCGCGAGCGCGCCGCTAGCGGCGTGCGCGCGACCCACGGGCAGGCACATGCACGATCACGTACAGGTACGTGATTCTGCCTGCCCGTGCCATTCTGCTGACGTATATATGCAGTGGCCGGTCGGGAAGCGGTTAAACAAGCTGGGGTTAGAAGCTCATTGGTTTCTATGCAGAAGTTAGCCTGATTTTGCACTTTCCAGCTTTAGTAAATAAACCCCATTGTGTACTTAAAAGTGGGGTATGCCTGTACTTGAAACAGTTCCTGTAAAGTGATATAGGTGGATGTTGGATTAGGTAAATTACACTCACCAAAATATTCTAGGACCGTACGTACCCTGGAAACCTCAGTCACATGGATGAGCATACAAATTCTAAATTTTTAGAGCGTTTTAACTCAGAAAGGCAACTTCCACAAGTCTCTCCAATCTACAGCTACATAAACAACTCCTTGGGCTTCTTATTCCATGCCTTTATACAGGTTCTTTTCTTTTAGTTGGTTATTGGCCTTAAACATGAACTCATGGCAGATATAAGCATGATCACATAATAATTATTACATCATTCGTGCAAGCAGTAGAAATACCTGAATTTGAGCCTTCTGTAATCGTTGTAAAGCAGAGCACAGGCTGGGAAAGGGAGAAGCAGCAGAACAGGCCATTCAGTTGTGCTGCAGTGTTCACAAGTGACAGAGAGACAGACTCATTGGTCTTCTTCTTCTACTGTCTAGTCACAAACTGGAGGGGGGGACAAGATCTGTAAGGGTAATTTAACCACTTCAACACCGGGCCATTTTACACCCTTCCTTACCAGAGCACTTTTTGCGATTCGGCACTGCGTCGCTTTAACTGACAATTGCGCGGTCGTTACACCCAAACAAAATTGACGTCCTTTTTTTCCCACAAATAGAGCTTTCTTTTGGTGGTATTTGATCGCCCCGGCGGTTTTTATTTTTTGCGCTATAAAACAAAAGAAGAGCGACAATTTTGAAAAAAAAACACAATATTTTTTACTTTTTGCTATAATAAATATCCCATTTTTTAAAAAAAAAACTATTTTTTTTACTCAGTTTAGGCCGATACGTATTCTTCTACATATTTTTGGTAAAAAAAATCGCAATAAGCGTATATTGATCGGTTTGCCCAAAAGTTATAGCGTCTACAAAATAGGGGATAGATTTATTGCATTTTTTTTTTTTTTTACTAATAATGGCGGCGATCTGCAATTTTTTTTTCGTGACTGCGACATTGCGGCGGACACTTCGGACACTTTTGACACATTTTTGGAACCATTCACATTTACATAGCGATCGTTGCTATAAAATTGCATTGATTACTGTGTAAATGTGACTGGCAGGGAAGGGGTTAACCCTAGGGGGCGCTGCAGGGGTTAATGTATTCCCTATATGTGTGATTCTAACTGTGGGGGGAGGGGACTCAAGGGGAGGAGACCGATCATGTGTTCCTCCGTACTGGGATCACATGATCGGTCTCCTCTCCGTGGACAGGACGTGGAGCTGTGTGTTAACACACACAGCTCCACGGTCCCGCACGGTCCCGTTGTTTTAACGGGCAATCGCAGGTGCCCTGCGGACATCACGGCCGCCGGGCACTCGCACCGGGTCCCGAGCGACGCCCAGGCGGCCGGGAATGGGAGGACGTCATATGACGCGCACCGAGGATGGGAGATCCACCTTGTGGGCGTCATATGACTATGGGCGGGTAGGGAAGTGGTTAATTTCAGATCAGGTTGTCTGCCCTGCAAGCCAGGGCTGAACTGTGTGCTAAAGCTGCATACAGTATCTCACAAAAGCGAGTACACCCTCACATTTTTGTAAATATTTGATTATATCTTGTCATGTAAAGATAGTGAGTGTAAAACTTGTATAACAGTGTAAATTTGCTGTCCCCTCAAAATAACTCAACCTCTGGCAACAAAAGTGAGTACACTCCTAAGTGAAAATGTCCAACTAGGCCCAATTAGCCATTTTCCCTCCCCGGTGTCATGTGACTCATTAGTATTACAAGGTCTCAGGTGTAACTGAGGAGCAGGTGTGTTAAATTTGGTTTAAATGGTATAGTAGGGGCGCTAATTAATTGACACACCTAATTAGTATCAGGTATGTATAATATAAACGAACTCTAAGGTGGCGTGATATGGGCGAGCCAATACTGTGAGAAGTGAAGCCTAAAAAATACAATGCTATATACCTATTTCTACCACACATTCCATGTAAACTATATTAGGTACACATTACCAATCCATTGTAAATCATACAAATTACTAAAAATGTGACTAGTGCCTCCGCCAAATAAGCGAAATTAATTCAAACAAACTCAAATACCTCCTAAAAAAGTACTTGCTAAATGTCACTAATTCAGTGACTAAACGTGACTACAAAAAATAGCATGTGTAATACCATTCAATGTGCATATATCTTATCAAATTATTACACATTACAATGTATAAACTGAATTGTGACCATATATAAATAATTCTGAACATGTGATCATACACAAAAAAGGTGGTTAAACATAAAGTCCGTAATCAATTCCAATGATGCAAAAAACCTCAAACTAAAATAAAAATAAACAATAATAATAAAAAAATATAAAAGTAGGTGTGTTTTTTAAAAAAGGGGAAAAAAATAAGAAAGTTCGTGACAAACAATTCTTGCTGAAAAATTGTGATATTTCATTCCTGTTGATATCGCAAAAGAACCATCACCACAGATATCCTTTTACACCCAGAAAGTGATGCCAGTGAAATTTGGGTGGCCGCTTACCAGATGGAGTTGATTGTCTTAATTAAAAGCCAATCAATCGTACTTTTACAGGATTGTGCCTGTTCACAGCATATACACTCGTTTTCTAGACACCTCTTCCTCCTTCTCAGATCAGCTCGCATGTATTAACATAGGTGGGAATATAAAAAAAACGCACCTCATAGCGTAAAATTGTTTTTTATTAAAACTGAATAAAAAAATGTAACAACAGCCAAATGGCTACTCACATTGTTGGGTGCCTACCCGGCACTGGGGCTGCTTGCTTGTAAAACAGTAAATGGGAGAAATATTTTCCCCTTTAGGATATTTCCTGTGGAGCTCCAGCGTGCGTTCCACTCGCTCAGTCTCTGCACCTTACAACCAGGAAATCCAGGGAAAGCTACGTCAAGTGATCAGGTACCGCCTACCGACGTACGTTTCGTGGAGTCACGTCTTCAGGGTGGCGTCACGCCACCCTGAAGACGTGACTCCACGAAACGTACGTATACGAGTGTATACGAGTGTAAACGAGTGTATATGCTGTGAACAGGCACAATCCTGTAAAAGTACGATTGATTGGCTTTTAATTAAGACAATCAACTCCATCTGGTAAGCGGCCACCCAAATTTCACTGGCATCACTTTCTGGGTGTAAAAGGATATCTGTGGTGATGGTTCTTTTGCGATATCAACAGGAATGAAATATCACAATTTTTCAGCAAGAATTGTTTGTCACGAACTTTCTTATTTTTTTCCCCTTTTTTAAAAAACACACCTACTTTTATATTTTTTTATTATTATTGTTTATTTTTATTTTAGTTTGAGGTTTTTTGCTGTATCATTGGAATTGATTACGGACTTTATGTTTAACCACATTTTTTGTGTATGATCACATGTTCAGAATTATTTATATATGGTCACAATTCAGTTTATACATTGTAATGTGTAATAATTTGATAAGATATATGCACATTGAATGGTATTACACATGCTATTTTTTGTAGTCACGTTCAGTCACTGAATTAGTGACATTTAGCAAGTACTTTTTTAGGAGGTATTTGAGTTTGTTTGAATTAATTTCGCTTATTTGGCGGAGGCACTAGTCACATTTTTAGTAATTTGTATGATTTACAATGGATTGGTAATGTGTACCTAATATAGTTTACATGGAATGTGTGGTAGAAATAGGTATATAGCATTGTATTTTTTAGGCTTCACTTCTCACAGTATTGGCTCGCCCATATCACGCCACCTTAGAGTTCGTTTATATTATACATACCTGATACTAATTAGGTGTGTCAATTAATTAGTGCCCCTACTATACCATTTAAACTATTTTCTAAATCACGCTGATTTTTATAGGGAGCAGCTCATTTATTGCTTATTAGACTTGTTAGTTAATATTTGTTTTGGCTAGTCTAATAATTTATTGTGTACCCTTAACCAAATAGGGAACCAATAATATTTTGTCCTATTATTCCAAGCGCGGGGTTAAGCAACCAGAATACTGGTTGTCTCTATTTCAAGTGTTAAATTTGGTGTTATCACTCTCTCATACTGGTCACTGGAAGTTCAACATGGCACCTCATGGCAAATAACTCTCTGAGGATCTGAAAAAAAGAATTGTTGCTCTACATAAAGATGGCCTAGGCTATAAGAAGATTGCCAAGACCATGAAACTGAGATGTAGCATGATGACCAAGACCATACAGTGGTTTAACAGGACAGGTTCCACTCAGAACAGGCCTCGCCATGGTTGACCAAAGAAGTTGAGTGCACGTGCTCAGTGTCATATCCAGAGGTTGTCTTTGGGAAATAGACGTATGAGTGCTGCCAGCATTGCTGCAGAAGTTGCAGAGGTTGAAAGGGGGGATCAGCCTGTCAGTACTCAGACAATACGCCACATACTGCATCAAATTGGTCTGCATGGCTGTCGTCCCAGAAGGAAGCCTCTTGAAAAGATGATGCACAAGAAAGCCCACAAAACAGTTTGCTGAAGACAAGCAGACTAAGGACGTGAAATACTGGAACCATGTCTGTGGACTGATGAGACCAAGATAAACCTTTTTAGTTAAGATGGTGTCAAGTGTGTGTGGCGGCAACCAGGTGAGGAGTACAAAGACAAGTGTGTCTTGCCTACTGTCAAGCATGGTGGTGGGAGTGTCATGGTCTGGGGCTGCATGAGTGTTGCCGGCATTGGGGAGCTACAGTTCATTGAGGGAACCATGAATGCCAACATGTACTGTGACATACTGAAGCAAACATGATCCCCTCCCTTTGGAGACAGGGCAGTATTCCAACATGATAATGACTCCAAACACACCTCCAAGACGATCCCTGCCTTGCTAAAGAAGCTGAGGGTAAAGTTGATGGACTGATCAAGCATGTCTCCAGACCTAAACCCTATTGAGCATCTATGGGGCATCCACAAATGGAAGGTGGAGGAGCGCAAGTTCTCTAACATCCACCAGCTCTGTGATGTCATTATGGTGGCCACACACAATATTCACAATTGGGCCAATTTGGACATTTTCACTTAGGGGTTTACTCACTTTAGTTGCCAGCGGTTTAGACAATAATGGCTGTGTATGGAAAATTTTGGAGTATAGCCTCATATAATAAGGGTCAAAAGGAAGTAAAAACGTCCACATGTGCATTAGTGTCGTGATAGTCCATTAGCCCATCTGGGTGTCCTTGTGTATTGGTCAGCATCAGCAACTGTCCTCACATTTTCACCTGCCTACCTATTAATGGCTGTGTGTTGAGTTATTTTGAGGGGACAGAAAATTGACACTGTTATACAAGCTGTACACTCACTACTTTACATTGTAGCAAAGTGTAATTTCTTCAGTGTTGTCACATGAAAAGATATAATAAAATATTTACAAAAATGTGAGGGGTGTACTCACTTTTGTGAGATACCGTAAATCTCAAAACTGGATAGTTAGAAGTACAGGTTCATTAGCAAATAAAAGAGCTCCCTTTTATATATTTCATCAGTGTATTTATCTATTTGCCTACAGTTCAGCTTCAAGTACTGTCAGATGAATGGGCATATGTTCTGAATCTTTTAACTAGGAAAGACTATTTTCATAACTCTGCCCACTCTAGACTTACACATACAACTATAATCATAAGTAAATGTATTCAAAATGGGGCTTTGTAGTGACATGCAGCAATTACAGACAGCAGAAATTATTTCACGAACATTATCATATCTTTACTCATAGTCTTCCAATAAAAAAGAAGCTTCTCAATTTACAGAAATAAAAACATTTTCATAAACTTTCCAGAGTGCAATGTCGCTTATTATAAATATATAGATGTATGAATACTGCTTTTAACCACCTGATTACTGTGCACTTAAACCCCCCTCATGACCAGACCAATTTTCATCTTTTGGCTGACGCACTTTGAATGACAATTGCGCGGTCATACAACACTGTACCCAAATGAAATTAGTTTTTTTTCCCACAAATAGAGCTTTCTTTTGGTGGTATTTAATCACAGCTGGGGTTTTTATTTTTTTGCTAAACAAACAAAAATCATGTTTAATAGTTTGTTATAAAATTTTGCAAACATTTAATTTTTCTGCTTCATTGATATGCACTGATGAGGCGGCACTGGTGGGCACTGATAGGCTGCACTGGTGGGCACTGATAGGCTGCACTGGTGGGGACAGATAAGTCGGTACTGATGGGCACAGCAAAGATGGCACTGATGGGCACGGATCTGTGGCATGGATGGGTGGCACGGATGGGTGGCACGATGGGCACTGATGGATGGCACTGATGGGCACTGATAGATGGCACTGATAGGTGGCACTGATAGATGGCACTGATGGGCACTGATAAGTGGCACTGATGAGCACTGATGGGCACTGGTAGGGGACACTGATGAGCACTGGTAGGTGACACTGATGAGCACTGGTAGGTGAAACTGATGTGCAGCACTGGCACTGTGGGCACTGACAGATGGCACTGTGGGCACTGAGATGGCACTATGGGCACTGACAGGTGGAGCTAGTGGGCACTGGTAGGCTGAGAGGGACTGATGTCCCTCTCACTGCCGCCGGTGATTGGCTTTTTTTTTCTCCTCGCGCTGTCAGCGCGAGGAGGAAGAAAAGCTGATTACTGGCTCTGTTATTATCACATGATCAGCTGTCATTGGCTGACAGCTGATCACGTGGTAAGGGGGCGGGATCGACCCCTTACTCAGATCTGTGATCCAGCAAGTCTCACAGACTCGCTGATCACAGAGCGCGCCACGCGCGCCCTTCAGGGGGCGCACAGGCAGCTCGTGGCCGGGACGATGTCAATAGACGGCGTCCCGGCATCTTAGATCCGCGCTGTAGCCGTCATTCGGCTATAGTGTGGATCTCAGGTGGTTAAATATGTTATTTCCATCCAAAATGTTTCTTGGAATGAAGTCCACCTTCTTTAGGATGCATATGAAGATCTGAAGAGAAACTTAACATAAGCCACATTGCATCATAAGTATCTGGTGTATGGTTTATAATGCAGCCATGCTGAAAGGCATAATGGGGTTGATTTACTAAAACTGGAAAGTCACATGTTCCCCTTTTATCACTTTACAGGAACTGTTTCAAGTCCAGCATTTTGCTTGCAAGTACATTTTGAAAGTTGAAATTATGTATCTCCAAAACAGAGGAAGGAAGGAAGTGCAGCTACTGTATGCATAGAAACCAATCAGCTTCTATTTTTTTGTAGGTCAAAGCTTAATTGAGAAAGCTGACATTAGAAGTTGATTGGCTATAATGCAGAGCTGCACCAGATTTTGCACTCTCTAGTTTTAGTACATCTACCCCAATGTGTCAGGAGGGAGATCCAAAGTGTAGAGAATACCCCAAAAAGGATAATTTCTGCTGCCACGGTTGCTGAACCAGTGTGGTAGTGGTTGAAGGAAATCCCCTATCCAGGGTATTGACACATTACACTTCCCTGTATGGCTACAATTGAGACACGGTGGGATGGTCAGTTGTACTTGTTTTTATTATATCTATACGATGTGCAATATATATGTACCATATATATGAATGAATGAATGACTTGTATAGTGCTACCTATGCGAACTGAATCGCCTCAGGGCGCTTTTTGCCACTGGTGTCCATCTGTGGTATAGTGCGGTACTTGCCCTGTGGGGTCCGGACATGCTTATATATATATATATATATATATATATATATATATATAAACCACGATATATCGGCCCGTGGGAAGGACCAGATTGCTGGCACTAACCAGGATCGTTCAGTGCATAATTGTGATATATATATATATATATATATATATATATATATATATATATATATATATATACAGTAAAACTTTGGTTTGACAGTAACTTGGTTTTGCAAGACAAGTAACATTTTTTAATACATTTTGACTTGATATACTAGCGCTGTCTTGATAAACAAGTAGCGTCATGCCAAAACTGTGTATAAAAGAGAAGAGAGGCGCCTCTAAGTGTAGCAATATGGTTACATTTGATGAAGGTACAACATTTAGCAACTCACATGGTTGATGATTAAAACAGGCACATCTAAGTATGCAGGCGTCTGGGGTAAAGCTATCCACATAGACCATCCTCTGCACCGCAATCAACTTCATCCCTTCCACGCTGCGCTCCACAAGCGCTTCAAGCCTCACTTTCAGATCGCTCTACTGCAGGGTAGTCTTCCCGTTCACAATTGCAGACTGACAGAGGTGAGAGCCGGCGGTGCGAAGGATGGTCTATGTGGACAGCTTTACCCGGATGCCTTCATTCTTAGATGTGCCTCTTTTCACCATCAACCATGTGAGCTGCTAAATGTTGTACCTTCATTAAACATAACCATATTGCTACACTTAGAGGCACCTCTCTTCTATTTTATACTCTGTAGCTCCTCATGGATTTTGCTACTAATCCCCTTTTGGAGGCTTCCATTTGTGGATGGACATTTTATGGTTACACAACCTGTCACATTGCTATAATATTTTTATATGGACTATAAACTGAAGGATTTATGAATAAATGGTTGTGGAATGAATCATCTGAGTTTCCATGATTTCTTATGGGAAAATTTGCTTTGATATACAAGTGCTTTGGATTACAAGCATATTTCCAAGACCGAATTATGCTCGCAATCCAAGGTTTTACTCTATTGATTTAAGTTGATAGATTTTATTCAAACCTGCATATGCTTCCATCAGACGGTGGACTTTGTTCAAAGAAACATGTCGGATGAACATAACATTTTCATATGCAGTATTCATATATCTGTATATTTATAATATGATACTGAAACTTTTTAAAAATCTTTTTATTCCTGTAACTTGAGAAGCTTGGTTTTCATTGAAAGTCTCTTAAAATCAGATAGGATAATGCTTTTAAAAACTGTGATTGCCACATTACAAAAAACAAATCCCCATTGTTTGCATCTTTACTTATATCTATAGTTAATTTGGAGGCCTGGCATACAGTAATATTAGTGTTTTGGTCTTTTTGCCTCCATATTTGCTTTGTTGTGTTAGTTAAACATACAACTACTACTTGGGCTCCCTACCAAAGCCTTGATTCATGTTCTTTCCCTCTAGCTGGTTATCATTACTCACTATGTGTGTATATGTTGTACCAATAAGGTATAAAATGATTCTTTTAGTCCACTTGTAGCTTATATTGCTTGGCAATACAACTCTATGAACAAACAAAGCACCTATATTCAACATCAATTCTTCATTTTATTCCATAGAGGTTTGCTCAGGCTGCTTGACGTAAAACACTTGCTTTGTCTTCTTCTATAGTTACTTTTAAGACAAGTCCGCAATGGCCATTCACTATTGTTATCCTGCCAGGTTCCCCTTATAGGTTGCTCTGTAATAAATAGCATCTTAAAAATGGTCAGTAAGACATGCAAAACCATGCAAAAATATGGAATGATACAATTGATTGTTACTGAAACATTGGGATATTTCATTGATACATAATAATTTTATGGACATTTCCACAAAATCTATGACTGTTAAAAGGAAACTGGGGGCAGTTATCAATAATGGGGGCTATAGTGATTTTATTCTTTTCATATACCATCTCTTGTTTCTATAGCTTTTAACACCACTCATGTATTAAAAGGTATCATGAGATACACTGGATTTACCTCTCTTCAATCAAATACACAATTAAGAGAAATAATCTTACACTAATTAATAAATTAAAGGTGGCTAAAATTCCTGATGTGAAAAAAATCCTTAGCCTGGGCAGAGTTAAGATATTAACAGAAGCATCATCAAACTAATCCTTGACAGCTATTGAAACAAACAAAACAAGATTAGGTTGGGTAGATGTTCGCTGGGCAGATGATTTTAAGAAGCTCAAGAGAAATATCAGCTTTTAGATAGAATAATCCTGAATAAGGCAATTCCTAGTAGCAGATATTACCAGCCTTGGGCAATCTACTTTTTTCTTCAATTAGATTCTATTCTCATTTATGTGTAAGGATTTAGAGAAAATATGATGTTGTGATATTAAGAAACTGATAATATATATATATATTTTCATTTTAGAATTTACTGGTTCCAGTAATGTTTCAACAGTTTATGATTAGTTAATTAGAACGTATGTAGTTTATATGTTTCAAATAGAGACATAACAAACCCCACTTCAATGTCAAAGGGCGATGTTAACACAACCTGAACAATGGAAACAGTCATATAAATGGAAGTTGATAGGTGCCAAAGACAACACTAAACAGGTTCACATTTAACTTCTTATTTAAAGTAAAGCCTGGTACACACTGATAGTCTTTTTTCTGGGTTGAACTAAAATAAAATGGACAGCTCCAGACAGAGCCACTGTACTAATGATCCAACGTTAGTACAGCGATCTCCCCCACTGGGCTGCTGTGTTCTGACAGGAGGACGGCCCCCGCCAGAACATGCAGATGAGCGCTCTCTGCCAATGGCTGATCGGGACCGGTCAGCTGCTGGATTTCGAGCATGCTCATCCAACAGAAGCCAGTCAAATAGCTGGCTTCTGTCAGACTGGCTAACATACACACGGGCCAAATGACGGACAGTTTTTATTGAACTGGCTGATGCCTCCTGACATTCAGCACGTTTGTACGAAACATACAATTCCAATCTAAACCTTTATAAGCCTAAACCTTCTCCCACCCCAATTCAATGCCCTATAGCAGTGGTTCTCACCTCCTGTCTTCAGGACCCACTAACAGGCCAGATTTTAAGTATTACCTTGGGGAGATGCAGACTAGAATACTGCAGTCACTGAGCAGCAAATGATACCACCTGTGATGTATTTTAGTTATTTTGCAAACCTGGCCTGTTAGTGGATCCTGAGGACAGGATTTGAGAACCACTGCCCTATAGTAACTAGCATATAAAGGAAAGATGTGTATACTTACCTAATCCAAGGGTGCTCCAGTCCAGGCATGTGATCTTCCCAGTGACTGGCTTCAGAGGAGAGGAGAGAGCAGTGACAATCGCTGCAATACTTGGGCAGTGACATCACCCATAGACTTAATATGGGGGATCAGTTGTCCCTCCTCTCCCCCGAAGCCAACACTGGGAGTCGACCAGAGTGCCCTTAGATTAGGTAAGTATACACATCTTTCCTTTACAAGCTAATTAGTATAGCAGTTAGAATGGGGTGGGAGCACTTTTAAGCTTACATAGGTTTAGAACAGACCTCTACTTTGATAAGTTAAAATAAAAGGGGGTTTTAGCTTTGGCCTCCCCATTAGATTGTAAGCTCTCAGGAGCAAGGCCTTCCTGACCCTCTTGTATTGAATTGAAATGTAACCTGTCTCCCTTTGTAAAGTGCTGCAAAAATTGTTGGTTGCTATATAAATCCTAAATAATTATAATAATATTAGGCTTCCAATATTCACTAGACTCAGCTTTTAATTCAAAATGCCGGTCTATTTTAACTGTAATATATTTAATGTACATGTTTTTTAATTTGTGCCTGTATATTGAACAACAGATTACCTCTGTATACCTGATGAAGCTCACTAGAAAATACATTGATCTACAACACCCCTAGTTTGTCAAGTGAAGAAGCTCTATGCAATAGTTGCCACAGCAGAGGTGAACTATATACAGCAAGAGGACTATTATGCCTTGCAGTAGTGCTAAAAGATTTAAAATATAATAAATGGTGTTGATTCAGAGGTATGTTCAAACTGTGTAATATAGGGGGTTATTTACGAAAGGCAAATCCACTTTGCACTACAAGTGCAAACTACAAGTGCAAAGTACACTTGAAATTGCACTGAAAGTGTACTTGGAAATGCAGTCGCTGTAGATCCGAGGGGGACATGCAAGGAAAATAAAAAACAGCATTTTAGCTTGCACATGATTGAATAGTAAAATCAGCAGAGCTTCCCCTCATTTCAGATTTACCCCTCAGATTTACAGTGACTGCACTTTCAGTGCAATTTCAAGTGCACTTTGCACTTGTAGTTTGCACTTGTAGTGCAAAGTGGATTTGCCTTTCGTAAATAACCCCCATAGTGTATATATCGCTAGTAAATACATGTAAGTAAATGCTATTTTATATATATATGTATTTATTGAATACAAATTTTGATTTTAATCTGTTTAATATTGTGTTATTGTTGGTATCTATAAAGATCAGATCTTTACATGACTGTTTCTAGTTTACACTAAAAAGGCATGTTGTACAATGATCACCCATCAATCCAACAAATTTATGGAAACATTTGAAACAGCCTGAACATTGTATATTGGATTTGGCGGTTTTAAATAACACATGGTAAGGGGTTTGTTATGCAAAGTTTTTATGAGTTTGATCAAAGTTTAAAACTATATTCAGCTAGATAAATATTTGAAATCTGTACACAATTACCAAAATATCTGTAATTCTGTTCAACCACTCTTGTGTTTTACACATTCCTGTTAGGTTGGTGCTAGATCGATGACCTATGTTCCTTCCACTGCAGTTAAATAATGCAGATTGGTCATCAGCCCTCGATGCCATAATAATGATGTGCTAGTCCCTCCTGAAAACGCATTTAAGAACCAAACATGACAGCACAAGCAATTCAAGAGTTGGATTGGTTCAAAATGCTGCTCCTCCAACTCTCATGACGAGCTTCAAGGAGGTGAATACCTTCATTAAATTCTGATGCTTAAACAGAACCCCATTTGTTGTTCAAACTCAAAAGACTGAGGACTTCTAGTGGCAAAAAATAATTATTGTGTTTGATCAGCTCTGGACTGAAGGCAAGTGTTACAACAAAAACTGATTAGTTAATCTTTTAATGGGTTATTCTTTTATTTATTAAGCTGGATTTTTAACTTAAACTAGCAGTTTTACTGCAGTAAGAACTGTTTTGAATTTGAAGGAACGGTGCCTTGAAAAAGTATACATACCCCTTGAAATGTTCCACATTTTGTAATGTTAAAACCAAAAACTTGAATGTATTTTATTGGGATTTTATGTGATAGACCAACACAAAGTGGCACATAATTGTGAAGTGGAAGGCAAATGATAAATGGTTTTAAATTTTTTTTATAAAATGGTATTAAAAATTAAAATCTAGTGGAACCAGTTACCTTAAGAAGTCATCTAATTAGTAAATAGAGTCCACCTGTGTGTAATTTAATCTCAGTATGAATACTGCTGTTCTGAGAAGCCCTCAGAGGTTTGTTAGAGAACCTTAGTGAACCAACAGCATCATGAATGCCAAGGAACACACCAGACAGGTCAGGGATAAAGTGGTGGAGAAGTTTAAAGCAGGGATAGGGTATAAAAAAATAACCCAAGCTTTGAGCATCTCATGGAGTACTGTTCAATCCAACATCCCAAAATAGAAAGAGTATTGCACAACAGCAAAACTACCAAAACATGGGCATCCACCTAAACTGACAGGCCGGGCAAGGAGAGCATTAATCAGAGAGGTATCCAAGAGGCCCATGGTAACTCTGGAGGAGCTGCAGAGATCCACAGCTCAGGTGGGAGAATCTGTCCACAGGACAACTATTAGTGCACTCCACAAATCTGGCCTTTATGAAAAAGTGGCAAGAAGAAAGCCATTGTTGAAAGAAATCCAAATGAAGTCCAGTTTGAAGTTTGCCATCATACACAGACTCTGTTGTGTCCACAAGTCATGTGGGGACTGTTTTACATTGGCTGGAATAATGGAATAATGACCATCCCAAAGATAGCTTTTGTCACTGGTAGCTTGCACATGCTATAAGGTACAACAAATGCTCTTCCGAGGAACAAGACTTTTTTCTGTGGCATTCTTTCCTCGTCAGAGATTTTCGGATAGGTCCATGTGCTGCTAGCGATCCTGTCACTGTCACAAATTCATTAGTGATAAGATTGCTAAGAGAGCGGAGAGTGTTCTCTTTAGCAATTCACCAATGACAGGACCACTACTGTAATTTTGTTCTGCATGCTATGCCTGAATCTGTAAATGGAAACCCCATACCTCATCCTTTACAATTCTCTTTTTAAAATACACTGTTCAGCCATAACAATATGACCACTGACAGGTAAATCTAATAGCATGAACTGTCTTGTTACAATGGCATCTGAAAGTAGGTAGGATATATTAGGGAGCAAGTGAACATGTTGTCTCTAAAGTTAATGTGTTAAAGGCAGAAAAATGGGCAAGCATAAGGATCTCAGCGACTTTGACAAGGGCCAACTTTTAATGGCTAGGCAACTCGGTCAGAGCATCTCCATAACTGCAGCTCTTGTGGGATGTTCCTGGTCTGCAGTGGTCAGAACCTACCAAAAGAAGTCCAAGAAAGAAAAACTGGTGAAATGGGTGGCCAAGGCTCATTGATGCACATGGGGGGAGAAGGCTGACCCATGTAGACCAATCAAAATTAAGAGCTACTGTAAGTTGCTAAACAAGTTAATGCTGGTTACGATAGAAAGGTGTCAGAAGAAGCAATGCATTGCAGTTTGTTGTTTATGGGGCTGCCTAGACGCAGACCAGTCAGTGTGGCCATGCTGACTCACGTCCACAGCCAGAAGCACCTACAATGGGCACATGAGTATCAGAACTGGACCATGGAGCAATGGAAGGTGGCCTGGTTTGATGAATCATGTTTTCTTTTACATCATGTGGATGGCCAGGTGCATATGCATTGGGGAAGAGATGGCACCAGGATGCACTGTAAAGATGTAAAGAAGGCAAGCCAGCTGAGGCAGTGTGATGCTTTGTATATTGGAGTCCATGGCTTGTTGGGCCAGGGCTGTTTAAAAGGGGGGCTAACTCAATATTAGGTGGACATTATGTTGTGTTGGGTGGTCATAATGTTATGGTTGATCGGTGTATGTGTAGGTAGAAAGTTAGGTCACTATACACATAAAACAAATAAAACAACATACTCCTGCGCATGAGTGAACTGTCTCTTTAGTGCTGTATTACTTGGTCAGAGAATAAATAATCCCTTAAATGTCTTGCTGCCCTCTAGAACTGGGGTCGTCCTGGCCATGCTGAAAGAACATAAGAAAAAACAGAGGGCGCACTGGCCTAGTGCCTAGTGCATCATCCAACACATTTATTAAAAATATCTGATTAAACCAAAAAGATGTCTACTCACAAACAAAAACTTGAAAACTCGATCATCGAGCCACATAGGTGGTTAGTCTCTAACAAATTGCTTGGACTACCAGACCAAGGGAGGGGGTCCTAAATGGGACGCTGCTGGCTGACGCGTTTAGTTTTTTAGAGCCTGATTACAAATGGTTTGCTCAATGGTACTTATACCTTATACACATAAAATAAAGGATGAGGACTGCATTCCATTCAGTGTTTGACCTTGGTAATACAGGAGTGCTCATATTGACAGTAGCAGATGGTGCCATGCAAATCATATTAAAAGGATTAGAAAATTGCTCTAAAAAAGGTTAAAAAAAAGTATATACAAATAAATATTCCATATAAAAAACAGATAGGTGAAGAGAGTACCACCTTTTGCACTCAATAAAATAGTTTGTAAACAAAAAAAAAAAAAAAAAAACGCAGTAATGCCATGTGGGTGACAACATACGTTTACATTTTTTAAACACAGTTTTTTTAGGCAGGTTTATGTCATTATGACATCATTGTGGGTGGGTATTTGCTTCTCTATACTGACCGAAAAATTTGGCTGTATGCACACCGCCATATCTCCTGTGCTCCTAAGCACACATTCCATCTAATGATATAATGTACCCCTTTTGATCCATGTCTCCCCTGGTTCCCCTTTCCCCAGTAAACAGACATTACCACATTCCTACGTCCTCATCTCAGCATGACTGCCTTTCTTTGCTTTTATTTCATCACAAAAGCTATGACAAACAGGAAGCGATGGCTACAACAGCCAATCACTCCCTCAATACATAATGACATCACAGGTAATGACCATATAAGGACATGACCAAATAAAGACAAGACTTTCAACACAGGAAATACAACAACCAATGAACAATGACTACAGGAGTCTTATTGACGTGTCTGAGCAGATACAGGGTGCATGCATGTTTTTAGAAGCCACATGGCTTTCAAACATGGACTCTGTCTCCGACCATAACAACCCAAAAGACTCCTGTATTTCCGCTGATAGGAATCCTTATTCTGTGTTGTTCTAGAGAACAACTCATACCCGGACTACTGTCCTTGTGGACGAGAGATTACCGACAGGTGTACACTCATGGGGCTACAAATATGTTGATCAGGCATACAGGGGCACGAGCACACACTCGTTAAACCGATAATGTTTTGCAGAGCGAACACACCCCCACCAGGCGATCGTTCTGTGCATCGCACAGGGGCCCTTAGCTGACGGACATGTCCCCATTCCGCAAACACTTCTCTACATCCCCAAGGAGCTTTTCACTACCAAACGTATCTCAACCAGCGTCAGTCTGCCCCAGTCAGCTCTTTAGAGCAGGCTGCAGGAGCTCTAACACTGGGAGACTCTTATGACAATACATTAAAATACATCTTCATAAAATTTCCACAACAATACATATTTAATTGTATTTTGAGTTGTCACTATGTTAAATTGGGGAAGGGACTCTGTGAAGTCCTGAAATGGTGGCTTATTTGATTGATGTGATATTGCATTAATAAAAGAATGTACATATGTTTGCAATAGAGTGCTGGTTGATGTCTCATCATTTTAATGGGTCACTATACACCACATTTATAAAAGCTCTCCTAAAATACTCTATATTATACTGTTGTTACCTATTCCAAAACCATCATCACATACCTGGCACCTCCACATACGTTTCTTTAATTCCAATTCTAACTGAAGGCCAGGGTGTAAGGAGATTTGAATAGTTAGTTAAAGTGGATGTAAACCCAAATTTTTTGATGTCATAATGTAGAGAATAAGATTTCCTTTCATTTGACCCCAGTCTTGCCACACAGATTTACTCGAGGCCTGAGCAATCCTCTTTTATTGTTCAGTTAGAGAAATCTTGACAAAGTCTTACAAACTTTGTCAAAAACGCCCCCTTGCTGTGAGTGACAGGTGATTTACATATCATGCACTAGCCTGAGACAGGTTATCATCAGATCACTGGATGTTCTACTCTTTCCAGCTCTGACTACATACATGTCCCCTAAATCACTTGTCTGTCTATAGTCTGCTGACTGTTCACTACATCCCATGATGAGAAACATCCAGTCAAAACACAGTAAAGCTGGAAAAGCTGGAGGGGAGGGGGATGTGAATTGTGAACTTTTTACACAGGATGTGCCTGTCTCAGGCTAGTGCATGATGTATGTAAATCACCTGTCACTCACAGCAAGGGGGCATTTTTGACAAAGTAATCAAGACTTTGTCAAGATTTCTCTAACTGTACAAAAAAAGAGGATTGCTCAGGCCTCGAGTAAATCTGTGTGGCAAGACTGGGCTCAAATGAAAGGAAATCTTATTCTCTACATTATGACATCAAAAAAATAAAATAATTTAGGGTTTACATCCACTTTAAGTTGTATGG
>CM053031.1:239282132-239311659 GCA_028564925.1 Lithobates sylvaticus | reverse complement strand
ATAAAGAAAAAAAAATGGAAAAACTAAAACTAATGCAGCCACCACACCTAATATCTAGTAAATTTCAAAAAACAATAAAATGTGTCCTTTGGTTTAGATATGCTTTTATTTAACTCTTTCAGATCCGTGCTATAGCCGAATGATGGCTACAGCACAGATCTGCTTTGCCGGGAGGGCGTCAATAGACGCCCTATCCTTTGCAAGCTGGCCACACCCCCTGAAGGGCACACGCGCGCTGTGATCACCCGAGTCAATGAGACTCGGTGATCACAGATCGGAGTAAGGGGTCGGAAAGTGATTAGCTGTCAGCCAATGACAGCTGATCACGTGATGTAAACAGAAGATCGGTAATCTTTTCACGGCGTAAAGAGAAAAAAAGCCAATCACCGGCTTCTGTTGAAGGGACATCGGTCCCGAAGAGGAAGAGGCAACGCCGCCTCATATGTGCCCACCAGTACCACCTGCCAGTGCCACGAATCAGTGCCCACAGTGCCCACCATAAAACAATAATCTCCTGCGCTATGGTGTTATTGCTATCTGCAACAGATGTAATCCACTCTTCGGTTTATAATTTAGTAAAGTGTCAGATCTTGCAGCCCTCCTCAGAACAATGGGTGTTCATAAAGCTGAAAGAAAAAGGAAAAAAGGAGGGCGCACCGACCTAGTGCATTACCAAAAGTAGTTTTATTAAAATGTATATAAAAAGCAAAGGTACTACTCACAAAACGAGCATATAAAAAGGCGTTTTCATATCGGTCAAGCTGCGTTTCTTTGCATCTACATCTTTTCTGTAGATGCAAAGAAACGCAGCTTGACCGATATGAAAACGCCTTTTTATATGCTCGTTTTGTGAGTAGTACCTTTGCTTTTTATATACATTTTAATAAAACTACTTTTGGTAATGCACTAGCACAGTGCACATCAATCAGTGCCCACCAATCAGTGCCCACCAGTACATAAGTGAAAGCAATCAGTGCCACCTATCAATGCCCACGAGGGCCACCTATCAATGCCCACCAGTGTGCCAATCAGTGCCTCATCAGTGCCACCCAGCAGTGCTGCCTATCAGTGTCACCTACCAGTGCTAATCAGTGCCCATCACTGCCACCCATCAGGGCCCATCACTGCTACCCATCAGTGCCCATCAGTGCCCTCTATCAGTGCCACCTATTAGTGCCCTTCAGTGCCACCTATCAATGCCCTTCAGTGCCGCACATCAGTGCCACCCATCAGTGCCACCTCTCAGTGTCCACCAATGTCACCTATCAGTGCCCACCAGTGCCGCCTATTAGTGCCCATCAGTGCCGCCTTATCAGTGCCCATCTATGTCCCCTTATCAGTGCCCATCAATGCAGCCTGTCGGTGCCCATCAGTGCAGCCTATCAGTGCCTATCAGTGCCCATCAGTGTAGACTCATCAGCATACATCAATGAAGGAGAAAAATTACCTGTTTGCAAAATCTATTAACAAAATATAAAACTTTTTTTTTTAATCCGGTCTTTTGTTTAACAAAAAATAAAAAAACCCAGAAGTGATCAAATACCACAAAAGAAAGCTCTGTTTGTGGAAAAAAAAATTATACAAATTTCATTTGGGTACAACGTTGTATGACCGCCCAATTGTCATTCAAAGAGTGACAGCACTAAAAGCTGAAAAATGGTCTGGGCAGGAGGGGGGTTTAGGTGCCCAGTAAGCAAGTGGTTAAAGTGGTTTTAAAGGCCAAAGGTGTTTTACCTTATCGCATAAAGAAAACTTCAGTATTAATGCTTCTTGCACACTGGACGTTTTTCTATCTCTCCTAGATGTCTTTCCTCATGGCCGGGGCATTTTGCATACAATTTTGATGCTTATAAAAGTGTGTAACTCGTTTCGATGCGTATAGCTGCATCAAGCATTTAGGCGTCAAATGTTTGGGCATTAATTCATTTCACTGGCCGAATAATCATTTATCATGGCCACTGAAATTAAATAAAGTGATTGTAAATGATCACCATGTAAAACAACCCAATTAGTAAAAAATTAATTTTTTCCCTTTTTTAGAAGTAATCGCATTCCCTCTGTTCTCAGCTGCATAAGAGCTAGAGGAGGAGAAACAGTAGCACACTGAGCTATTCAGTGAAAGGCTGTGCAAGAGAGGCATGTCAGAACAAGTTTGATCATTGGAGAAGAGCAGGCTTAGTTCCCAGCATAGCTAGAAAACTGACCATGCGCTCCTGCCTAGTGTGGTCAGTTTCTAATAGGAAAGTATGCTTTAGTTAGTATGCCGTTACTGGCAGCTCCCACGCACGTGAGTGACGTCATCACGTCTCTGGCCGATCACAGCGCCAGAGCCCGCGATACCCGGAAGTAAGTCCAGGAGCGATGTCGTCAGCCAGAGTGGTGTAAAGCCCCATACACACGGTCGGATTTTCCGATGGATTCTGTCCTATCGGACAATGTTGTCGGAAATTCCGACCGTGTGTAGGCACCATCAGACATTTTCCATCGGATTGTCCGACGGACAAAGTTGTATCTCCTGCTCTATAAATTTTACGACAACAAAGTCCGATCACACCAATTCCGATCGTGTGTAGCGAATTCCGACGGACAAAGTGCCACGCATGCTCAGATCACATTACAAGACCAAAGCTATTGGCTACTAGCCTCTACGTAGTCCCGTCGTAGGCAACAAACGTCACCACGTTCAGAATGATCGGATTTTCCGTCAACTTTGTCCGACCGTGTGTATGCAACACCAGTGTCGGACCAAATCCGTCGGAAAAAATCCGATGGATTTTGTGGTCGGATTTTCCGACCGTGTGTACGGGGCATTAGAGGAACGATGTCGGGGCTTCGATCTCAGGTAAGTAATTCATAATGCTATGCATACTAGCTCATTATGCCTTTTTCTTGCAGGTTTTTTGTTTTTTGTTTTTTGTTAAAGGGTTTACAACCAATTTAAGAAGAAATACTCCAATAGAATCCTCTTGCTGCAACAAGAGAAGTGAGAGTTTGAGGCTGGGGGGAGGGGCAGAGACGGAGCTGGTATCTCCAGCTGGGAGGTCACACCGCTGGAGTCCTTCAAAGTTATAAGATTTTAACAACCAGCATCTATCCATAACCAGGGCGGACTGAACATTTAAAGGATACCTACAGTTTTAAATAATGTTAGCCCTTTATGGGCACCTTAAAACTTGCGGTTTTGTCTGGGGGGGGGGGGGGCATTTGCTCGGACTTGAGTATGGGGTTCTGGTGTATTGTGTTTGGTTACCATGTGTTAACCTGTCTTTCCCCTCCACTTGTTTGGATCTGAGTGTGGGTGTTGGTGCATGGTATTTGGTTGCCGGGTGTCGGCTACAATATGTCATGATCAGTGATGTAAGTAACTCAGTTAAAATAAACGGAGTTACTTAACGCAGTTACTTTAGAGGGTAACGAGTAATCTAACTGATTACTTTTCCCCTCATGGTAATGCAGTTCCCATTACTTGGGCGGCATTACCACAATTACATCTACCGCCCGGGAGGCCCGCCATGGCCGCGCTGCCTGGCCGTTCGTTCTGCCGCGGGGAGGGGGGCTTTTGCCCGCTGAGCTGAGAAGAGGCTGAGACTCAGAGACACTGTCTGGACCGCCCCATCCCGCCCCGCCTATCCAGAGAAAGAGAATGTAGGGAGGCAGGAGCGGACACTGAAAAATGAAGTCAGCTGACCAGCTGACACCAATCGCGTGAAGGGGAGGGTCTCTCTCTCTCCCCATGAGGAAAGGCATCCCTGGAGGCATTCAAGTAAGTGACTGTCTGATGATTCAATTGCAGTGCAATTGATCCATCCCAAGTCCTTCACCACCTCCTGCTTCTTACTGATCCCATCCCTACCCACCCACCATCACTTATACAACAGAGGTGATGGGGGGGATAGGGTAGGGATGACATCAGTGGTGGTGGGGGATGGGATCAGTAAGAGGCAGAGGTGGAGGTGGGAGAGGATGGCACCACCACCGCTGCCAACACCCCCCCCCCAAGTACCACTGCTGCCTGCCACCCCCCCAAGTACACCACCACTGCCACCCCCCAAGTACCACCGCTGCCACCCCCCAAGTACTGTACACCACCACCACTCCCCGCCCCCCCCCCCCCCCCCAAGTACACCACCACCACCACCCCCACCCCCCCAAGTACCACCGCTGCCACCCCTCAAGTACCACCGCTGCCACCCCTCAAGTACCACCGCTGCCACCACCCCCTCAAGTACCACCGCTGCCACCCCCTGTCACAGTTACTTTGCTGAGTAACTAAATACTTTTCCAATGTAGTAACCGAGTTACTAACGCAATTACTTTTTGGGAGAAGTAATTTGTAACGTAACGAATTACTTTTTTAAAGTAAGATGACCAACACTGGTCATGATGTTGGTGCGGTCTGGTTCCCGGGGAACAGGGACCTGGTCATCTTCCTGGCAAGTGCACACTACCATGCTGGAACGCACCTCCGGCTATGGTATGTGGTGTTGGTGGTTCTGACGGCACTTCTGTCCATCGGCGAGACTGGGCATCACATCTGCCTTCTGCTATGCCCAGATTTAATTAGGGGCGGCTTTTACACTGACCGCATGTCCGCGGGCAGCAGGTGTCTGATATTGATATTGATATTGGCAGCCACTGCTGTACCGCCCTCTGAAAAGCGACCCACGTGGATCATATTACAGAGGGCGGTGGCGGGTACTGCTGACCATGTGAATGACTCCTATTGCAGATTTCCAACTGCTTTAGCTCTGAATCCAGGAAGCAGACAAGTTTTTTAAAAATCACATCTTTTATTTTAACACACAGAACATTTTTGTACTTCTAATTATCTGTACATTTAAATACATTCCTTATCGAGACCTCTCTCAGTTGCTGCTGAATTATTTAACACAGTTGACTTAAAAATAGTAGCAACAAATGGTAATAATGTCCTGTTCTAATAGCTAGCACTCATTTATATATAGAAACAAGTGTTTTGACAAGATAAGCATCTGTATCTGCAGAACAAAGTAAGCATATCCTTCTAATATACTGTTTGTGCATATAAGGGGATGTGTTGGTGGCAGACATTATTTGCAGGGAGCCCCTCATTGTTTGATACTCTACATGTAAGTTGGAACACAGCCTTCCTGTCCAGATTTCTATTTTGTATCCAGGCAGAGCTGTGGTTCAATAATCCCCCTCTCTGCTTAAAGCGGTGTTCCCCTTAAAAAAAAAAATTAAAAGTCAGCAGCTACAAATACTGCAGCTGCTGACTTTTAATAATCGGACACTTAGCTGTCCCGGGGTCCAGCGATGCGATTCACTTCCTCTCGGCGCAGTCAGTCATCTGGGACACGTGACAGGTCCCAGATGACTGTGTGGCGTATCACGGCGCTCGGGGCTGCTCGCGCATGCGCAGTGAGTGCCCGGCTGTTAAGCCACCTCCGTGTGCCCACAGTAAGAATGCCGACACGGCAAGTGGAGTGGGGAACAAGGGGGGCCTCGTTCCCCCGCATCGCTGGACCCTGGGACAGGTAAGTGTCTGATTATTAAAAGTCAGCAGCTGCGGTATTTGTAGCTGCTGACTTTTAATTTTTATTTTTTTTAAGGGGCACCCCACTTTAAAGAAGAACTCTGTTCACAGAAGAAGCTATGCAGTGATCTCACTTTTTGCCAAAGTATTACTATACCCAAAATCTCTAAAGCTGCTGTAATTATAACGTGAATCACATAAATCTAACAGAATTAAATATGTACAGTGCTCACCTCTATGTGAGAGCAAAGTAAATAATTCAATAAATAATATAAATAAAATAAGATTAATCCATTGAGGTGCTTTAGAAAGTGCAAAAAGTGCCACACAAGGAAGGGGGGCACAGGGAGAATAAAAATGTTTATTACCGCTGGTGAAGCCTCTGCGGGCCCTGTAAGGTTTCCTACTTGGAACAGGACTTTCTTAGCTGGGACAGAAGGAGTTTTTGCAGTTATTTAAAGCACAACCATACTGTAATGCTTGACCAGTTTTGTTTTATACTGGCTTTGTATACTTTCTCCAACGATTGTTATGTTTTTCATTTATTTTGTAAAATTCTTTGAAAGAAAAAAAATGTTTTTTACCTTAATGCAAGCAATGCGTTAAGGTAAAAAAAAATGTCTTTAGGTTTAGTAACACTTTTTAAGGCACAATCTTTCAAAGGGGATAGCTATTCTGTCTGGAGGGGGGGGGGGGGTCTCCCTCCATTTGTAGAGATTTCCCCTCATTTCCTGTTGCATCTACAGGACAGAAAGTAAAGGGAAATCTCCCAAATGGGATACATACAGAAAAAAAAGTTAATAAATAAACTGTCAGGGCTTTAACCTTTCCTTACTCTATCCAAAACATTGTAAGAAAAATGTTCAGCCTAAAATGATGTATTTGGCCAGTTCACTCTCGGATTCGAAATGCAGCTTAAACATTTAGTTGTATAGAACAGGGGTCTCCAAACTATGGCCCGGGGGCCAGATGCAGCCCTTTGCATGCTTTTATGCGGCCCTTGGGGGAATGTTTCATCCACTGATACTAACAATGGGACAACCCCCCCCCCCCCCACACTCACACCAATGAAGGGACACAATTTCTCCCAATTACACCAAAGATGGGACACTATTTCCCCCCAATGATACCAACAATGGAGCATATTTTCTCCCATTGACACCAATAATGAGGCTCAATGACACCAATGATGGGACACAATTCCCCCAATGATGGGGCACATTTTCTCCCAATGACTCCAATAATGAGGCCCAATGACACCAATGATGGGGCACAATTCCCCTAATGATACCAATGATGGGGCACATTTTCTCCCAATGACACCAATAATGAGGCCCAATGACACCAAGGATGGGCACAATTCCCCCAATGACACCAATGATGGGGTACAATTTCTCTCAATAACACCAACAATGGGGAACAATTTCTTCCAATGACACCAATAATGGGGTCTAATGACACCAATAATGGGGCACAATTCCCCCCAATGATACCAATGATGGGGCACATTTTCTCCCAATGACACCAATAATGAGGCCCAATGACACCAATGATGGGGCACAATTCCCCCAGTGATACCAATGATGGGGCACATTTTCTCCCAATGACAACAATAATGAGGCCCAATAACACCAACAATGGGGAACAATTTCTTCCAATGACAACAATAATGGGGTCTAATGACAAAAATAATGGGGTCCAATGACACCAATGATAGGGGACAATTCCTACAAGTGATTCAGTGGGACACATATTTACCCAATGACACCAATGATGGGGCACAATTACTCCCACTGAGACAAACAATGGGGCATTATTTTTCTCTCAACAATGTCAGGACCATTTCTACTCCCAGTGGTCACAGTCCGGCCCCCCTAAAACCTGAAGAACAGTAAACCGGCCCTTTGTTTAGAAAGTTTGGAGACCCCCTGGTATAGAACATATTTTCTGTACCCCTAACAAGCTAAAAAAATGGTTATGTACAATTTAGTGTACAATTTTACAGCTGGTATTTCTGCAAATTTTGGAGTGAGGAATAAGAAATAACATATTATATGCCATGGTATTGTATTAAAGGCAGATTTTCAATTTTGAGGAATAGGTCTACTTTAATTATGAAGTATTTTTCCACGTCCTATGAAATTCGTCAGTTAATCAGTAAAATATGGTGTTAGGCATTCCTGTATGCAAAGTCAGTGTTTGAACAGAAGACTTATCGGAAGCAGCATTTCTCGGCTGGATTATGGAATTATGTATGATGATATCTAATATCAAAGCCTTTTTTATTATTATGAACTGAAGCTTTTACCTCTGGTGATGTTAGACTCAAACACCCACAAAAAAAGGAAATACTAAACACAATGTGACTATTTATAAAACCCGCACAGGCTAAAACCAAGCTTTGGGTATTTTTATCTGCTGTGTGTCATTTTTTTATACACATTTTTTAATGCACAATCCCTTGGTTTTAAAAGTTGAATAGCCATCAAAAAGAAATATTTTTAACCACTTGCCGATCAGCTGACGTTATGTTACGTCGCTTCACCCTGTGGCCACTAGGGGCGCACGCCTGCTGCTCGCCCCCTGGAGACGATGCGAGTGGCCGGTGGTCACGATCACTGCCGGGCTCCCACGATCGCGGCTGACACATGGAGAACCGGGATCTGTGTGTGTGAACACACAGTTTCCGGTTCTCTGAGGGGAGAAGAGACAGATCATCTGTTCATACAGAGTATGAACAGCGGTCTGTCATCTCCCCTACACAGTCCCCTTACCCTTCAGTTAGAATCACCTCCCAGGGAACACAATTAACCCCTTGATCACCCCTAGTGTTAACCCCTTGATCGCCCCTAGTGTTAACCCCTTGATCGCCCCTAGTGTTAACCCCTTCCCTGCCAGTGACATTTTTACAGTAATCAGTGCATTTTTATAGCACTGATCGCTGTATAAATGCCAATGGCCCCAAAATGTGTCAAAATTGTTTGACGTGTCCGCCATAATGTCGCAGCCCCGATAAAAAACGCAGATCACTGCCATTACTAGTAAAAAAAAAAATAATATAAAAAATGCCATAAAACTATCCCCTATTTTGTAGACGCTATAACTTTTGCGCAAAGAAATCAATATACGCTTATTGCGATTTTTTTTACCAAAAATATGTAGAAGAATACATATCGGCCTAAACTGAGGAAAAAAATAGTTTTCTTATATATTTTTGGGGGATATATTTATTATAGCAAAAAGTAAACAATATTGCGTTTTTTTTTCAAAATTGACGCTCTTTTTTGTTTATAGCGCAAAAAATAAAAACCGCAGAGGTGATCAAATACCACCAAAAGAAAGCTCTATTTGGGAAAAAATACGTCAATTTTGTTTGGGTGCAACGTTGCAACGACCACGCAATTGTCAGTTAAATCAACGCAGTGCCGAATCGCAAAAAGGTGCTCTGGTCAGGAAGGGGGTAAAATCTCCCGGGGCTGAAGCGGTTAATAAAGTACTATTGCAACTTTGGAATTTCGAATCTGTACAATGTAGTAAAGTTCAGACTGAAAGTCTGTAAATTCAACCTAAGAGACACAAAGAGGACTCCTTTTTCTAAGATCATTTGTGGACTTGTTTGCTCTACCCTGAACTTTTCAGCCTGTCCTCCAGCCAACGCAAATCCTTTGCTTGTCACACTGCAGAGGTGACAATGAACAAATACTATTACAGCCAGTCAATAATGGAGTCTTTGCTGACTATGACCTGACTGTGTGAGCTGACAATGATCAGAGATGTTGCCTTGCTGCATTATGTGTTCCAAGGCTGCTTTTAGTCCCATTCCAGCCTATAATAATTGATGGAGAAGAATAGAACGAAGGTGGGAGCAAGAACTAACATTCTATCCTTTATGAATAAGCAATAGTTTTGAATGAGTACAGTGTATAATTTTTATATAGTTTGATTAATCTCCATCACAGTGACAGTGCTAGCAAAATGCTAAATCATATCAATTACTGAAACTATTTAAAGTAGATTTATAGGCAAAACTCATTTTTCATTTTGCATAGCGCAAGGGAGGGTTAGAACCCCTGTCAGATTTTTTTTCACCATCTGTGTCACATTGCAGAGATTTTCCTTCACTTCCTGTCTCATAGCCAAACAGTAAGTGAGAGGAAATTACCTGCAAGTTAAGGGAATTCTTTGGGGACCCCCAGGCAGGGCCGGTGCTACCACTAGGCAAACTAGGCAGCCGCCTAGGGCGCACTGCTACTGCTGCCTAGGGCGCCCGGCCACTGGTGTTCCTACTTTCTTCTCTCTGCAACAAGAAACTAAGTCTTAGCATCAGCAAGCAGCTGCCGCTCCGTTCACACATAGTGTCAGAGGCGCAGCTGCGCCGGAGGACTGTGTCTGTGTCCCGGCTCCCGAATGTATGGAAGCAAGAAAACATTTATTGATGGGTGCTGGTGAAGCTGAATTTGATGGGCGCTGGTGAGGATGCATTGATGGGGGCTGGTGAGGCTGAATTTGATGGGCGCTGGTGGGCTGTATTTGATGGGCGCTGGTAAGGCTGCATTTGATGGGCGCTGGTATGCTGAATTTGATGGGCGCTGGTGAGGCTGCATTGATGGGCGCTGGTGAGGTTGCATTTGATGGGCGCTGGTGAGGCTGCATTGATGGGCGCTGGTATGCTGCATTTGATGGGCGCTGGTATGCTGCATTGATGGGCGCTGGTGAGGTTGCATTGATGGGTGCTGGTGAGCTGCATTTGATGGGCGCTGGTGAGCTGCATTTGATGGGCGCTTCATTAAAAAAGGTGGGGTATACATGGGCAGGGCAAAGGGGGTGGAGTCAGGGGTGGAGCCAAGGGGGGCAGCAAAATTAGGTTTCGCCTAGGGTGTCAAAAATCATTGCACCAGCCCTGCCCCCAGGTAACTAGAATTAGTGTCCCCATTGGAAGATTTCCCCACCATTACTTTTCTGGGGACAACTCAAAAGTCACCACTCTGTGCTCAGAGCAGACCTGAGGACTGAGTGATCAGTAGTCTTTGATTGCTCAGTTCTCAGGGTTTAGCTGTCAGGGAACAGCTATGGCTCGAATCAATGTTGTAGCCATCTAGGTGAGAATGAATGGTTTTCTTTTTTTCCTGGACTTTTTAACCTAAAAAACAAAAATGGAATATATTGCAGCCTAACATTTATTAGATGTGGTGGCTGCATTAGTTTCCTCTTTGTTTGGCTTTTTTCCTCTGTTTTCACCTGGTTATCTGGCCAGGAACATACCTCCTGTATTAGAGTGCCTCAACTCTAAATGAAGGAGAACAGGGGGACACATTTGGATGGCAGTATTGTTAATCTGGGAAGTGGAGAGTGTTAGATGTACTAGTAGATTTAGATAAAATAACATATTAAAGCCATACTCACACTTTATAATTACACAGCATAAGCACTGTGCAATAGATCATGCCTTAACCACTTCCTGCCCAGCCTATAGCAAAATGACGGCTGGGCGGTGGTTCAGTTATCCTGACTGGCTGTCATATGACATCCAGTAGGATAACATGCCAGCTCGCGCCCACGGGGGCATGCAGCGCAGCGATCAGTGGTGCTGCGTGTCACTCTGACACACTGCATCTCAGATCGTGGTAAGGAGCCTCTGACCAAGGCTGACATTTTTTGTCGGTAATGTTTTTTTTTTATTCAGCTGTCAGTGGGGAGGCCCGTTGACAGCTGATGACTCATCCGTTGTTAAGGACCCATTGGCCGGCTTCCCAGCCCGCTCCTTGACAACCAGCTTTGCACTATGCAGCAGGAAGTGCATTATGGGGCGCTCAGCGGGCCAACATTATGCCGAGCACCCCGCAAATTCGGGTGTTTGCCAAATGGGCAAACAGGCGATGTTTGGCCCAAAACTTCTGTTTGTCTCAAATTGTTCACCCAGCTCTATTTGCTGGCCCAGCTTGGTCCAAACAAACTATTTACATTTCACAAAAAACTGGAGATCAGCTTTAATGCAAGACTACCCTAAAGTGCACCTGAACTAAAACCTTGCCCTGACCTCATGGTAGGAATAGACCTGTCACCAGAGTTTTCCAGTTTTCACCTTCAGGAGGTTGGCTTACTAAGGCCCCTTTCACACTGGGGCGGGAGCCGCGGTGACGGTAAAGCAGCGCTATATTTAGCGCTGCTTTACCGTCGCTTTGCCCGCGGGTTTCGGCCGCTCGCGGTGCGGCATTACCCCCCGCGAGCGGCCGAAAAAGGGTTAATATCCCCCGCAGAGCGCCGCTTTGCGGCGGTATTGCCACGGTTGTACCGCGGTGTCCCATTCAAATCAATGGGAAGGAGCGGTATAGGAGCGGTGAACACACCGCTCCTATCCCGCTCCAAAGATGCTGCTAGCAGGACTTTTTTTGCCGTCCTGCTAGCGCACCGCTCCAGTGTGAAAGCCCGCTGGCTTTCACACTGGAGTGAATGGGGCCGTTTTTTTCAGGCGGTATACAGGCGCTATTTTTAGCGCTGTACTGCCTGAAAACCGCCCAGTGTGAAAGGGGCCTAAGGGAGTTTAAGCTGGTTACTTAGCAAAGGGAATTTTTACTTAGCTTAGTGAATAAGGTGAAGCTCTGCTGACTTCAAGCATCAAATTATCTAAAATAATTTTTTTATTTTTTTTTTAACTATCCTTCAATGTAATTGGGTATGCTTTGCAAAGTACATTTTCACCTCATTCTCTAAGGTAAGTGAAACTTCCCTTCCAAAGTGAAAATTCACTTTGCAGGGTGAACATGCTGTATTCCTTTAGTAAATCAACCCCATGGCATGCTTTATTAAATTTGGAGCTGTTTCTGCTAACGATGATCTATAAAAGAATAAGATAAGATCAGGTAAGATAATAATTAAGCTTGCCTTTGTATCAATGACATTTTAGTATCTTTTCACAGATCTCTATATATGTAACGATAACTTGTATATTTGTTTCTTACTAGATTCTTTCTTTGCTGAACAATTTATCTTGATATGCTGAAGTGTTAAACTTACTCCTACTAATGTGTCATGTTCACAGCTGATCTCATTATCTTTTGGAAGTATGTATCTTGGTATACTGATGCAGAGAGGAGGCACTCACAGGGCTTTGCAGGAGTAACATTCACTTAAATATCACTTTTAATGCTTGCCGACGTTTCTCAAGGAAATGTCGGCGAGAATAGGAGATATCTGTTTCAAGTGGAACAATGGGCAAAATAATAAAAATTACATTTATGCTGTAGCCTGTCAATTGCATTAACACAGCAGGTTTTGATTTTCTGAGACTGTTCTGTAGCGTAGTTTTATTACTAGCAGATCCCGTTATTTTCTATTTTCTTTAACAAAGTGACAACACTTTTCATTCTGCAGTGAAATCATTTTGTCGTCCAGTGGACAGGGTAGTCTAAAGCCTCATACACATGATCAGATTGTTGGCCAACAAACCGTGGGCTTTTGTCCGAAGGGCGTTGGCCCAAACTTGTCTTACATACAAGCAGCAAGGGATTGTTGGTCAACAAATACGAACGTAGTGACGTACTACGTTGTTTTTCAGCTCTTTAGCGCCACCCTTTGGGCTCCTTCTGCTAATTTTGTGTTAGTAGAAGTTTAATGAGTGTTGATTCGCGCTTTTCATTTCACACTTTTCATTTCGCACTTTTCGTTTTGCTCTTTTCAGTTTGTTTCTGAACGACCATTCATCAACCAGACATGTTGCGGAATAATTATTGGCCTTGGAGTTATTGCTTTGACATTATTTTTTGGTTGAATAATGATTTGATTTGATATATTTTCTATATTTTTAGATGCACAGAATGCACTTTTTGATTAGGTTCTATTGGCAGATAGCATGTCTAATTTTATTTGTTTTCTTTTTTTAATGCACAATAAAAAAATTGTGTAGAATAATACTTGGCTATGTGTTTTTACTTCAAATGACAGTTTGGAAGTAGGCAGTTACATTTTAAAAAAGACAATGTAAAATTAACAAGGAACACCAACATAGTTGTATCTTTGATCTTAAAAACTACGGCATAATGGTAATTTGCCCAAAAAAAAATAATGCATAATATTATTATTCTTGATATCGCTAGAAAAAAAAATCCTTTGAAAATGAGTTTGCAATAAACTCCATCAGTATCACCAGCAAAGCAGCTTCATTATTATCCCATTAAAGAAGAAGAGAATTGTGCGCTGTATTTTAAGATTTCATAATTTGCCACGTCACGAATGTTAATTCTCCATTAGGAACGCTAGTTTACAAGACCGACCGCTTCTGGCTCACCCTTGCTTCCGAGCATGCGTGTTTGTACTTTGGACTTTTGTTCAATAGACTTGTGTACACACGCTCGGAAAATGCGACAGCAAATATTTGTCTGCAGAAAATTTAAAACCTGCTAACCAACATTTGTTTGCGGAAAATCCGTCAATTGTCCGATGGAGCATACACATGGATTTTCCACCAACAGCCTGTCATCACACAATTCGTATTAACCCCTGCAGGTCTGGAGGATTACAGCTGTCGGAGTATCCGGGGAAGGAGGGTGGGGGGGCAGAAGAGGAATGACGATTTTAAAAACAGAGAAGCCACCAGCACAAGGAACATTTTTTTATTCATTGTAAAGAATGAACCAGGTGCTGATTTACAAAAAAGGAAAAACAATTCCCACTAAACATTACCTTTAATGGAAAATTCTGGACAAGCACAAAATACAGTAATAAATGATTTTCAGGTGAACCTGAACTCTAAAAATCAGAATTTCCTGTTATTTTCCTGTTAGTTTCCTGTTATAGGGAACACCTAAAAGTTCTAATTGTACCTAAGCACCTTAAAGCCGATCTCCAGGAAATTTGAAGATTATCCTTTGCAGTGGTGCCGCACCTGAACTGCAATGGTTAAATGATCCTTATGATCTGGTGACCCCGCCCCCATATGATGTCACAGTCCCGGAGAATGGGACATGAGCCATGTGACATGAGCATGTGACCCGCCCCTTGTCCCTATATAATTCACATCACAGCGTGTCTCTGCCATTACGGCCAGAGAGAGCATCGTGTCAACATCGGATGAAGAATGAAGAACAAGAAGCAGAAGGCTTTTTTCCTTAGGTGAATGGGTAGGGGTACATTGTACCCCATACTCATTCACATAGGGTGGGGGCCGGGATCTGGGGCCCCCTTATTAAAGGGGGCTCCCGGATTCCGATAAGCCCCCTGCCCGCGGACCCCGACAACCAATGGCCAGGGTTTTCGGGAAGAGGCCCTTGTCCTCATCAACATGGGGACAAGGTGCTTTGGGGTGGGGGGGCCGCAGGCCCCCCTTTCCCCAGGGCACCCCCCATGTTGAGGGCACGTGGCCTGGTATGGCTCAGGAGGGGGGGGCGCTCGCTCGTCCCCACCCCCTTTCCTTACTGGCCGGGCTACATGCTCAGATAAGGGTCTGAGATGGATTTGCTGGAGGGCGCCCTTGTGTCCCTGTTCAATCCCCATGCTATCCTTCACTCTAAGTTACACACCTTACCTCATTTCCTAAGATCTAACCTGTTAGAGACACCATTATTGCCTTGAGGGAGGTATAGAGACTCCTAGATTTACCCTACACCATCTCATGCCACCTGCCCATACTTGGCAACCCAATGTTCCCCCCTTCTGCAGAACACAAAGCCTTCCCTCAATGGTCTTCCTCCGGCCTGACAACTGCCTTGAATGTCTTCAATCCTGCCCAAGGAACTTTCAGTCCCTTCTCAAAGTTGGATAAACAGTATTCCCTCCCACTGTCACAGGCATTTCGCTATTACCACCTAAACAGCTACCTCAAATCCTGCTTTAGCCCATGCCAAAACCCCTGCCAGTGATCATTCATAGATTCAATGCTAACTCAAGGCCAGTATTTCATATTGTCCCCTTCAACCCCTCGCCATCTATCCTTGACAACTAGAATGCACCAGAAACAATCCTTTCAGGATACCAAAAAGGTTGTTCTTGTGATGGGAAATTCAATTCTTCATGCCCATGGTGTGCCAATTCCCCGACCGTCTCTTTTTCACAGACTATGGGCCTGTCAAGTGATTTCTACATTCTGGGATCAGGTATTAAGGTATATCTACAAGATTCAACAAATAGTTCTACCCAAAGACCCCTTGCTATGCCTTTTCAGTTGTGACACCCTGCTGGTTTCCTCATCATCATCCAACGGTGACTCTTTCCCTCAATGGGTTCATATCTGTCTTCTGATAGCTTGCAGAGTCTTCATGCAGGCTTGGATCCACCCCCACCCTGCCTCAAATTGCTTTGGTGAAACAAGTGCTTCAAACCTTATTTCTCATGGAGAAACTGGACACTGTCACCCAAAACTTTAAGTCCTTAAAATGTTTTATCACCAGACCATAATCCCCCTTTTCCCCCCATTCCCTTCCTTCCCGTTTCCCCCTCCCGGTGCACTACATAATCCCCATATGGGTATTACATTACCAACCATTCTGCATTTATCTATGTCTACCCCTATTTCGATTTAATTTCCACATAATTCTCCTTTGTCCGTCTCGGGGGGAGCCTTTTGAGCGGCTGGGCTTTTTACCTGGCGACTGACCTGTTGGGTAAGCAAACTCTCAACGTTACCACAGAGCTCTATGTATATATCATGCTTTTGTAATCTTTTGATTATGTGTTCTTGTGCTTTATTTGCTCATTTGTTTTATAGATTATTCCTCCTGACGAAGCGGTTTATGTACCATGAAACTAGTAGAGGACTGATTAATCTATGAGAAAACTCCATCAACAGATATCTCTTGGGGAAACCTGTGAGTATTTGTATACTGTTCTTTGAAACTTTTTAATGTGATGTCTCTTTATTTTTTAATAAATTATTACATTTTTATCCAATATTTGTATTTTGTGTATCATTACCGAGATAGTCCACCATAAAACCTTATGGGTTGGAGTATATGTTTGGTCAGTCTCAGCAACTGTCCTCACGCTCCCATCCCTTACCCCTTTTTTCCTATATCACTGTCACCCAAGTCCTGTTTTATCACCAGATGGCACAGTTTCATGGAACACTCCCTTTCTCTAGAAGAGATTTCTCTACACATGATTCCCTTCCGTTTTATGGACTGGTATCTGCGTGCGGACCTCGCCAACACACTGGGCAAGCTTAGGATCTGAGATACTTCTGACTCTCAGAACCATCATATCCTCTCCCCCTAGGTATTCCATACATTCTATATGATCCATAAGTACCCTCCTTGATTTGAAATGTGCCTATGTTCATAACCTTAACAATCTATGTTGTTTACCTGCTTCCACTCCTTAGGATGCTTCTTTGATGGAATCCACGATTAGGTACCTATGTTAAGCCAGATATTTTGTTTTTGGTCTTTAAGCCATGATATCTTGTCTTGCTTATTATTTTGCTTTTTGCTCCACACTGTGATTGATGTTACAACAACACTTGCAGCAGATAGGAAATCTAATAGGCCCATGGCATGTAATTTACTAGGGGTGTAGTGAGGCTGTAAAATAATGTACAGTTGTGAAAGCCCCTGGGATTCATTTAGGGAGCAAAGATGACCAGATTCCAGGACACTATCCCATTGTTCCTCCTCAAAGGTGCCTACATCTTTCTCCCAACGTTCCAAGGCCTTACGTGCTAGGCTTAGAGGAGCATTCTATAGCACTAAGAGATGAGACCTTTCGTAGATGGCAAATTTTGAATGAGGTCGAAAATAGGAACAGGAGACAGATGCCAGTCCTATGAAGGGCCCTGGGCTGTCACTACATGTTTGAGTTGCATGTGAATAACATTTTTTAAAAACAGAGTTTGATGTCACCTTGGCAATAGGAAAAGCAATCGGCCAAATGCATGAGTATAAAATGCCATTTCTAGGCACGACATGTACATACAAAACACCTCAGTGTTGCATTGGTGGCAGAGAAGGAGCACTTGAACTTTAATAAAATGATAACTGTCTATAGACTGATATAGAAAGTTAGTGTTTAATAGCATCAGCTTACATAATGGTTTTTGTAGCAACAATATATCATATTATAAAAATTTGTTTAGCTAAAAAGAGAATTTTATTTTCCTTTAAGTAGAATCCATAAAGCTTTGGGTATTCTGAAATGCCTCTTAGATAACCCTAATATGAATCAAAACCTAAGTGATTTTCTCTTCCATTTAGTAAAATGGCTCTTCTATTTGTTCAACAAGAAAATAGTGCATTTTAATTACAGTACTGGAGAAGAACATGCTGTCTGTAGTTCCGTTTTTTCCTGTTATTGGTTCCTAGTCTGATTCTGATGTGATCTGCAAGCATGTACGATTTAATTGGTTTCTTAGCTGTCCGCAGAAATTCATGTCTTGCTTTTAGTACGGGAGAGAACGGCATGAAGTCTTCATTCTGCCAACAAGTACTTTTTGAATCTAGTGACTGCTGAGCAATCTTGGCTTGAATACATCTCTCCACACCTGGCGTCTTACAAATACAGATAAATATAAGAGCACGTTGACTGTATTATATCATTCAGAGTTTCCTCCGGTTCGTCGGTGATATGTCTGTGGAACACAAAGTACCAAGGAAGGAAGAGTCACAGCCTGATCAGACAGAAGTACACGGTACTTAACAAAATCAGCCTGGGGCAAACACAACTGAGCTGGATTTTCGAAGTAATGTCTATGCAAAAATCTGTATGTCGACGTTCTGCATCTCTTACAAATCTAAATAATACACAGGATGACTAATGCAGCTTGTTATCTCCTTTAAAAATAACTAAAATAAATGGATATTTGACTTCAAGAAAATGTATGGTCTTTTTTTATTGTGTTTTGCTCTAATGCCGCGTACACACGCTCGGATTTTCCGACGGGAAATGTTGGATGTGAGCTTGTTGTCGGAAAATTCGACCATGTGTATGCTCCGTCAAACATTTGCTGCCAGAATTTCCGCCAACAAATGTTTGCTAGCAGGTTCTCAAATTTTCCGCCAACAAAACTTTGTTGTCGGAAAGTCTGATCGTGTGTACACAAGTCCGTTGCTCAAAAGTCCATGTATGCTCAGAAGCTGAAGCGGTCTGTCTTGTAAACTAGCGTTTGTAATGGAGAATTAAAATTTGTTATGTGGCAAATTAGGAAATCTCCAAATGCAGGGCACAATTCTCTTCTTCTTTAACCGCTTCAGCCCCGGAAGATTTTACCCCCTTCCTGACCAGAACACTTTTTGCGATTCGGCACTGCATCGCTTTAACTGCGCGGTTGTGCGACATTGCACCCAAACAAAATTAATGACCTTTTTTTCCCACAAATAGAGCTTTCTTTTGGTAGTATTTGATCACCTCTATGGTTTTATTTTTTGCGCTATAAACAAAAAAAGAGCGAAAATTAAAAAAAAAAATGCATTATTTTTAACTTTTTACTGTAATAAATACCCCCCAAAATTATCTAAAAAAAACAATTTTTTTCCTCAGTTTAGGCGATATGTATTCTTCTACATATTTTTGGTTAAAAACAAATTGCAATAAGCGTATATTGAGTGGTTTGCGCAAATGTTATAGCGTCTACAAAATAGGGGATATTTTTTTTATGGCATTTTTTTTTACTAGTAAAGCGATCTGCGATTTTTAGCAGGACTGCAACATTATGGCGGACATGTTGGACAATTTTGACACATTTTTGGGACTATTGGCATTAATCCAGCAATCAATGTTATAGAAAATGCATTGATTACTGTAAAAATGTCACTGGCAGTGAAGGGGTTAACACTAGGGGGCGATCAAGGGGATAATGTGTTCCCTAGTTTGTGTTCTAACTGGAGGGGAGAGGGGACTGTGCAGGGGAAGAGATAGATCGCTGTTCATACTCTGTATGAACAGAGGATCTGGCTGTTCTCCCCTCAGAGAACAGGAAACGGTGTGTTTACACACACAGATCCCGGTTCTCCGTGTGTCAGCGGCGATCGCGGGAGCCCATCAGTGATTGTGACCGCCGGGCACTCGCATCGGCTCGGGGGGCGAGCGGGGGGCGCACAGGGCGAAGCGATGTTACATAACGTCGTTTTGCCCAGCCGTGCCATTCTGCCGCAGTACAACTGCCGATGGCCGGCAAGTGGTTAATGAGATAATAATGAAGCTGCTTTGCTGGTAAAACTGATGAAGTTATTGCAAACAAATTATCAAAGGCTTTTTTTTTCAACTGATATCAAGAATAATAATAATAATAATATTAGCGCAAAATAAAAAACGCAAAAAGAAAAGCGCAAATCAACACTCACCAAACTTCTACTAACACGAAATTAGCAGAAGGGGCCCAAAGGGTGGCGCTAGAGAGCTGAAAAACCACGTAGTATGTCTTGTACATCACTACATTTGTAATTGTTGGCCAACATTTGTGTGACCGTGTGGATGCAAGACAAGTTTGAAAAAAATTCCACAGTTTTATTGTCGGAAAGTCCGATCGTGTGTACGGGACATAAGAGTCCTGATTCTATGTATAATTTGATGATATACACAGATCAGCCATAACTTTATGACCACTGACGTAAGTGAATAACATTAATTATCTTGTCACAATGGCATCGGAAAGTAGGAGGGATATATTAGGCAGCAGGTAAACCTACAATGGGCACGTGAGCATCAGAACTGGACCACAGGGCAATGGAAAAAGGTGACCTGATCTGATGAATCATATTCTATTTTACATTGTACATCATGTGGATGGCCGAGAGCATGTGTGTTGCTTACCTGGGGAAGAGATGGCACCAGGATGTAGTATGGGAAGATGACAAGCAGGCTGGGGCAGTGTGATGCTTTGGGCAATGTTCTGCTGAGAAACCTTGGTCCTGCCACTTATATGGATGTTTCTTGACACATAACACCTACCAAAAAATTGTTGTTGACCAAGTACACACATGGAAACAGTATTCCTTTATGGCAGTGGCCTCTTTCAGCAGGAAAATTTCCACTGCCACACTGCAAAATTAGTTTAGGAGTGCTTTGAGGAACACAACACAATGTGTTTGAGGTGTTGACTCCAAATTCTTCAGATCTCAGTCCAATCGAGCATCCATGGGATGTGCTAGAAAACAAGTCTGATCCATCTCACAGTTTATAAAACTTAAAAAGTATCTGCCACCGATGGCTTGGTAGAAGATACCACAGCATACCTTCAAAGGTATAGTAGTGTCCATGCCACAATGAGCCAGGGCTTTTTTTGGTGGGAAAAAAGGGTCTGTTTCAGTGGCAAAGGGGAATTTACTCAACAGGGCTGGGACAAGAGGTGGGCAGGAGGGGCGACTGCTCTGGGCACTGTGGTATCATGTGAGGTGGGGGGGGGCACCACAAAGAGATTAGGGGGAAGAGATTTGTGTTGGAAGGGGGGATTTTGGGGGACTGGAGGGTGGCAGTTGGTAAGATTTGTTCTAGAAGGGTCAATTTGGGGGGGTGCTAAGAGGGCTGATTTAGGGGGGTTTGTGTTGGGAGGGGGGGGGGGGAAGAAGATTTTTGCTAGGATGGAGGATTTGGGGGAACTTGGGGGAGAGAAGATGTGCACCAAGAGGGGAAATTTTAGGGGTAGAGGATTTGTGCTAGAAGGGTTGAATTTTTTTTGGGGGGGGGGGGGGAGCATTTAAAAGGACAAGTATTTGTGTTGGGGGGGGGGGTCAGCAGGGGGAGCAAGTTTGCATTTGTAGGAGGGAAAGTTTATGATTAGGGGATAAGCATCCAGATTAGTGCTCAGTGTTTTGTGGGGGGATTTTTGCTTGCACATAATGCTCTTGCTCATACATCTTGGGAGGGGGAGCGTAGTTTGGCTTGTTCGCCCTGGGCTCTAGGTGACCTTGTCCCGGCACTGCTACCCAATATTAGGCATGTGGTCATAAAGTTATACCTTATTGGTGTATATGTACATGAGGACTCTGTATCCAGCGGCTACATACACCAGCTCAGCTTATTGTGGTGCAGCACATTTGAAAAAATCATCAAACAGGATTTACCCAACATTTGGCCTTCTGTAAGAAAGTGCTTTACTGTACTTTTTTAGCCTATTTATCACTCAGTGAATATGCGTAGTGAATAGTAGTTGATTTGTTCTTAAGTTTTCCCAACACTCACCCATTTTTGGGCTTGCACAATATTTAAGCTATTCCCGACTTCTTTTTAGGATAGAGCATTTGCATGATTAATTTCTTGTGTTTTTTTTCAACAGTTAAAAAACAAAGAAATTAAACAAAAAACAGCATGTCCCTCCTTCCCCTTACTGAATAATCAAGCCTAGCATGTCATTCTAGTATCCCCATAACAAAAAAATGCCAAGCATGCCCCCCCCCCCCCACTATGCTGATACCAGGCCACATGCTCTTCAGCATAGGGGGTTGCTTTGAGGGGGGATTTGCTATAAAGCAGAGGTCCCCCAAAACACCACAGCCCAATGCAGGCATTGGGCTCCTCACACCCCCAGGGCCCAGGGGGGATACTAGCAAGGGAGGGTTTTATGTTCTATCTACCTGCCCCCCATGGGGGTGGATCTAATATTCACCTTTCCAGGCTCCAGATATGTTGAAATGCTGCCCATTCCATTTATGGCAGTTCAGACCTTCAAGGAGCATGGGTCCCCCCTTTTTTCCTGGTAACATAAAATGTAAATGATGGAAACTTAGTCAGCACTCAAACATTGTTTGAACACTGAAGAAGGAGAACTCGTGTTCCCCTGAAGCATAAGCTGTCACTGCTGGAGTACTGAAACTGCGTATAAACACAATTTCATTACCATGGTAAGCATGTGGGCACATGAACAAAAGGGTAATTTATTAGCAAGATTTGGCTAAAACATTCTAACAAAGATTGTCCGAAGGTGAAAATTGAAGCTTCTGTACTATCAACATTCATCCTGGCAAGACTTTACCTAGCAAGATTCACCCAGTGAATGTCATGTGATCTATAGGAGGAATCCTGCTAGAAATTGCTGGGCAAATCCTGGTCAATCTTGGGCAAATTTACTTAGGTAAATGTATTTCTTTACTGGGCAAATTTCAGCAAAAAACAATGTGGATGATAACCTCAACAGCTATTAACCGCTTCCCAACCATGTCACGCAGATAATGTAAAATAACCAAGCGCCAATGGATATGAAACGTAATAAGCACAATACCAGTCCAGCTGCAGTAAAAAAATTGTCAAAATGGCAATAGAAAATATAGAAAACAGTCCACTGCGGTAGGTCCAGTAAAAATGATATACACAAATATAGAACAGTCCCAGTAATATAGTAAAATAAAGTGCTTGTGCTCAAAATTGATATATCCATGCTTCAATGTGCCCAGACTTGGGTGCCCCACATAGATGTAAACTCACCCCCTGGAGTTGACCAACTATCGCTAGTATGGTCCTTTAAGCATGTGGGGAGACCCCTATAGAGATCCGCTGCTGGCTTCTCATGCAGTTCCTCATACAGATAGACAAACCAAAATAATCCTCATTGCGCAAAATATCGTTTCCAAAACGTTTATTAAAAGCATTTAAAAGAAAAAAGTATCACTCACATGTTACATCCTGGCAGCCGATGTGTGTAACAGGTGATTTTTTGGGGGAAAATCGTCCCACAATGGTGGTAAATACTGGCTATCGCAGTGCTGCTCATTTCCCTGTGTTAGTTTGGGCGGGAGTGTGTCACTGTGACGCGGTAATACCTAGACGCCTTTCAGCCAATCAGCGGGCCATCGTCAGGAAGCTCTAGTTCTGCCATTTTGGGTGAGGGCATTTATACCCACACTCGGGATTTCATAATTGAATATTACAATCACCTGTTAGTACCTTGGCAGTGTGTATAATCTAATATTTACACACATGCAACCATATATACCATTAGTACTACAATGCCAAAGTATTTTAATGTGAAAAATATAAAAAAAATATATATAATTTAAAATAAAACAAGTTAATCCGTATGTCATGCAATTTGACTTATACAAGGACCTTTGGTGGTGGTAATTATAGGTGTTTAAAAATGACCTACAGAGTGGTCACTGGGTGAACAAAGGTGATAATGCAAATTAGTGGCCATCTAGTGTTCAAAAACAAGTAATGGCCTCTAAAATAGTAAATTACATATAATGTGCATATAAAGTGTTCATGAAGTGAAAGGAATAGTGAATTAAATAATAAGTAGCCATCTAGTGGTCAAAAAAGGGTATTAACTATAAATTAATGTTTAATACCTGAAATGTGATTTTTATTGAAGTGATTATTTATAAGATATATAATTCTTTGTAAAAGAATGTGAATAATATCAACTTTTGGACATAAGGGGACAACATTAACCTAGAATGAACAGTTAAACTTGACCCTGATAACTAGTAATCTGTTAAAAAACTGTTAAGGTCAAGTTCAACATTCATTCCCAGTGGTGATAAAGTTTGCAATCCATTTTGTTTAATTTTGTGATATTTGTTTAATCATATTGGCCCCTCTCCAGTGTCTATTTATGGTGTCAATGGCATAAAAATATAACGCAGCTGGATCTTTATTATGTACCAGTCTAAAATGATTGGACATGTTTGGGGAATCCATTATGGATGTTTGTTATATGTTCACCAACACGCACTGCCAATGTTATTGAAGTCCTGCCCACATACTGGTAACCACAGGTACATTCCAAGACATAGGTTACATGACTGGTGCCACATGTGATACATTATTTTGTAGGATACTGTATGCTGGTTTGAAGTGACTTGAAAAAGGTGCGTTTCCTAGGAGCTGTTTTTGTGCTTTTACAGGGGCCACATCTTCCACATCTGTAAAAGCCTTCTAGATTGAACGTGGTAGTGGGATATTTTTTGGGGGGGGGGGGGTCAGAGATGTTTTTCACTAGCCTTGTTCTCAGTCCCGGAGCTCTGCGGTATGTGAACTTCAGCCTACTTGGTAGTATTTGATTTAAGATAGGATCTTTTTGTAAAATTGGCCAATATTTCTTAAATGCATTAATCTTTCCCATAGTTTGCAGACGCTATAACTTTTGCAGAAACCAATCAATAGACGCTTATTGCGATTTTTTTTTTTTTACCAAAAATATGTAGAAAAATATAAATTTGCCCAAACTGATGAAGAGATTTTTTTTTTTTTGGGGGGGGGGGGGATATTTAATATAGCAAAAAGTAAAAAACATTGCTTTTTTTCAAAATTGTCGCTCTTTTTTTGTTTATAGCGCAAAAAAAAAAATTGCAGAGGTTATCAAATACCACCAAAAGAAAGCTCTATTTGTGGGAAAAAAACGACGCAAATTTTGTTTGGGTACAGTGTCGAACGATCGCGTAATTGTTAGTTAAAGTGACACAGTGCCAAATTGTAAAAGGTACTCTGGTCAGGAAGGGGGTAAAATCTTCCGGGGCTGAAGTGGTTAAGCATGTAAAACCATAGCACTAAGCCAACAAGAGCTCCCTCTGGTGGTTTATCTACAAATCTTTACATTCAATAAAACAAAAAAATATACAGCTCAAGGATATAAAATCTGAAAATCATAATAAAAATAGCCTTAAACTAACACTGTCACTCTCCCAGTCAATGCAAAGTGACAATGTTTGTGAACCTCTACCCCTAACTATTGATATGTACCTCATCCCCCCACTGTTTCTTCAGGAACAAAGTACCCGATATCAGCTGAAGCCAAACAGAAACACTGACTTCCCCCTCTCCATCATGTGAGTGTTATTCACTTCAATACCGGGCACTTAGACACCTTCCTGCCCAGGCCAATTTAGACACCTTCCTGCCCAGGCCAATTTCAGCTTTCAGCGCTGTCGCAATTTGAATAACAATTGCGCGGTCATGCTACACTGCACCCAAACAATTTTTTTATCATTTTGTTCCCACAAATAGAGCTTTTTCTTTTGGTGGTATTTGATCACCTCTGTGATTTTTTTTTTTTTTTTTTGCGCAACAAATAAAGAAATACCAGAAATTTGGGAAAAAAAACGTTTTTCTGTGTTTCTCTTATTTTTTTTTTTTGCAAATAAGTATGTTTTCTTCTTCAATGACGGGCACTGATATGGCTTCACTGACAGGCACTGATAAGGCGGCACCGATGGGCACCAATGAAGTGGCACTGATGATGGGCTCTTATAGGTGGCACTGATGGGAACTGATGGGCACTGATAGGTGGCACTGGAATGCAGCACTGATGGGCACTCATAGGCGGCACTGATGGGCACTCATAGGCGGCACTGATGGGCACTCATGGGTGGCACTGATGGGTACTTATGGGTGGCACTGATAGGTGGCACATATGGGCACTGATGGTCACTGATAGGTGGGCACTGATGGGCATGGATGGGCACTGATAGGTGGCACTGAGGGACACTGATGGGTGGCACTGATTACACTGGTGGGTGGCATCACATATTTTTTTCTGTAATGGTGCCAGTCAGTGCCCATTTGTGGGCACTGATTGGCATGTATTGGGGATTTTTTTTTTATATATGTGGATGGCCATGGGGTACATACCTGGCCATCCACATGCTGGGGGCTTATCTGGTGGTCCTGGCGGCTTCCCTGGTGGTCCAGTGGGGCATCAGAGGGGGGGCTGTGCTGATAAACAATCAGGGCAGACCCCCCCTGTTAGGAGAGCTGCCGATACAAGCATCTGTCAGACGCGAGTGAGGAAAAGCCGATCAATAGGTTTTCCTGTTTACACTGTGATTGGACACGGCTAATAGCGTGGTAAATAGCCTCCGTTGGAACGGTTACTCTTACCAGAACCAGCGACACCAGGTCAATCAAGCATAGATATCCCAATCAGCAGCTGGACAGCAATAATCCAAGGGGTCCTCCAAGGTCAGGAAATCTCTTGATCTCAATGGTAGAAACAGCCAAATGACAAGATGGATCAGTCAGGCAAGTTGGCACAACAAAGGATATGCAAAAAAGGAGAAGACTTCCGATGGTGCAGATCAAAAAGGATAGTTTTTTTAATTTCCATAAAAAACACATACAGATTAAAATTGTGATTACGGATAAAAAAGGCAATATGGGGAGCGGAGAAACCAAGCGGAGCTACTGGTTCTGGTAAGAGTAACCATTCTTATTCCTTTTTGGATGTCATTTCTCCATGGATGGTACACTTTTTCAGCTGTTTACTTCATTTCCATATGAACTATTATCCAGTTTGGGTTGATTCACTATTCACTTGGACTGACACATTTGGGACTTACTTATTGTCCCTATACTGATTCTGTTGGGACTAATTTTCAAATTTTTATGTTATTTTCACAGTTTGATTGTTATTAGCGCCTCACCTACCAATTAAAGTTTCCATTTGGCTTGGAAGCCCTGTTTTAACAGTACAGTCTCCATACACTGGACTAATTAAGACTATAATAAACAGACAAACAAAAAAATGAATCTCTGAAATGTTATTTCCAGCATTACATACAGTTTATATCATGATCTCCTGGCTGGATTCCCAAACAATTAGATTTGGAAATTAGGCACACAATTTGTGCTGAGTCGTAACTGTGATGGGGAAGATCTATGTGTTTCTATTGTACGTCTTTACTTACTTCTATAATTCTAGGAATTCACTTGAGGAAATCACTGAGTGCATTCACATGGGCATCTGGATATTGCAAAGCCTCAGCGCACAATACTATCACCCTCATGTTCGTGTTCGTATTTTTATTCCTATTGTGCTACAGGGGAAAGAAAATGCTGAGTGAAGAGTTTTACTCAGCAGAGACGTGATCATCCAATTGTTTGAGGGTTTTATATCCAATCATTGTTTGCTTTTAATTTAAATATTTCAGAGCAGTGTAGGGCACATTACATTCTAATAAGAATATCTACAGTTTTACTGAACCTAAGTGCAATTTTTTTTTTATATTTTATAGAACCTCTAGAAAAAAAATGTTCCTTTATTACCCAGGGAAAAAATAGCACATGTGCAGTGCAGTATATCTGCAGTACCAGGAAACACATGTGCATTACCAGGCAGTACATGTGTATGCACCAACTAGCTCACAAGGCCAAAACTCCACTTGGTCTGATGTGGGTTGCGATATTGGGTACAGGGTTATCTGCTTATCTGAGGTCTGTTTGAAGGGTTATTTATTGGAATCGGGAAACTGGGAGGGGACACTTTGGTTTGAAAAACTATAGTTATCTTAAAGGTCCCATGTTAGACTACCAAGCTAGTGCATGTTACATTAATTACAACCTCCAAGGTAATGTTAGATTATTCTATACCAGGAATTTAAATTTCTTGTCCTGCATGAGGGAGTCCTCCCTGCTTCAGGTATTTACTGCTTTCATGGGCTGTAACCCCAGATGTCATCTACAGTGCCACCTAATGGTGAGATCATTTTTTTTTTAAATTTACACTAGTTTAATGTAATTCATTATTTCTAATATGTGTATAGGAAATACATATTTCATGGCATTTTACAGACTACATGGAACCATCTGAGGCATGGCTCTGTTGAATATACACATAAATATACACATATCAGAACCAGTTTAATCAGAGGGAATTATGAAACTCATGTACCCTATAGGGTAGTGAAAAAAAGAAGTAGCACGAAAATGTTAAAAAATAATTCAAACATGTAGATCCAGACTCTGGATATGGAACGTAGGATCCTGGCACTGCAAAGGGAAAAGGCATGACAGTATATGAACATATTACTTTAGAAAGAGTTGTTGTTAAGTCCTCTAAACAGTGAAAATGTTACCACTTTTGTTTAATGAGAAGTTAAAGCAGAGCTTCACCCAAAAGGGTAAGTTCTGCTTTAAGGCCTCCTCCCCCCACCTCTTTCACAAATGGCACTTTTTTTTGGGGGGGGGGGGCAGGTAACTGGTGGTGACAGATACCCACTTCTGCTCGGATCAACTAAGCGATCCGAGCGGAAGTTCTCCTCTCCCCCTCCCTCCCCACAGTCTTCTGGGACACAGGGACCAGCACGGCTCACACATGCGCAGTGGGCACCTGGCTGTGAAACCGCAAGCTGTCACAGCTGGGTGCCCGCAGTTAGGCACCAGGGACTGAGGACAGGTGGAGAAAAGGGTGAGCACAGCGCTGGATCCTGGGACAGGTGAGTCACTGTTTAGTTAAAGTCAGCAACTACAGTTTTAGTAGCTGCTGACTTTTAATTTTTACAAAAATGACTGGGGCTCCTCTTTAATACTTACTTATCTTATGCAAAGATTGTGCATGGGAAAACATTATTTTTTTTTTTTTTAGTAGTCATTACACATCTAAAAATAATGTTATTAACAACAATCTTTAAAAAAAAATAAATAAAGGCTAAGTTCACTTATAGATAGATACTGTATATATATATATATATATATATATATATATATATATATATATATATATATATATATATATATATATATATACCAATATACCATTATTGTACCTCTGTTGCAGGAAAAATAAAAATATTTCTTTGATTTGGAGAACAAGGCCTTACCTTAGTCCTTGCTATATCTCTTAGAACATTTCAGAAACTCCCTGGTATACAGACATGTGCAGAGGAACCAGTAAGACACAGGAAGGAGTTTACCAGCTGACCTCAATAGCACACCTTCACCCATGGGTGGCACAGTGGTGTAGTGGTTAGCACTCTCACCTAGCAGTAAGAAGAGTCGCTGGTTCGAATCCCAACCACAACACCCTCTGCCTGGAGTTTGCATGTTCTCCCTGTGCCTGCCTGGGTTTCCTTCGGGTACTTCGGTTTCCTCCCACAATCCAAAGACATGCAGGTAGGTTAATTGGCTTCTGTCCAAAAATAAATTGGCCCTAGTATATGAATGGGACCTTGGATTGTGGGCTCCTTGAGGGTAGGGACCAATGTGAGTGTGCAATGTACAGGGATAGGGACAATTGTAGACACTCAGGTTGAACTGGATGGACTGATGTCTTTATTCAACCTTACTAACTATGAAACTATGAAACTATGAAACTATGAAACCCATCATCTAGGTTTTCACAGCATTCCTGGCATCTCTCCATGCATGCATTTTTCTGGCTTC
>CM053031.1:239214849-239275722 GCA_028564925.1 Lithobates sylvaticus | reverse complement strand
ACTCAATAATATAGGTACAATTAATTTATAGTGGGTGTGTGTACTCAAGAAAACTTAGACATTGCCTACCTTCCAATTTGTGTTGACAAGGTAGAAGCTAGTATATGTCTACCACACCCAGGTTAGTTACCTAAAAGTGAGTCTCTCGGGATCGCCAACAAGGACTCGCCGAGTTTGGGGTCTGAAACCAGCAAACAGGGCACAATCTGCAAATGGAGGGGGGGAAAAAAGAAAAAAAAAAAAAAAAAAAAAAAAAAGGGGGAAGAATATTTTCAGTGAAGATTCTAAGAAATGATCGACCGATGGTTAGTCCCATATGTGGATATTACATCCATATAGACAAGTATATGGGGAAAATACTCACATAAAAGTCAGAAAGAAAGGGAATTAGTAGTAGTAAACCAGAGATGTGCCGGATTTGGCCAGTAGCATCGTGGTATTTGCGGATAGATCTAACGTGCCGGTATCCTGGAATTGATAATAATAATATCAGAGATAGATATAAATACACTGGCTTCCACTTTCAGAACCACTCTGTATATGTACCTTGAGGATCCCACGGAGTTCTAATTAAGAATCCCCGTGAAGGATAATAGTTTCAAATCGATGGCCTCAACACTATAGCGGATATAACATCACACAAGTGAACTGAGAGGGAACAAAAGAAGAGAGGGATATATAAATATATATATCCACTAAATTCCAACAGTATTTAATATTATATATCAATGTGGTAGACCACGGCCTGGTTAGTCCAGAAGCGTACCTGGTAGCCATATGGGAAGAAGGAACTGCCAAAACTAGAGAAGATCACCAGCTCTTTAAAGTACAGCTTTTAGTGGCTGAATCCATCAGTAGCAGACTCTATGTAAAGGAAAAATAGTAATGGCTAGTAACAGAGCTCATTGTTAATTATGTGTATGCCCAGGGCTATTTGGTCCCCAAGGCAACACCTAAAGCAAGGAAAACAGCCTAGTAATCAATAAATATTTACAGTGAGTGTACCTGAATCCAGTTTGGCAGAGGCAGCTTCCCAGCACTCCATCTCAGACAACCATCTGATGGAGTGCTGGTTAAATAGTGTATTTTGGCGCCAAATTGGAGGGAGGAGGAAGGAGACCGCCCCATAGGGCTGATCAGAGATCATTCCGATCAGCTGGAGGGGCCACAAGAAGGAATGCCAAAGTGCACTAGTACTGGCGCTGCTGTGCGCATGCGCCAGATCGGACCGGGGGGATAGAGTCCGCATATGAAGCGGCTCGTCCGCCGCGGCCGAAAACGAAAGTGCGCGCATGCGCAGTAGAAAGTATGCGCATGCGCAGTAGGGGAACAGGGGTAAATCCCGATCCAACCAGGGTAGGACAGTATTGAGGATGTAAAGCCCTTACCAGACAGATACTGTCACTTTAGCCAGCATCATTCAAAGTAGTACTGGCTTATGGGAATAAGAACAAGGTCGGTTTGTGAGATCGATCCAGTATCAAAGATAGAATAGAAACTTATTTATAAAGATGTGGGTGAAAATAAACAAGATTGATAATGAATAAATAATAGATAAAAAAAATAAACAATGGCAATTTAGAGTAAAGGTGAAAATAAAAATAAGAAAAATAAGAAAAAAGGAAAAAGGGAAAAGTTAAAAAATAATAATATGTAAAATAAAAATAAAAATAAGAATAAAAAATAAATGAAAAAAATTAATCATAATAAAAAAGAGCATAAAACAGAAAAATAAGGGTTTAGGAAAATAAAGTGATAAGGGTAAAAAACACGATAAATTAAAATCAGTAAAATTTTTTCCCCTTCAGCATTTGCAGACCATGTCCAAGATGAAAAAAATGGGAAATGAGCCTCCTCCGACGCCACCACCGCAACGCCTCCACCGAGGCAACTATGGTTGGGTGAAAATTCCCCTCCACAATGCCTGTTGAAATCCAAGCCAGAGGGAGATCAAAAAATAGCTCATTAGCCTTAATGTTATGCTGGAATCATTATACCAATATACAGGGTTAGAGTTCCGTTTGGGTCCCATATGAGGTAGCCAGAACAATATAATTTTTCTTGACACTCCACTCAAGACAGTTTCCCCGTGTCCTCTATAAATAAACAACATTAAGATCAAAAACAAAAACAGATAGCGTTACATAACACATATAGTGAAAACAAATGTACAAATCGAGGAAATCCTATTTTATAAATTATTTACAGAGAAAGGGTTAATAATGCTTCAAATTGTCTGCTTCATTTATAAAGAGTCCATAGACCGGCAGGCCATACTGTACCAATGAAACCTTCTAATCTATTAAAAGAAGGGGGGGGTTGGTTTTTAAACTTGTCCCAATTCATAAGGATGGAGAGAGGGAGATTTCCCAAGGGAGATGGATATGTCCTGATTATGGGTAGGGTCAGAGGATAAGATCGATCATATTGACCGGGGGCCCCTGATTTGAACAATTTAATCCCTAGGGAGGGAGGAGGGGGGGGGGAAAAACAAAAAAAAATGCATTGATATATAAATACATGTGGAGAAATAAAAATAAAAAATAAAAATAAAAATAAAAATAAAAAGAGGGGGAGATAATGGTAATAATCATAAGAAAGGGCGAAAACTGAGGGAATCGTTCAAGCCAGGGGCCCTTGTGGCATTTAGCTTGAAGATCCATCTGGCTTCACGCTGCAATAATTTTTTGTCTATGTTGCCCCCTCTGGGATCCTCTACCACATGTTCCAGGGCCGTGAAGCAAACCATAGAGGTGTCATTCCTATGGTACAGCGCTACATGGCGCCCTATTGGTGTATATAACAGATTTTTTCGTATATAATAGATGTGGTCATAAATTCTCCTCCAGAAGTTTCTGAAGGTTTTACCTACGTAAAACGCTCCACATTTACAGAAAGCTATATAGACTATTCCTTTTGTTTGACAATTAGCTGAAAATTTAATGGTATGTATTTCTCCATTGGGGAGTGTATAAGATGATCCCTCCAATATCCAATCACAGTAATCGCAGTCATAACATTTAAACATTCCTGGGATATCTACTTGATGTTCGATGTGCCCTTGAAAATGGGTATGTACCAACTTATCTTTCAAAGATTGGCATTTCTTATAGGTAATTTGGGGCTTAGCCCCAATATATTTTCCTACAATCCTATCTCCTGTGAGGAGATGCCAATGTTTCCCAATTATGTTTCGTATATCTTCATGATTACTTGAATATGTTGTTATAACTCGAGTAATGTTTCCTTGTTGTTTGTTACGTCTATCCCCAAAGAGCAAATCAGCTCTATCTCTGTCAAGGGCCTTTTTAAATGCCTTTTTTAGGATGGTGTTACTATAGCCCCGTATCCGTAGCCGTGCTTGTAACAGGTTGGCCTCTAATCTGAAGGCTTCCTCTGTTGAGCAATTTCTCCTCAGACGTAAATACTGGGAATAGGGGATGCTTCTAATCAAAGCTTGGGGATGTGAACTACTTGCATGGAGGATGGTGTTACCTGCCGTTTTCTTTCTATATAGGGATGTGGAAATTGTTCCATCCGATTGTTTTTGTATGGTAAGGTCTAGAAACGGTAGTGACTCCGAACTGGATTCCATCGTAAACCTAAGGTTAAAGTCATTAATGGAGAGCGCTCTCATAAATTCCCTCAGATTTTCCACACTTGACTCCCATACCAAAAAAATGTCGTCGATGTATCTGTACCAGCATGATATGCTGGCCTGATACATCGATAAATTGGGATTGGTGAGTATGGAACGCTCCCACCCCCCCAGGTACAAGTTAGCGTAGGATGGGGCACAACATGTCCCCATCGCTACTCCCTGTACCTGGAGGTAGTGGGAGTCGTCAAAAGAAAAGACATTCTTTGTTAGGATATGCTTTAGTAACTCCAATATGAATGTATTGTATGGTCTCCGTATCGGATCACTATCCCTAAAGAAGCCTTCCACAACTTCCAATCCCAAAGAATGAGGGATGCTGCAGTACAGAGCCTCTACATCAATTGCAACTAAAAGGCTGGTTGGAGAGACCTTTTTGTTGTGCAGGACTCGTAATAGTGCTAATGTATCCTGTAGATATGAGGGGAGTTGTGTCACATAAGGACGCAGAAAAGCGTCCACTAGTCTACTGCCCTTTTCACTTTTAACCCCTATGCCCGATATAATTGGGCGTCCCGGTGGTTTTTGCATGTTTTTATGTGTCTTCGGAAGTGAGTAAAAGGATGGGACTCTTGGATAGGTGGTTTTAAGGGCCTCAAATATATCTTTGTCGATAATCCCCTCATTGAATGCTCGAGTGATAAGGATCTCATAATCTCCATTGAATGTTAGTATCTTTTCATAAGGAATGAGGCAATACCAATCTTCATTGGAGAGGATGTCCAAGCACATTTGTCTATAGTTTTTGGTGTCCATTATTACTACATTTCCTCCTTTATCAGCCATTTTTATTGTAATTTCCTTATTGTCTTGAAGTTGGGAGATCACAAGTTGTTGTTCTGACGTTAGGTTTTTTGTCTGTTGTGACCTAAAGTCCAATTTTTTGACTTCATTAGTTACTTGTTGTAAAAATGTCCAGATGCTAGGGTTGGTTAGATCTATCCGCAAATACAACGATGCTACTGGCCAAATCCGGCACATCTTTGGTTTACTACTACTAATTCCCTTTCTTTCTGACTTTTATGTGAGTATTTTCCCCATATACTTGTCTATATGGGATGTAATATCCACATATGGGACTGACCATCGGTCGATCATTTCTTAGAATCTTCACTGAAAATATTCTTCCCCCCTCCTTTTTTTTTTTTTTTTTTTCCCCTCCTCCATTTGCAGATTGTGCCCTGTTTGCTGGTTTCAGACCCCAAACTCGGCGAGTCCTTGTTGGCGATCCCGAGAGACTCACTTTTAGGTAACTAACCTGGGTGCGGCAGACATATACTAGCTTCTACCTTGTCAACACAAATTGGAAGGTAGGCAATGTCTAAGTTTTCTTGAGTACACACACCCACTATAAATTAATTGTACCTATATTATTGAGTATTGATTTAAATACATATAATCTGTCAATCCATTCATGAATAACCCCCCTGTCTTCTTGATATATACAACAGATATACGAATTGCTATACTCTGGTTCTGAAGAAGCTTTAAGCGAAACGCGTCAACCAGCATTCTGCGAGTTTGTTTCAGCATTCTGATTCACTAATAGCTATATGTATATGTACATTCTTGGACTGCAACGACCCCCCCTTTTTTATATGTGACATATTTTATGTATATTATGTGCTAATAAAAGTATTTAGAATTATTCTTTTGTATTGAGACATATGTCCGTTCAGGTACCGTGATAGTCCGTTAGGTTGGCTAAAAAACCCCCTTCTTTCGTTTTGTATACATAATTCAAGGACGAGGTACCCCCCCTGAGCTTTTCCACATCTCTCTATAAATTTACTCGAGCCGAAAAGGCTCACCTTTAGCTTTGGGAGCAGTCCACTTTGAGCAATATGGTTCAGTGGACAAGAACAATTGTGACCTATTAATCTATATATTAGATATTATACATTTAATCTTTTATATGATTTCTTTCATTGTTTCAATCTCTGTTTTTGCTTCATCTTTCTTGCCCATAGATATAAAATATTGGCTTTTACTATAGAAAAATCAACAATGACGGACTATACTGGTTCTGAATGGGATGGGCTTATGTCGAGGATACACAAAGAATGCGGGGACGATCATGGAATTGAACTGGAAATCGAGGTACTAATAACAAAATTGAGACAGGCTCTCGAAAGGAAATCTAACCTGTTCTGGCAGGTAAAATTTCTGGAGAGATACCTTAAGGAAGGCCTGAATCCTCAAGGCTTGAGAATTCAGGTCTTCCCAAATCTTTGGGAGACCAGTTTGGACTTCAAACAAAAATGGGAATTGAACTTACAGGAATGTACATCCAAAATGATGTTAGCGTTAATTGATCACTATAATAAGGATATAAAGGACCTTGATACTGAAATCATAGAGTTTCAGAAACAAAATGTATCTCTATGTGCTCATCCCAAATTTTTAGAAAAGGATAAATCCTTAAAAGAATACCTAGAGAAATATAATAAGGATCTTATATATAAAAAGGATGTGAAGTTTATTAGAGACAAAATGGCGTTCAATGGAAAGTATGCCTATAGATGGCCCCAAAGGGGAGGTAAATTAGGAAAAAAGATCCAAAGAAAGCAGGAACGAAATGCAGACAAAACACAGTCACAAAGTGATGGGGATTTCAGAGACGGTACTGACTCTGATTCGTCGAATTTTTCCTACTCAGCCCGTTCAAACCAATCCTCTTTCCCTACACGTGGTAGAGGAAGACAGAGAGGATCAAGGAAGAGGCAAACGACAGGCGATAATGCAAATAAAGGGGGAAAAGATAAAAAACCAAAAGACTACCCCAATGATGGACACGAAAACTATGATATGAGAGGGGGTGGCTTAATGGGGATAGACCCCCGCACTCCCACCTTAGGTGAATCCCCTGACCTAGAACATCTGACAGGGGCCAATAGAGCTCCCCTACTCCTACCATCAACCCCCCTCCCAGGCTTCAATACTGCAAGGAACGGAGGAGTGATTTCTAAAAATATAAAAGAAAAGGTTTTTCAATTGTTTCCCCCCACACAAGACCCTCCAAACCGCTCTACAGCCTCGCAAAATCTGGAGAGATTTGCGTACAAAGACCGATAGAGGACCAGTTACAAGTCATTAATCTATCTTCAAAATCTCTATCACACATGGAACTAGAGGTTTTGGGTCTAGGCCTAAGCTTCTGTCCCTCATCTTATACTAACAGTTTTGAGGTCGTTAAAGACCTTAATTTATTTGCTAGAAGACTTACCTATAAATTTATGTTTGATGATGAAAGGAAAAAGAAAAAACAAGAATATATTGAGCGTGAGAAATGGAAGGGATTCACAGTCAGGGACTTCCTTGCCCTAAAAGATCTGATGGACCTCTTGGATGAAAGTGAAGAGTCCCAGGGTGGTCCTGCGGAGGGGGCTCCCCCGCCTGATCCGGGGGACCCCCCTCAGGCAATTCCACCCAGGGAAATACCCAAATTTTTAAATAAATCCACCAACTTCCCCTCTCTAAAAACCAACCCTAGCATCTGGACCTTTTTACAACAAGTAACTAATGAAGTCAAAAAATTAGACTTTAGGTCACAGCAGACAAAAAACCTAACGTCAGAACAACAACTTGTGATCTCCCAACTTCAAGACAATAAGGAAATTACAATAAAAATGGCTGATAAAGGAGGAAATGTAGTAATAATGGACACCATAAACTATAGACAAATGTGCTTGGACATCCTCTCCAATGAAGATTGGTATTGCCTCATTCCTTATGAAAAGATACTAACATTCAATGGAGATTATGAGATCCTTATCACTCGAGCATTCAATGAGGGGATTATCGACAAAGATATATTTGAGGCCCTTAAAACCACCTATCCAAGAGTCCCATCCTTCTACTCACTTCCGAAGACACATAAAAACATGCAAAAACCACCGGGACGCCCAATTATATCGGGCATAGGGGCTAAAAGTGAAAAGGGCAGTAGACTAGTGGACGCTTTTCTGCGTCCTTATGTGACACAACTCCCCTCATATCTACAGGATACATTAGCACTATTACGAGTCCTGCACAACAAAAAGGTCTCTCCAACCAGCCTTTTAGTTGCAATTGATGTAGAGGCTCTGTACTGCAGCATCCCTCATTCTTTGGGATTGGAAGTTGTGGAAGGCTTCTTTAGGGATAGTGATCCGATACGGAGACCATACAATACATTCATATTGGAGTTACTAAAGCATATCCTAACAAAGAATGTCTTTTCTTTTGACGACTCCCACTACCTCCAGGTACAGGGAGTAGCGATGGGGACATGTTGTGCCCCATCCTACGCTAACTTGTACCTGGGGGGGTGGGAGCGTTCCATACTCACCAATCCCAATTTATCGATGTATCAGGCCAGCATATCATGCTGGTACAGATACATCGACGACATTTTTTTGGTATGGGAGTCAAGTGTGGAAAATCTGAGGGAATTTATGAGAGCGCTCTCCATTAATGACTTTAACCTTAGGTTTACGATGGAATCTAGTTCGGAGTCACTACCGTTTCTAGACCTTACCATACAAAAACAATCGAATGGAACAATTTCCACATCCCTATATAGAAAGAAAACGGCAGGTAACACCATCCTCCATGCAAGTAGTTCACATCCCCAAGCTTTGATTAGAAGCATCCCCTATTCCCAGTATTTACGTCTGAGGAGAAATTGCTCAACAGAGGAAGCCTTCAGATTAGAGGCCAACCTGTTACAAGCACGGCTACGGATACGGGGCTATAGTAACACCATCCTAAAAAAGGCATTTAAAAAGGCCCTTGACAGAGATAGAGCTGATTTGCTCTTTGGGGATAGACGTAACAAACAACAAGGAAACATTACTCGAGTTATAACAACATATTCAAGTAATCATGAAGATATACGAAACATAATTGGGAAACACTGGCATCTCCTCACAGGAGATAGGATTGTAGGAAAATATATTGGGGCTAAGCCCCAAATTACCTATAAGAAATGCCAATCTTTGAAAGATAAGTTGGTACATACCCATTTTCAAGGGCACATCGAACATCAAGTAGATATCCCAGGAATGTTTAAATGTTATGACTGCGATTACTGTGATTGGATATTGGAGGGATCATCTTATACACTCCCCAATGGAGAAATACATACCATTAAATTTTCAGCTAATTGTCAAACAAAAGGAATAGTCTATATAGCTTTCTGTAAATGTGGAGCGTTTTACGTAGGTAAAACCTTCAGAAACTTCTGGAGGAGAATTTATGACCACATCTATTATATACGAAAAAATCTGTTATATACACCAATAGGGCGCCATGTAGCGCTGTACCATAGGAATGACACCTCTATGGTTTGCTTCACGGCCCTGGAACATGTGGTAGAGGATCCCAGAGGGGGCAATATAGACAAAAAATTATTGCAGCGTGAAGCCAGATGGATCTTCAAGCTAAATGCCACAAGGGCCCCTGGCTTGAACGATTCCCTCAGTTTTCGCCCTTTCTTATGATTATTACCATTATCTCCCCCTCTTTTTATATTTATTTTTATTTTTATTTTTATTTTTTATTTTTATTTCTCCACATGCATTTATATATCAATGCATTTTTTTTTTTTTTTGTTTTTCCCCCCCCCCCCCCCCCCCCAGGGACTAAATTGTTCAAATCAGGGGCCCCCGATCAATATGATCGATCTTATCCTCTGACCCTACCCATAATCAGGACATACCCATCTCCCTTGGGAAACCTCCCTCTCTCCATCCTTATGAATTGGGACAAGTTTAAACCCCCCCCCCCCCCCTTCTTTTAATAGATTAGAAGGTTTCATTGGTACAGTATGGCCTGCCGGTCTATGGACTCTTTATAAATGAAGCAGACAATTTGAAGCATTATTAACCCTTTCTCTGTAAATAATTTATAAAATAGGATTTCCTCGATTTGTACATTTGTTGTCACTATATGTGATATGTAACGCTATTTGTTTTTGTTTTTGATCTTAATGTTGTTTATTTATAGAGGACACGGGGAAACTGTCTTGAGTGGAGTGTCAAGAAAAATCATATTGTTCTGGCTACCTCATATGGGACCCAAACGGAACTCTAACCCTGTATATTGGTATAATGATTCCAGCATAACATTAAGGCTAATGAGCTATTTTTTGATCTCCCTCTGGCTTGGATTTCAACAGGCATTGTGGAGGGGAATTTTCACCCAACCATAGTTGCCTCGGTGGAGGCGTTGCGGTGGTGGCGTCGGAGGAGGCTCATTTCCCATTTTTTTCATCTTGGACATGGTCTGCAAATGTTGAAGGGAAAAAATTACTGACTTTAATTTATCTTGATTTTTACCCTTATCACTTTATTTTCCAAAACCCTTATTTTTCTGTTTTATGGTCTTTTTTATTATGATTATATTTTTTTTTTTTTTTTTTTTTCATTCTTTTTTTTATTTTTATTTTTTTAATATTATTTATTTTTTAACTTTTCCCTTTTTCCTTTTTTCTTATTTTTATTTTCACCTTTACTCTAAATTGCCATTGTTTATTTTTATTTATATTTATATTTATTTATTATCAACCTTGTTTATTTTCACCTACATTTTTACAAATAAGTTTCTATTCTATCTTTGATATTGGATCGATCTCACAAACCGACCTTGTTCTTATTCCCATAAGCCAGTACTACTTTGAATGATGCTGGCTAAAGTGACAGTATCTGTCTGGTAAGGGCTTTACATCCTCAATACTGTCCTACCCTGGTTGGATCGGGAATCACCCCTGTTCCCCTACTGCGCATGCGCATACTTTCTACTGCGCATGCGCGCACTTTCGTTTTCGGCCGCGGCGGACGAGCCGCTTCATATGCGGACTCTATCCCCCCGGCCCGATCTGGCGCATGCGCACAGCAGCGCCAGTACTAGTGCACTTTGGCATTCCTTCTTGCGGCCCCTCCAGCTGATCGGAATGATCTCTGATCAGCCCTATGGGGCGATCTCCTTCTTCCTCCCTCCAATTTGGCGCCAAAATACACTATTTAACCAGCACTCCATCAGATGGTTGTCTGAGATGGAGTGCTGGGAAGCTGCCTCTGCCAAACTGGATTCAGGTACACTCACTGTAAATATTTATTGATTACTAGGCTGTTTTCCTTGCTTTAGGTGTTGCCTTGGGGACCAAATAGCCCCGGGCATACACATAATCAAAAATGAGCTCTGTTATTAGCCATTACTATTTTTCCTTTACATAGAGTCTGCTACTGATGGATTCAGCCACTAAAAGTTGTACTTTAAAGAGCTGGTGATCTTCTCTAGTTTTGGCAGTTCCTTCTTCCCATATGGCTACCAGGTACGCTTCTGGACTAACCAGGCCGTGGTCTACCACATTGATATATAATATTAAATACTGTTGGAATTTAGTGGACATATATATTTATATGTCCCTCTCTTCTTTTGTTCCCTCTCAGTTCACTTGTGTGATGTTATATCCGCTATAGTGTTGAGGCCATCGATTTGAAACTATTATCCTTCACGGGGATTCTTAATTAGAACTCCGTGGGATCCTCAAGGTACATATACAGAGTGGTTCTGAAAGTGGAAGCCAGTTTATTTATATCTATCTCTGATATTATTATTATCAATTCCAGGATACCGGCACGTTAGATCTATCCGCAAATACCACGATGCTACTGGCCAAATCCGGCACATCTTTGGTTTACTACTACTAATTCCCTTTCTTTCTGACTTTTATGTGAGTATTTTCCCCATATACTTGTCTATATGGGATGTAATATCCACATATGGGACTGACCATCGGTCGATCATTTCTTAGAACTTTCACTGAAAATATTCTTCCCCTCTTTTTTTTTTTTTTTTTTCCCCCTCCTCCATTTGCAGATTGTGCCCTGTTTGCTGGTTTCAGACCCCAAACTCGGCGAGTCCTTGTTGGCGATCCCGAGAGACTCACTTTTAGGTAACTAACCTGGGTGCGGCAGACATATACTAGCTTCTACCTTGTCAACACAAATTGGAAGGTAGGCAATGTCTAAGTTTTCTTGAGTACACACACCCACTATAAATTAATTGTACCTATATTATTGAGTATTGATTTAAATACATATAATCTGTCAATCCATTCATGAATAACCCCCCTGTCTTCTTGATATATACAACAGATATACGAATTGCTATACTCTGGTTCTGAAGAAGCTTTAAGCGAAACGCGTCAACCAGCATTCTGCGAGTTTGTTTCAGCATTCTGATTCACTAATAGCTATATGTATATGTACATTCTTGGACTGCAACGACCCCCCCTTTTTTATATGTGACATATTTTATGTATATTATGTGCTAATAAAAGTATTTAGAATTATTCTTTTGTATTGAGACATATGTCCGTTCAGGTACCGTGATAGTCCGTTAGGTTGGCTAAAAACCCCCCTTCTTTCGTTTTTTTTTTTTACTGATCACTGCATTTAGTGTCAGTGTGACTGTAATAACTGTCAGTGCAGTTAGTTTTAGGTCCAAGGTAGCCCCCTACCCCCCCCCCCTAATAAAGGTTTAACCCCTTGATTGCCCCCCAGGTAACCCTTTCACCCCCTTTTGCCAGTGTCACTAAGCGATCGTTTTTCTGATCGCTGTATTAGTGTCACTGCTGTCGCTAGGTAACCATTTTTTTTTTTTAGGTAACCGCCATGTTTATATAGGTTCATAAATAGGTTTATAGGTCAGGTACCCCCATATTACAACCTAAATAAAGGTTTTAACCCCTTGATTGCCCCTAGAGTTAACCCTTTCACCAGTGATCACAGTATAACTGTCACTGGTGACGCTGGTTAGCCAGTTAGTTATTTCGTTATTTAGGTTCCCCGTCAGGTTTTTATATAGCGTCAGGTACCCCCATATATTACCTAATAAAGGTTTTAACCCCCTGATTGCCCCTAGTTAACCCTTTCACCCCCTTTTGCCAGTGTCACTAAGCGATCGTTTTTCTGATCGCTGCATTAGTGTCGCTAGGTAACCATTTTTTTTTTTTAGGTAACCGCCATGTTTATATAGGTTCATAAATAGGTTTATAGGTCAGGTACCCCCATATTACAACCTAAATAAAGGTTTTAACCCCCTGATTGCCCCTAGAGTTAACCCTTTCACCAGTGATCACTGTATAACTGTCACTGGTGACGCTGGTTAGCCATTTAGTTATTTCGTTATTTAGGTTCCCCGTCAGGTTTTTATATAGCGTCAGGTACCCCCATATATTACCTAATAAAGGTTTTAACCCCCTGATTGCCCCTAGTTAACCCTTTCACCCCCTTTTGCCAGTGTCACTAAGCGATCGTTTTTCTGATCGCTGCATTAGTGTCGCTAGGTAACCAGTTTTTTTTTTGTATTACTGTTACGGGTGACGCTGGTTAGTTAGCTTGTTTTTTTTATACTGTCAGGGCACCCGCCATTTATTACCCAATAACGGTTTAACCCCCTGATCGCCCGGCGGGTGATATCAATTAGGTTTTAGGGTCAAATAAGGTCTGCGTCGCCCCAGGTTAGTGCCAGTACCGCAAACACCCACGCGCAAAGCATACACCTCCCTTAGTGGCACAGTATCTGAACAGATCAATATCTGATCTGATCAGATCTATACTAGCGTCCCAGCAGTTTAGGGTTCCAAAAAAAAACGCATTGTTAGCGGGATCAGCCCAGATACCTGCTAGCACCTGCGTTTTCCCCCTCCGCCCAGCCCAGCCCACCCAAGTGCAGTATCGATCGATCACTGTCACTTACAAAACACTAAGCACACATAACTGCAGCGTTCGCAGAGTCAGGCCTGATCCCTGCGATCGCTAACATTTTTTTTGTGGTAGCGTTTTGATTCAGTCGCTTCAGTCAGGAGCTTTTTTACCTGTGAATCTCAAAAAAATAAAAAAAAATAAAATAGTTGTCGTTTTATTGTTCTCTCTCTCACTCTATTCTCTCTCTATTGTTGCTCTTTTTTTACTCCATTCTATTCTGCAATGTTTTATTATGTTTTATCATGTTTTATCATGCTTGCTTTTCAGGTATGTAATTTTGTTTACTGTGTTTTAGTGTTAAGCATTTTTTTGTTTTCAGGTGCGCCATTCAGTTGCAACGCGGATTTATTTATCTTGACAGCAACAGCGTTTGCTCCCACGATACATAAAGCCGCGACTCCAACGCTGTAGGAGGTGATTTCACCACCACAGTTAAAAAAAAGAGCATATATGCCGAAGCATGGGGGCAGCAGGGGGGGGGAGGAGCGATTGGCTCCTAATGCCACGTACATACGGTCGAAATTCCGACCGTGTGTACACGGCATAACTTTTGCGGGAGGATGCCCCCATGCATCGGCATATATAAATGGTGCATGTATGCCCATCATTAGAAGTGGGTGGATGAAGGGAGGTATTCTAATGGTGGGCATACCCACCAATCAATCTCTTTTTTTCGTTCAGCCAAGAGGCTGCATGAAAAAAAAAAGATTACAATATATGTCCAGTATGTTGCTGGACTTTGAATGGTTATACCAGAATGATGCCTGCAGGTTTAGGTATCATCTTGGTATCATTCTTTTCAGCCAGTGATCGGCTTTCATGTAAAAGCAATTCTAGCGGGTAATTAGCCTCTAGACTGCTTTTACAAGCAGTGGGAGGGAATGTCCCCCCTCCCGGATATAAACCGCGCCATTGGGAAATTGGGAAAGCATTTTATCACACCAATCTTGGTGTGGTCAGATGCTTTGAGGGCAGAGGAAAGATCTAGGGTCTAATAGATCCCAATTTTTTCAAAAAAAGAGTACCTGTCACTGCCTATTGCTATCATAGGGGATATTTACATTCCCTGAGATAACAATAAAAATCATAACAAAGAAAAAAAATGGAAGGAACAGTTTAAAAATAAAATAAAAAAGCTAAATAAAAAAAAAAAAAAACAAAACAAAAAAAAAAAAGCACCCCTGCCCCCCCTTCTCTTGCGCAAAGGCGTACACAAGCGTTGGTCTGGCGTCATATGTAAACAGCAATTGCACCATGCATGTGAGGTATCACCGCGAAGGTCAGATCGAGGGCAGTAATTTTAGCTGTAGACCTCCTCCGTGAATCTAATGTGGTATCATGTAAAGGCTTTTAAAGGCTTTTAAAAATGTATGTAGTTTGTCGCCACTGCGTGTTTGTGCGCAATTTTAAAGCATGTCGTGTTTGGTATCCATGTACTCGGCCTAAGATCATATTTTTTATTTCATCAAAAATTTGAGCAATATAGTGTGTTTTAGTGCATTAAAATAAAAAAAAGTGTATTTTTTCCACAAAAAATGCGTTTGAAAAATCGCTGCGCAAATACTGTGTGGAAAAAAAAAAAAAAATGCAACACCCACCATTTTAATCTGTAGGGCCTTTGCTTTAACATTATATATAGTGTTTGGGGGTTCAACGTAATTTTCTTGCAAAAAAAAAAATATGTTTTCATGTAAACAAAAAGTGTCAGAAAGGGCTTTGTCTACAAGTGGTTAGAAGAGTGGGTGACGTGTGACATAGGCTTCTAAATGTTGTGCATAAAATGCCAGGACAGTTCAAACCCCCCCCAAATGACCCCATTTTGGAAAGTAGACACCCCAAGCTATTTGATGAGAGCAATGTTGAGCCCATTAAATATTTTTTTTTTTTTGTCCCAAGAGATTGAATAATGAAAAAAAAAAAATATATATATTTTTTTTTACAAAAAGTTGTCACTAAATGATATATTGCTCAAACATGTCATGGGCATATGTGGAAATACACCCCAAAATACATTCTGTTGCTTCTCCTGAGTACGGGGATAGCACATGTGTGGGACTTTTTGGGAGCCTAGCTGCGTACGGAACCCCAAAAACCAATCACCGCCTTCAGGCTTTCTAAGGGTGTAATTTTTTTATTTCACTTCTCACTGCCAATCACAGTTTCGGAGGCCATGGAATGCCCAGATGGCATAAAACCCCCCAAAATGACCCCATTTTGGAAAGTAGACACCCCAAGCTATTTGCTGAGAGGTATTGTGAGTATTTTGCAGATCTCGCTTTTTGTCACAAAGTTTTGAAAATTGAAAAAAAAAAAAAAAAAAAAGTTTTTTTTTTTCTTTACTTTCTTCATTTTCAAAAACAAATGAGAGCTGTAAAATACTCACCATGCCTCTCAACAAATAGCTTGGGGTGTCTACTTTCCAAAATGGGGTCATTTGGGGGGGTTTTGTGCTATTTTGGCATTTTATGGCCTTCGAAACGGTGATAGGTAGTGAGGAGTGAAATCAAAAATTTGCACCCTTAGAAATCCTGAAGGCGGTGCTTGGGTTTCGGGGCCCCGTACGCGGCTAGGCTCCCAAAAAGTCCCACACATGTGGTATCCCCATACTCAGGAGAAGCAGCAAAATGTATTTTGGGGTGCAATTCCACATATAACTATGGCATGTGTGAGCAATATATCATTTAGTGACAACTTTTTGAAAAAAAAAAAAAAAAAATCTTTTTTATTTTTGTCTTTATTCAATCACTTGGGACTAAAAAAAAAAATATTCAATGGGCTCAACATGCCTCTCAGCAAATAGCTTGGGGTGTCTACTTTCCAAAATGGGGTCATTTGGGGGGGTTTTGTACTTCTCTGCCATTTTAGCACCTCAAGAAATGAAATAGGCAGTCATAAATTAAAAGCGGTGTAAATTCCAGAAAATGTACTCTAGTTTGTAGACGCTATAACTTTTGCGCAAACCAATAAATATACGCTTATTGGCATTTTTTTTACTAAAGACATGTGGCTGAATACATTTTGGCCCAAATGTTTGACTAAAATTGAGTCTATTAGATTTTTTTTATAACAAAAAGTAGAAAATCTCTTTTTTTTTTCAAAATTTTCGCTCTTTTTCCGTTTATATCGCAAAAAATAAAAATCACAGAGGCAATCAAATACCATCAAAAGAAAGCTCTGTGGGAAGAAAAGGGCGCAAATTTCGTTTGGTTACAAAATTGCATGACCGCGCAATTACCAGTTAAAGTAGTGCAGTGCGAAATTGAAAAAAGACCTCTGGTCCTTTGGCTGCCAAATGGTCCGGGGCTGAAGTGGTTAACATACAGTACATGCCACATTAATAATTACAGTATGCTACCAAAATTAGTGGGTACTTAAAATTGCCTCCAGCATAGTTCCTGTTTCTTCTGGAGGCTGCCATTTTGCTGAAGCCCAGAACCCCTGAGCAACAGTAAATCTTTAGGTGGACTAAAGTTCAACTTTAAGAAAACTGTATACAATGAGGCACAATGCCAAACATACTGAGAAATAGATTTAGGATTTACTTACACTTTACCCATCTGCTTATCACATGAAAGAATATATAGTGTAAAAATGTACATATGTAAAACAACTCAGGTTAGTGTTTTTTTTGTAAATAACACAGTAGAAAAGCAACAATGTAAAAATATCTAGAAAAACAGTAAAACATCAACTTTGTCCATCTTTCCTTTAATAGGCTGGAAGCTAAAATTAAAAACACTCTGAATATGCAGTACATTTATATACACGTTGATTATGCCAAGTATGCCATCCAGGGGCAGCCCATGCATTAAGGGTGCATGGGTGACGCCCCCTCCATCCTCGCCATCCCCCTATATGCATAATGAATAGATTCATGCATTGCCCCTATTCAGGCGTCTGGCCCCTTTTCAGATGCCGGGCACCTGACTTACAGCGGCGGGGGGATTTTTTTGAAGCACTTGATTAGAACCATAGGCTCTAATAGGCTTCAAAATAGGGTGAACTCAGAGCGCAGAGCATTGCGCTCGGAGTCCACCCAGATATATGCTTTTCTAACACTGAATTGCCTCTCCACTAATCAGGAAGCGTGGACCTATTTACCTGTTTCCCGATTGGCTGAAAGGTTAGGCAATCCTATTGGATGCCTAGGAGCAGAGGAGGAGATGCACGGCAGAAGCTGGCGTAAACTCAGAATGACACGGAAGATGCTGCAAGATACCTGCCGCAGCCTGTCCCCTTGCCCGATGTTCCCGATGATCCCTGATGTGCCCGCCGATTGGGTAAGTGCCGGTGGACTGGCAAACAGCAGGGGGGAGGGGGGTGGTTGCTTGCCGCCCCCCAAACAAAAAGCCACCAGCCGCCACTGATGCCATCCGAAGTTGATAAAATCATGTATTAATTGTTTAGTGTAGTTCCTGAGATGTCTCAGACATTCTAATTTTGTGGCACATATTAGTTGTGGTCTATAGTACTATGACATTAATGGATGAACATGCTCAATTTACATAATATATCATTCTAAATAAAGATAAACAGACAGCACCGTCTTATGAAAGGGTCTTTTCAAATCTTCCCTTATAAATGAAGCTGGCCATACAAAGAAATCCAACAGATTCCTTCATCCATACAAAACAGCAACAACCCCCCCCACCAGATATTGTATTCTGAAAGGCAGCACCCAAGGCTCTTGGAATACTCAAGCAGTGACTGTAGCTGATTGGCTGTGGTCACTCTTTGACAATTTTCCATTGGGGTCCTTTAACCACTTGACCACTGGGCACTTAAACACCCTTAATAACCAGACCAATTTTCAGCTTTCGGTGCTCTCACACTTTGAATGACAATTACTCAGTCATACAACACTGTACCCATATGAAATTTTTGTCCTTTTTTTCACACAAATAGAGCTTTCTTTTGGTGGTATTTAATCACCTCTGGGTTTTTTTATTTTTTGCGCTATAAAAGAAAAATGACTGAAAATTCTGTAAAAAAATGAATTTTTCTTAGTTTTTGTTATAAAATTTAGCAAATTTGTAATTTTTCTTGATAAATTTTGGCCAAAATTTATACTGCTACATATCTTTGGTAAAAATAAGTACAAATTGGGGTATATTATTTGGTCTTTGTGAAAGTTATAGAGTCCACAAGCTATGGTGCCAATATCTGAAAATTGATCACACCTGAAGTACTGACGGCCTATCTCATTTCTTGAGACCCTAACATGCCAGAAAAGTACAAATACCCCCCAAATGACTCCTTTTTGGAAAGAAGACATTCCAATGTATTTAGAAAGAGGCATGGTGAGTTTTTTGAAGTTGTCATTTTTTCCCACAATTCTTTGCAATATCAAGATTTTTTTTCATTTTTTTCACAAAATTGTCATATTAGCAGGTTATTTCTCACACACAGCATATGCATACCACAAATTACACCCCAAAACACATTCTGCTATTACTCCTGTGTATGGCGATACCACATGTGTGAGACTTTTACACAGTGTGGCCACATACAGAGGCCCAACATGCAGGGAGCACCATCAGGTGTTCTGGAGCACCCGGGCCATTTCTGACATTTCTCTCCTACATGTAAAAATCATCATTTATTTGCTAGAAAATTACACAGAACCCCAAAACATTATATATGTTTTTTTAGCAAAGACCCTAGAGAATACAATGGCGGTCGTTGCAACTTTTTATCTAGCACGGTACTTGCGCAGCAATTTTTCAAACGTGTTTTTTTTGGAAAAAAAATGTTTTGTGCTTTACAAAAAACAAAACTGTAAATTTAGCCCAATGTTTTTGCATAATGTGAAAGATGAAGTTACGCCGAGTAAATAGATACCCAACATGTCACCCTTCAAAATTGCACACGCTCGTGAAATGGCGCCAAACTTCGCTACTTAAAAATCCCCATAGGCTTTAATTTTTTTTACTGGTTACATGTTTTGAGTTACAGAGGAGGTCTAGGGCCAAAATTATTGTTCTCGCTCTAACGTTCGCAGCGATACCTCACATGTGTGGTTTGAACACCGTTTTCATATGTGGGCGGGACTTACGTATGCGTTCGCTTCTGCGTGCGAGCACACGGGGACAAGTACGCTTTAAAAAAATATATATATATTTTATTGTTCATTTTACTTTATTTATTTTAGTTTGACCCTTTTCCCCCCCCCCCCCCCAAAATTTTTTTTGATCACTTTTATTCCTATTACAAGGAATGTAAACATCCCTTGTAATAGGAATATGGCATGACAGGTCCTCTATACAGTGAGATATGGGGTCAATAAGACCCCACATCTCACCTCTAGGCTGGAAAGCCTGGAATAAAAAAAAAAAAACGATCCTGGCTTTGATCGTAGCGAGTATCGCAGGGTATTGTTGGGTATTGCAGAGTATCGCAGGGTATCGCAGGGTATCGCAGGGTATCACAGGGTATGGCAGAGTATCGCAGGGTATTGCAGAGTATCGCCGAGTATTGCAGAGTATCGCAGGGTATGGTAGAGTATCGCAGGGTATGGTAGAGTATTGCAGGGTATCGCAGGGTATGGCAGAGTATCGCAGGGTATGGCAGAGTATCGCAGGGTATGGCAGAGTATCGCAGGGTATGGCAGAGTATCGCAGGGTATGGCAGAGTATGGCAGAGTATGGCAGGGTATGGCAGAGTATCGCAGGGTATTGCAGAGTATCGCCGGGTATTGCAGAGTATCGCCGGGTATGGTAGAGTATCGCAGAGTATCGCAGGGTATTGCAGGGTATGGCAGAGTATCGCAGGGTATGGCAGAGTATCGCAGGGTATGGCAGAGTATCACAGGGTATGGCAGAGCATCGCAGGGTATGGCAGAGCATCGCAGGGTATGGCAGAGCATCGCAGGGTATGGCAGGGCATCGCAGGGTATGGCAGGGCATCGCAGGGTATGGCAGAGTATCGCAGGGTATGGCAGAGTATCGCAGGGTATGGCAGAGTATCGCACAGTATTGCGGAGTATGGCACAGTATTGGGGGTATGGCACAGTATTGGGGGGGGGGTATGGCACAGTATTGGGGGGTATGGCACAGTATTGGGGGGTATGGCACAGTATTGGAGGGGATGGCAGAGCATCCATCCATCCATGCTCAGCCATCCCTCCATACCCTGCAATACCCAGCAATACACTGCAGGCTATTGCTGTGTATTGCAGGGTATGGAGGGATGGCTGAGCATGGATGGATGGATCGGTGGTGGCAGAGCAGGCTGTGGGCACTACAGATCCCGCCCACAGCACTGCTGCCACCGATCCCTCCCCCTCTCCTCTCATACTGTACCGATCGGTACAGAGAGAGGAGGAGAGAGGAACCGGCGTCATCATATGACGCCGGTTTGCTTACATGTGATCACTCCGTCATTTGACGGAGCGATCACGTGGTAAACGGCCGCGATGAGCGGCCGTTTACCGTGATCCATGATCCGCCGGGTCCTCTGGACCCGGCGATCATGGATGCTCTCGAGTGCGCGCACCAGGGGGCGCGCAAGAGCAGAATTCTGTGAGGCCGTTCGGCTATGGGCCGGTTGTTAACTGGTTAAGCTTCATCATGCAGTTTGTCTTAAAGCGGTGTTTCACCTAAAAGAAAAAAAAATTAAAAGTCAGCAGCTAAAAAAAAAAGTAGCTGCTGACTATTAATAAGTACACTTACCCTCCCAGGGCGCCCGCGATGTCGGTCGTGGAGGCCGAGATGTCCCTCGGCGATCCGGTTCCAGCGCCGCCATCCTCAGTAAGAGAAACGGGCAGCGAGCGCTGCCCATTTCCTACTGCGCATGCGCGAGTCGGCACGCGGCCTACTGCGCATGCGCGAGTCGAATTTGTGAATGGGGAACGCGATGTGTTGTGGGACACAGTTCCCATAACACACCGCGCCCCATTCACTAGAAGACGGCGCTCGGAGCAGAGGAGCGAACATCACCACGGAGCAGGAAGAGGCAGATTAGGACGATCTGCCTAGCAACAGCCATTTCTGGTAAGTAAAAAATATATATATATATATTTTTTTTCATTTTACATTTTTATTAACATTTTTTTAAAGTTTTTTTTTTCAGGGTGGCCCTCCACTTTAAATAGCCCTGTCGCTTGCACTGACCGCAGTATTATATCCAAGCGCTTTCTTTTTATTAACATTTCTGTTGCATTATCTGAATGTCTGCTTTATTCTATTTCTTTGATTATGTTTTGCTCACCTCTTTCTTTGTTTGAATCTAGGAATTAAGCTGCAATGACTTCTGTTGTTACAGTCTATTACACTCACATGCATACAGCATATAGATTTGACACATTTACATGCTCAAGCTGTGAATCGGTTTCCGTCTGTCTTGTCAGACCTGCCATATTGTCTCAGAAGGATGCCAAATTGTTTGCCTGGATAATTTCAATTGTAAGAAAAAAATAAAATAAAATCCAATTTGAGCAAGTTTTGTTTGATGGTGTTACATACCATTGCCCTCGGTTATGTTCAGTACACTTCCAGGGGTTTATGCCAAAAGATGTTTAAAGCTCAAAATGTAGAGAATTATTTGCTTGTACCAACTGTGTATAGTAATTTTAGTATAGATAGATCAATAGATAACCATTTGTTTATGGGTAACCTTAAAGTTAGTGTATTGTCATTTCCATCTAATGGTGTATAGCTTTCTCTTGTATCTTCACATCTTTGCCATTAAGAATTCTGTTCTCATTAACGTGTTACAAACAGGCTGCAGTCATGTTAGATGCGATGGCTATCAGGGATACATTTTGATGAATTTTGGTTCGCTGCTTTTAATTGTTCATTTAATTTAATTGTTTTTTAATTTCAATGTGATTGACCTGGTTGCTGTTTTCTGTTCTGTCCTTCACATGTTTCTCTCTTTTCTCATTTTTTTCTCACTCTAGTCTTTAAAGCCCATCTCTAGGGATTACAGAAAACCTCCCTTGTAGTGAGCTACCCCTGTGCTTGATTATGTCTAAGGTACCAAAAAACGTTTTAATTATCTGATCCCCCACTCCACTGTCAGCTGGCGCCAGGGGTGGACTGACCATTCGGCCACTCGGGCACTGCCCGATGGCCCCCGGGCTACTAGGGGGCCCCATCAGGGTTGCCAGCCTCAGTAAAACCAGGGACAGTATGTAAAAAGCTGTGTTTTTTTTACATCTGTTTTTTAAATGTCCCTTACCGACATCCTTTTGGTCTAAAAATCCCGAGATTATAGCTGCCCTACCTCTCCAGTACCTTGTCAGCCAATAGAAACACGTATGTGTATACTGTGTGATTGTATACTGTGTGTGTGTATACTGTGTGGCCCCATAATCTCTGATTGCCTGGGGGCCCCATAATCTTCTATTTCCCGGGGGCCCCATGTGTTGTCAGTCCGCCCCTGGCTGGCGCTCTCCTTTTCTCACCTATGTTCCAGCTTGTGGATGTTTCCTTGGCTTCCTCATGTCAAATGCACCCACATCATCTCTTTCTGTCTGTCACATTAGGTTAAATAGAGCCGGAGAAGCGCACCCCCCCCCCCCAGGCTCCTCCCTATAATGGCCAGTAAAGAAAACAGCGGTAGTCAGAAGTGAAGGAAAGTGAATCTAAAAGGTGAGTGGCAAGGATACAGTAAACCCCCGCTATATCGCGGTTCAGTTTTTGCGGTCCCGGTATATCGCGCTATTATAATTCGGACCCATTATTCCGATATCGCGGTAATATTTCGCCATTTCGCGGTTATGTAGCGGCGAATCATATCGAGGCAGCGGTGGAACGCACCGAGCGTGTTGACGTTAGAGGGGGCGGTAACTGTGCTTGTACTGTACTTGTGCCAACCACAAACAAGGATACTGTACAGTAGCTGAAATCATGCCACCCAAACGCCGATCATCTAAGGCTGTGGCTTCTGGTGAGCCATAAAAGAAGAGGAAGTTCCTAACAATAATGGAGAAGGTGAAACTTCTTGACATGGTAAAGGAAGGACAGAGTTATGCTGCTGTAGCCCGCCATTATGGTATGAATGAGTCAACGATTCGCTACATCAAGAAGGATGAGAAGAATATCAGGGCAACTGCTGCAGTGTCCATCAACCAAGCTGCAAAAAGAGTTGTTTCTTCCCGCAATAAAAACATTGTTAGGATGGAAACTGCCTTGGCCATTTGGATCCAAGATTGCAGAAAAAAAAGCATCACATTGGATGGTAACACCATCAGGACCCAGGCAAAGAAGCTGTATGACACTTTTGCCAATCAAGGAGGCTCTGCTGCAGCTGAACAATCAGACAGCGACAATCCTGATCAGCCTTCTAGTACATCAGGTTTTTCTGCCAGCAAGGGATGGTTTGACCGCTTCCAGAAACGATATCAGTTGAAGAGCGTTTCATTGCAAGGTGAAGCTGCATCTGCCGACAAAGAAGCTGCTGCAAGGTACACCAATGAGACCTTCAAGAGTATCATTGAGGAGGGTGGGTACCAACCAGTGCAAGTCTTTAATATGGATGAGACCGGCTTGTTCTGGAAAAGAATGCCCAAACGGACCTACATCATGAAGGAGGAAGCCCGAGCACCTGGATTCAAGGCTTATAAGGACAGAGTAACCTTGGTTATGTGTGGAAATGCTGCTGGGTTTATGATAAAGCCAGCCCTGATCTACAAGGCCAAGAATCCCAGAGCACTGAAGAATAAAAACAAGAACCAGCTACCAGTCCATTGGATGCATAACAGTAAGGCTTGGATGACTAAAGTCCTCACAACTGAGTGGTTCCATAATTGTTTCATCCCAGCCGTCAAGGTCTACCTTGCCCAACTTGGCATTGCTTTTAAGGTGCTTCTGCTGATGGATAATGCAGGAGGCCACGCCATGGATCTATCATACGAAGGAGTGCAAGTTGAGTTCCTTCCACCCAACACCACGTCTTTAATTCAGCCCATGGACCAGGGGGTGATACGAGCATTCAAGGCGCTGTACACTCGCAACTCCTTGAATCATCTTGTCGAATCCATGAACAATGATGAAAATTTCAATTTGAAGGACTACTGGCGTAATTACACCATTGCAACCTGTCTGGAGAACATACAAAAGGCCCTCAAGGAGATGAAGAAGGAGACTGTGCATGCCTGTTGGAAGAAGCTTTGGCCAGACATTATTCACAATTATGAAGGGTTCTCTCCTGACGAAGTTCATCATTCAGCTGTGGACAAGGCAATTAGGCTGGCCAGGTTGCTAGGAGGTGAAGGTTTTCAGGATATGACCCAGGACGACGTCAATGACCTAATTGAAACCCATTCAGCTCCACTAACCGATGAGGATCTGACAGAACTCACCAAGTCAGCGAGTGAGGAGGAAGTGGAGGAACAGGAGGAGGAGGAAGAAGATGAAGGCTTGTCAATTGAGCGCCTTGGCAGGGTCATGCGTACAGCCAATGACCTGAAACAGATGTTAGCTGAGTGGGATCCTGACATGGTTCGTTCACTGCAGTTCCAAAACAGCATTGATGGAGCCATCCAGGTGTACAAGAACCTCCTCGCCCAAAAGAAGAAACATGCCCAGCAACTGTCTATAACTATGTTCTTCCCAAAACAGAAGAAGGCCGCATCCACCCCAAGTACCTCCACGGCCACCTCTGATGTAGAATTGGAGGTTCTGGAGCAGCAAGAAGACAACCCACCTACACCTGAAGAAGCTCCTGCTGAACCTGCACCTTCAGAAGAACAGTAGCTGCTCTTATTTGATTATTTGCTGCTTACAGTATACAGTACAGTAGTCATCTTCTTTTCTGCTGAGTACAGTACTGTACTGTACATACAATACTGTACTCTATATTTTACTTTACAGTATACTGTACTGTTAACACAATATTTTTGTGTGATCTCTCTCTCTCTATATCTTTTATGTGTTCATATTGCTTAAAAGTATGTTTAAAGACCTTTAAATGCTATTAAAAAGTTAACAAAACATGCCTAGGGTGTATTTAAATAGGGTCTTTCTATTTCGCGGTTTTTCACTTTTCGCGGGTGGGTCCGGAACGTAACCCCCGCGATGGAAGGGGGTTTACTGTATAGGTAAAAGGAGAATGTTCAGGGTGGACAATATGCATTTCTAGCCGGTTCCCGACCGGCGCATGCCGATGTATGTCGGCAGAATGGCACGGCTGCGCAAATGGGCGTACCTGTACGTCCCTTTGAATTTCCCGCTGTGCCATCGTGTACGCCGCCTGGGAGCTCCGTGAGTAGGATTGCAGGGGTCCCGCGGACATCAAGTCCGCGATCGTCTCAATGTAAACAAGCATCTCCCCGTTCTGCCTAGTGACACTGTCACTGATCTCTGCTCCCTGTGATCGGGAGCTATGATCAGTGATGTGTCACAGCTAGCCCCTCCCCTACAGTTAGAACACATCCCTAGGACACACTTAACCCCTACAGCACCACCTAGTGGTTAACCCCTTCACTGCCAGTCACATTTACACAGTAATCAATGCAATTTTATTTGCACTGATCGCTGTATAAATGTGAATGGTCCGAAAGTCGCGCCAAAATTGTCCGATGTGTCTGCCATAATGTCGCAGTCATGATAAAAAATCGCTGATCGCCGCCATTACTAGTAAAAAAATATATAAATAAAAATGCCATAAAACTATCCCCTATTTTGTAGACGCTATAACTTTTGCGCACACCAATCAATAAACGCTTATTGCAATTTTTTTTACCAAAAATATGTAGAAGAATACGTATCAACCTAAACTGAGAAAAAAATATGTTTTTTTTTATATATTTTTGGGGGATATTTATTATAGCAAAAAATAATGAATTTTTTTCAAAATTGTCGCTATTTTTTTGTTTATAGGGCAAAAAATAAAAACCGCAGAGGTAATCGAATACCTCCAAAAGAAATCTCTATTTGTGGGGAAAAAAGGACGTCAATGTTGTTTGGGAGCCACGTCGTACGACCGCACAATTGTCAGTTAAAGCAACGCAGTGCCAAATCGCAAAAAATGCTCTGGTCTTTGGCCAGCAAAATGGTCAGGGGCTTAAGTTGCTAGAGAACAATCACAGCTTGTGAGAGAAGTTTTTCTCTCTCCATCCCCCCTCACCTGTCTCTCTCACCCCCCCTCTCTCTCAACTCCTCTTTCTCTCTCTCACCCCCTCTCTTTCTCACCCCCTCACTCTCACTCACCCTTCCTTTCTCTTACCCCCTCTCCCCCCTTTTTCTCTCTCTCAACCCCCACCAAACTCTATCTCACCCCCTCTCACCCTTATTGGGGTGTGGCGGGGGGGGGTGACACATTGGTTTGACCCCATCTACATATACAGTATGTTAAAGTGCTTGTACCCTAGAAAATACTCAATTAGCGTTCCACCATCACCCTCATTTTTTAGTTCAAATCTACCTTAAACCCACTCACTGCTCTACCCCCTCCAGGATTTTTTTGGGACACATTTTTTTAGTCACAAGAAACTTCAATACAGTCAAGTGACTTCATGGTCTCCAGTCATTCTCCTTGGTGGTGACCAGTCTTGAACACCACAGAGAACGGTGCCACAGGGTGCTGTTTCCTGCAGCTTTCTCATGTTAGACCAGGACAACTTGATGATGGTCGCTGATGCCCTTGGATCACAAGAATTGGGTTGAACTATGGTAGGCATCGTCCAACCTGGAAGAGGACCACCAGTGGATCACAAAGCGATGAGTCTGAAGGTGACAGTGCTGGCAAAAAGGTGAGTATTGCAGTAAAAGCTACTTTTTATTTTCTGAAGAAGAGGGCAACAGATTTTTAGGTGGTTTGCCCATCACTGGTCAAATTTGGTATCCTATTATTCTAGCTAAACCCCTGAATCATGAAGGAAATAAAGCAGCTAAAGTCATGCATTCTTGTGGTCACTGTGTAACTAGGGTCTTTATCTTCCCACACACTGGCTAATGAGGAGATTTTCTCTGAAATAATATAACCTAAAAAAGAATGTGTGTGTGGACAATGTAATTAACTACTGGGAAACCAGCACTGATTTATTTTGTTACAATATATTTTCTATCTTTTTATCCAAAAAGGTGTTCAATAAAACTGAACTCCAGGAAAAGTAATCCCCCCCCCCCTTGTATTGGGGCTGTACCAGGGGTACAAGGGTCAAATGCATGTTTCTGTCTAGGGGACTCGGAATAGTACTTTTATTTACTGATCCTCCACTCTAGCAGACTGGTCCCCACAGCCTCTTCTCCCTTGTACTCTGGCGGTTTAAGATCTTCTGATGTCAGCCATAGCCCTGCACCGAATGTGAGGATGCTGAGGAATAGTCCACCACCAGGGTATAGAGGATCGGCATCTGCCAGGAGAGGGAGGATCAGGTACTGTAAGTAAAGCAGTTTTTCCTGTCCCCTAGACAGAAATCAGCATTTAACCCTTGCATGCCGGATTAGCTCCAAGGGATGATTTTTACGTGTCCCAAAGATATATAGTTACATAGTTAGTAAGGTTGAATAAAGACACCAGTCCATCCAGTTCAACCTCAGTGAGTGTGGGTGCTAATCTCCAATTATCCCTTATTAATTTAAGGTACCCATATAAAGCTGTCAATTTACGCAGTGCTCCACACCCCTACATCGCACACTCACATCGGTCCCTACCCTCAAGGAGCCCACAATCCAAGGTCCCCAACTCACATTCATATACTAGGGCCAATTTTGGACAGAAGCCAATTAACTTACCAGCATGTCTTTGGAGTGGACTTTAAAGATGAATGATCAATAGAAAAATACAAAATACAAAAAAAACTGGTAAGCTATGCATGGTCATAAAACAATTCTACTGTAGAGCACCTGCCTAGACAGTAAACTCACTCTGTATGTGTGGGTGTAATAACTGCTTGTACAGCAAGACACCCTCTGTGTAAATGCATTAGCATCATTGCTTGCTACTATTGTGACACTCTGTTCCAGTTCTATGGTGGCCATACACAGAAAAATTGTATATATGATTGCATGGTACAGTTAAAGTGATTGTAAGCCTCGAAAATGAAATATGAACAAAGCATATCCCTCTACATATAGTCTGTACTTGTCTCAATAAGAGCACTAAGTGAAATTTTTGTCTGCTGCTTTATTCCTCTGCTATCAGCAAGAGTCACGTATGCAAAGTTTTCCTGACACCAAGAGAAAAAATGTGACCGGGGAAAAATCTCCAGCCCCAGCTCCGTCTCTGTGTGCTGTGTGGAGGAGGGTGTGTCTCTTCCCTCCAATCAGCTGTCAGAGCTCTCCTCACTAAGCGCTGCAGAGTGTATAACTTCAGCTCTCCAATCCCTTTCTTCTGAACTCTAAGCCCCAATACACACAGTCGGAAATTCCCACCACAAAATCCGTCAGATTTTTTCCGACGGATTTTGTCCGACACTGGTGTTACATACACACGGTCAGACAAAGTTGTCAGAAAATCCAATCATTCTGAACGTGGTGACGTTCGTTGCGTACGACGGAACTACGTAGAGGCTATTAGCCAATAGCTTTGGTCTCGTAATTTGATCTGAGCATGCGTGGCACTTTGTCTGTCGGAATTCTCTACACACGATCGAAAAAGTCTGATCGGATTTTGTTGTCGGAAAATTTGAGAGCAGGATCTCAAATTTTTTCCGTCCGATGGAGCCCACACACAGGTGGGTTTTCTGACAACATTTTCCATCGGAAATTTCCGACCGTGTGTACGGAGGCTCACACAAGCTTTAGAATTTTGAATTTTGAATATATGTAGAGAAGAGAGGGCTGCAGGGGCGTGCCTAGGTACACCCTAATCACTCTGTGCATTGCCAATATCCCATACTGCCCGGGCTTCCCCTTCATGTTGCCATCCCCCACCGTAATGCTGATGGCTTCCCTCCTTTCCTCTCATCTCCCCCTGGCTGCTGCAGAGAATGTTTCAGGATGGAGAGTGGAGGAAGGGGCTAATCAATATGTCATGTACCGGCCCCTTCCTTTTCTAAATGAACACAGTGAACACACTCACTCACTGTGTTCAATCATAACTGAAGCATAGTAAACTGTGTATACTATGCTTGTTTGTGAATGAACAGGAAGCCCCTCGGCACAGAGCGATTTCCATTCATTCTCTGCCCCGTGCAGCTGAGGCTGCAGTGAAAGGCATGGGCGTTTGAGCTTTGGGGTGCACACCCTAATGCTATGGGCTGCTCACACCTATGCAAAATGTAGATTTACTATCTAACCAGAAATACGATCAGAAGATTAAAAAGATTGCTTGATGGGTTCTTTCCTACAGTCTGATTTTTCTGTCCAGACTGAGCAGAATATTTTTTTATCAAATTGATCAGCGTTGCTTATAATCAATTCATGGCACGGTATGAGTCTTTTTGATAATTCATAGATCGGATCATATTATCCGATTATGTTAAGAATTGTTTGATTAGATCGTTAGTCACAATTAGGCTTTTAGTTACTATCCACATCAGATAGAGTCAGAATATGTATACTGCAAAAAGCATTCCATATGGCGGCCACTCACAGTTTGATTTTCTTTTTTTAATTGAAGTGCGATTTGATAAAAATGGTCGAGTCTGCAAACAATTGAAAAGACAGAACTTCTCTTCCAATTAATTTAGACTCAATTTAGATAGAATTTGAGTCATTTGGTCAGAGTGGCAAATTAGCAATCATGTTGTTTCAATCAGCAGCACTGCAGTAGGGAAGGCATGGATCCCTGTGACTTTGATCCCTGCCATCCCCTAGTACAAGCACCCCCCCCCCCCCCACAGTAAGAAAACACCAGCTAGGCAGTTAACCCTTTGATCACCCCTGATGTTAACCCCCTCCCAGCCAGTGTTATTAGTACAGTGAAAGTACATATTTTTTTTTAGCACTGATCACTGTGTTAGTGTTACTGGTCCCCAAAAAGTGTCAGTTAGTGTCTGATTTGTCCACCGCAATATTACAGTCTTGCTATAAGTCACTGATCGCCGCCATTAATAGTTGAAAAAAAAATCTCAGAGTTTGCAGGCGCTATAAATTTTGCGCAAACCAATTTACACTTAGGCCTCATACACACAGACGTTTTAACAGGGGCTTTTTTGAGCTTTTTTTGCTGCTTAAGAAGGCAACTCCATGTTATTCAATGGGCTCATACACACCATGGCGTTTTTGAGCTGTAACAGGCATGGTCATTTTTTGAGCTCCAAAAAAAACCAAGGACCAGCGCCTTCAGAGGCTCCAGCGTTAGAGCTGTTTGGACGCTGACGCTGAAAAAAGCTCAAAAACGCGCATTAACGCTAAACCGAGGTTTTTTAGCGTCAGCGTTTTTAAGCTGTAAAAATGTTTATGTGGGTAATTTGAGAGTGGAAAATAGCAGAGGGATTTAAAAAAAAAAAAACGCGCCTTAGCGTTAACGCTTAAAAACGACGTTAAACGCGCATTGACGCCAAATCAAAACGCTAATAAAATCGCGTTTTTAACGCTGCTTTTTTCCAGGTGTTGTTTCTAGCTTTACACCGTGTGTATGAGGCCTTATTGTCATTTTTTTACCAAAAATATGTAGCAGTATACATATTGCCCTAAATTGATGAAGAAATTAGATTTTTTCATTTTTTTTTTTTTATTGGATATGTTTTATAGCAGAAAGTAAATAATAATGTTTTGTTTTTTTTCAAAATTGTAGGTCTTTTTTTGTTTATAATGCAAATAATAAAAACTGCAGAGGTGATCAAATGCCACCAAAAGAAAGTTCTATTTGTGGGGAAAAAAAAGGACATAAATGTTGTTTGGGTACAGCGTTTCATGACCGCGCAATTCTCAGTTAAATAGCGCAGTGCCATATTGCAAAAATGGCCTGGTCTGGAAGGTGAGTAAATCTTCAAGAGGGCAAGTGGTTAATATTTATCGAAATCTACTTCCCCATTAAGGATGAGCCCGGTGTTCGATTCGAACCCATGTTCGAATCGAGCACCGGGTGTTCGCTCGCTCGGCGAGCCCAGAACTATTGGGGCCGCTCGCATCAAATTCGTGTGATGCGAGCGGCCCCGCAATGCATTGCGGCCCGCGCAGTGCAATGCTGGCTGATGATTGGCCAAGCATGCACTGTGACCCCGCATGCTTGGCCAATCACAGCGCCGGCAGCGAGGAGAGCCATAATTGGCTACAGGCAGGATGCCTGTAGCCAATTATAGCTCAGGGGCTTTAGTACACGCCCCACGGTATAAGAGGCCGCCGTGCCGGCGGCCTCGCATATTATGTTTCAGTCAGTGTCAGCGTGTCAGCGTGTTAGTGTGCTGCTGACAATATGTGCTTTATTTCTGGGGATATGTGTGTGCATGCTGTTAGAACAGCATTGCAGTATCACATCTGGGGGGTGTCTATAGGTGGCCTGTGAAGGGGGCAGGTTTCCTGTGCTTAGAACTTTCCCTGCAAAAAAGTGTCATTTTTGCAGGAAAAAAGCTATTTAAAATCACTCGCGGTTAATGAATTGATGGCTCCTGTAACACAGAGAACTGTCATTCATTAATAAAAAACAAAAAAAAAGCGTAGGGGTCCCCCCAAATTCAATAACCAAGCCCTTCAGGTCTGGGATGGATATTAAGGGGAACCCCAGCCAAAAAAAAAAAAAAAAAAAAAGGCGTAGGGTCCCCCTCAAAATCCATACCAGACCCTTGAGGTCTGGTATGGATTTTAAGGGGAACCCTAGCCAAAAAAAATGGCGTGGGGTCCCCCTCAAAATCCATACCAGACCCTTATCCGAGCACGCAACCTGGCAGGCCGCAGGAAAAGAGGGGGGGACGAGAGCGGCCCCCCCTCTCGCCTGAACTGTACCAGGCCACATGCCCTCAACATTGGGAGGATGCTTTGGGGGTCTAAGACCCCTAAAGCACCTTGTCCCCATGTTGATGAGGACAAGGGCCTCTTCCCCACAACCGTGCCCGGTGGTTGTGGGGGTCTGCGGGCGGGGGGCTTATCGGAATCTGGAAGCCCCCTTTAACAAGGGGACCCCCAGATCCCGGCCCCCCCCCTGTGTGAAATGGTAAGGGGGTACAAAAGTACCCCTACCATTTCACCAAAAAAAGTGGCAAAAATTGTAAAAATGACAGGAGACGGTCTTTGACAATTCCTTTATTAAAATCTTCTTTCTTCTTTCTTCATCCTTCGGTTTCTTCATCTTCTCCTTCCTTCATCTTCTTCCATCTTCTTCTTCCATTTTCTTCTTCCTCCGATCCGCTTCTTCTTGCGCTGGTCTTCTCGTCCTTCTCGTCCGGCATCTTCTTCCGTCGGCGTCGGTGTCGGTGTCTCTGTCTCTTCTTGGGCCGCTCCGCGCAATGGGAGGCTCCCGCTGTGTGAGGCTCCGCTCCGTCTGACAGGTCTTTTATAATGGAGGGCACCTGGTGACCCCGCCCCCTCTGACGCACAGGGACGTCATGGGAATTCCATGATGGCTTTCCCCATGACGTCAGAGGGGGGCGGGGTCACCAGGTGCCCTCCATTATAAAAGACCTGTCAGACGGAGCGGAGCCGGTGCCGACTCCCCAAAGGGACCGGGAAACCCAAATGCGTACCCGGAAAAATAGACATTTGAAAAGTGGCCTGAAAGGAGGGGGAGGACGCTTTACGGTGCATTATCTCGGAGCCCTTTATAGTTAGAGACTCCACTTGTAGAGGACACTCTAGGCTACATTCATACCGATTTTGGTCTGTTTGGGGGCTCGTATCTCGGGTCCCCTTGGACTTAGGAACCCCAAATTTGTGGTTCTCAAATTTTCTTTCTCAGACCCAGAAAACAGGCCAACTATGAAAGTTAGGGAGAGGGTCGATCTGCAGTGAGTTCTGAAAAAAGTGATTTTTCGCCCCTTTTGGTCTAGAGACCCCAAATTTTTCAGGCATGTAGAAGGGGTCCTAAAACCCTTAACTACCAAGTTTCTGGGACTTATGGTTCCGGAGATATTCGCGGTTTTGTCCGACTCAGAGGCCAAAGTCCATACCGACCAAGGGGCACTTTGGGTCGGTTTGCGGTCTAGCGACTTCTCGGTACCACCCCTGCGTACTGGACCGACCAGGGTCGGTAATTTGGATGGTCCATATCTCCCCCATACTTTGAGCTACAGACTTAGAGTTCCAAAGTTTGCCCTGGAGACACCGACTTTTGACTGGTGGTAGAAGGGGTCCTAAAACACTTAACTACCGAGTTTTAAGTTTCTGGGACAAATTCGATGGCTTTATTAAGCTTGCTATCAAATTCCGTTTCCCCTGGACAAAAAGGGTCTGGGGTAAGAAAGAAAAGTGAGGATGGTTTATACAAAGAGTAGAGCAGTCAGAGAAGCCATATACAAGTGTTTTTAACCATTGAAATGCTGTGGAAGCTATACTGGGAGGGGGAACCAAATTTGATGGCTTTATTAAGCTTGCTATCAAATTCCGTTTCCCCTAGACAGAAAAGGGTCTGGGGTAAGAAAGAAAAGTGAGGATGGTTTATACAAAGAGTAGAGCAGTCAGAGAAGCCATATACAAGTGTTTTTAACCATTGAAATGCTGTGGAAGCTATACTGGGAGGGGGAACCAAATTCGATGGCTTTATTAAGCTTGCTATCAAATTCCGTTTCCCCTGGACAAAAAGGGTCTAGGGTAAGAAAGGAAGGTGAGGATGGTTTATACAAAGAGTAGAGCAGTCAGAGAAGCCATATACAAGTGTTTTTAACCCTTGAAATGCTGTGGAAGCTATACTGGGAGGGGGAACCAAATTTGATGGCTTTATTAAGCTTGCTATCAAATTCCGTTTCCCCTAGACAGAAAAGGGTCTGGGGTAAGAAAGAAAAGTGAGGATGGTTTATACAAAGAGTAGAGCAGTCAGAGAAGCCATATACAAGTGTTTTTAACCCTTGAAATGCTGTGGAAGGTATACTGGGAGGGGGAACCAAATTCGATAGCATTATTAAGCTTGCTATCAAATTACGTTTCCCCTGGACAAAAAGGGTTTAGGGTAAGAAAGAAAAGTGAGGATGGTTTATACAAAGAGTAGAGCAGTCAGAGAAGCCATATACAAGTCTTTTTAACCATTGAAATGCTGTGGAAGCTATACTGGGAGGGGGAACCAAATTTGATGGCTTTATTAAGCTTGCTATCAAATTCCGTTTCCCCTGGACAAAAAGGGTTTAGGGTAAGAAAGAAAAGTGAGGATGGTTTATACAAAGAGTAGAGCAGTCAGAGAAGCCATATACAAGTGCTTTTAACCCTTGAAATGCTGTGGAAGCTATACTGGGAGGGGGAACCAAATTCGATAGCATTATTAAGCTTGCTAATAAAATTCAGTTTCCCCTGGAAAAAAAGGGTTTAGGGTAAGACAGAAAGGTGAGGATGGTTTATACAAAGAGTAGAGCAGTCAGAGAAGCCATTTACAAGTGTTTTTAACCCTTGAAATGCTGTGGAAGCTATACTGGGAGGGGGAACCAAATTCGATGGCATTATTAAGCTTGCTATCAAATTCCGTTTCCCCTGGACAGAAAAGGGTCTGGGGTAAGACAGAAAGGTGAGGATGGTTTATACAAAGAGTAGAGCAGTCAGAGAAGCCATATACAAGTGTTCTTAACCATTGAAATGCTGTGGAAGGTATACTGGGAGGGGGAACCAAATTCGATGGCTTTATTAAGCTTGCTATCAAATTACGTTTCCCCTGGACAAAAAGGGTTTAGGGTAAGACAGAAAAGTGAGGATGGTTTATACAAAGAGTAGAGCAGTCAGAGAAGCCATATACAAGTGTTTTTAACCCTTGAAATGCTGTGGAAGCTATACTGGGAGGGGGAACCAAATTCGATAGCATTATTAAGCTTGCTATCAAATTCCGTTTCCCCTGGACAGAAAAGGTCTGGGGTAAGAAGAGTGAGGATGACTGAGCAGTCGGAGAAACAGATGTGCAGTGTGGCTGCGTTTGCTAGCACAGTGGGGGGCAGTTGATGGCATAGGGAGGCTGGAATTGATGATCTTTTTGTAATGAATTTTTTAGTTTGTTTGCGCGCCCCACCCAAACAAAAAATTTCATCACCAACTGCCATTTTGAGGGGGTAATAATATATTAGATAAAATAATCGAAGGTGTAATAGTAAATAAAATAATAGGAGGGGCAATAAAAAATAATATAAAATAATAGGAAGAGATGATAATGATGATGTGTATACTGATAGATATTTAATAGGTAGTAGGAGTAATAATAATAATAATAGGGGCTGCCGGAAGAATTTCCAGTATCTAAAAATAATAGAAGGGATATTAATAAATAATATTAAATATTAGGAGGGGATGAAAATGATGAAGACGTAGGAGGGGTAAGAATAAATTGGACACAATAATATGAAGGGATAATAATGAGGATGTGTTTTATATATATATATATATATATATATATATATAAAAATATATAAAAAAATATATATATATTTACTTCTTCAACATATATATATATATATATATATATATATATATATATATATATATATATATATATATATATATATATATATATATATATATATATATATATATATATATATATATATAGAGAGAGAGAGAGAGAGAGTAATAATTTATTTTTATATATATATATATATATATATATATATATATATATATATATATATATACACATATAATGTGGAAGGAGTAATAATATTGTACTATATATATATATATATATATGTATATATGTATATATATGTATATATGTATACATGTATACATATTATATATATGTATAAATATAATGATTCCTATATTTACTTCGAGAGAGAAAGAGAGAGAGAGAGAGAGAGAGAGAGAGAGAGAGAGAGAGAGAGAGAGAGAGAGAGAGAGAATTTATATATACATATAATGTGGAAGGAGTAATTATATGTATATATATAAAATTTTATATATATGGAAGGAATCATTATATTTATACATATATATATAATATGTATGTATATATATACATATAATGTGGAACGAGTAATAATATTGTAATATATATATATGAAGTAATTACATATATATATATTTTTTTTTGGTTTATTATTTATTTATGTATTAATATATATATATGAAGTAATTACATATATATATATATAATTTTTTTTGGTTTATTATTTATTTATATATATTTTTTTTTGTTTATTTATTTATAAATAAATGAATTAATAAAAATATATAATGTACTATATATATAGGAGTACTATATATATATTTTTTTGGTTTATTATTTTTTTCTTTATTTATTAATATATATATAATTTTTGTGGTTTTGTTTATTTATTTATTTCTAAATAAATAAATAAATAAATAAAAATCTATATATATGTACTATAAATAAATAAAAATCTATATATATGTACTATATATGTAGAAGGAGTATTTAGATGTGGAAGGAGTAAAAATATAAATAGATATGTGTTCTACTAAGGGACGGGGACGCGCACGGGGGCGGGGACAGTAGAGATGTGATTTGCATTCGGGGTACGGGTGACAGTAGAGGAGGCGGAACAGCTGTGCACAGGGCTGATATGTGTTCTACTAAGGGACGGGGACGCGCACGGGGGCGGGCACAGTACAGGTGTGATTTGCATTCGGGGTACGGGGGCGGTGACAGTAGAGGAGGCGGAACAGCTGTTGACAGTAGAGGAGGCGGAACAGCTGAGCACAGGGCTGAGTTCCGTAGACAGGCGGAGTTCCGATGTGAGCCGAGAGCCAGGGGGCACCGGATTCGAAGGGGAAACCGTTCTCGACACAACACCGGATCCCGGGACATTACCGCCACCGCTGAAAGTATCAGCTCGTTGGGTATAGCCATTGGTCGGGGGTTCAGCACCGGGGACAGCGGTCCCATTCCAATCACCGACCGGAGAATCAGCACCGGGGACGGAGATCCTATTATAGGGGGGTTCAACCCGGGGGACAGAGATCCCATCCCATTCACTGACCGGAGAATCAGCACCGGGACAGGGATCCCATTATAGGGGGGGTCAGCACCGGGGACAGAGATCCCATTAGAGGGGGGTTCAGCCCCGACGGCAGAGATCCCATTAGAGGGGGGGTCAGCACCGGGGACAGAGATCCCATAATAGGGGGGATCAGCACCGGGGACAGAGATCCCATTAGAGGGGGGGTCAGCACCGGGGACAGAGATCCCATTAGAGGGGGGGTCAGCACCGGGGACAGAGCTCCCATCCAATTTATTGACCAAAGAATCAGCACCAGGGACAGAGATCCCATTATAGGGGGATTCAGCACCTTGGAGAGCGCTCCCATAAGAAGCAGTAATAGCGAGTTCAGCACTTTGGACAGCTCCCCGATTGTAGGCAGTAATAAAGGGTTCAGCACCCTGGACAGCTCCCATATTAAGTATAGTGATAGAGGGATCAGCACCCTGGACAGCGCTCCTATTATACGGGGTTTCAGCACCGTGGACAGCGCTCCTATTAGGGACAGTGATAGAGGGATCAGCACCGGGGACAGCGCTCCTATTAGGGACAGTGATAGAGGGATCAGCACCGGGGACAGCGCTCCTATTAGGGACAGTGATAGAGGGATCAGCACCGGGGACAGCGCTCCTATTAGGGACAGTGATAGAGGGATCAGCACCGGGGACAGCGCTCCTATTAGGGACAGTGATAGAGGGATCAGCACCGGGGACAGCGCTCCTATTAGGGACTGTGATAGAGGGATCAGCACCGGGGACAGCGCTCCTATTAGGGACAGTGATAGAGGGATCAGCACCGGGGACAGCGCTCCTATTAGGGACAGTGATAGAGGGATCAGCACCGGGGACAGTGCTCCTATTAGGGACAGTGATAGAGGGATCAGCACCGGGGACAGTGCTCCTATTAGGGACAGTGATAGAGGGATCAGCACCGGGGACAGCGCTCCTATTAGGGACAGTGATAGAGGGATCAGCACCGGGGACAGCGCTCCTATTAGGGACAGTGATAGAGGGATCAGCACCGGAGACAGCGCTCCTATTAGGAGTTTCAGCTCTCCCGTTCCATCCGCTGATCACAGCGCTCCCGTTCTAGGCAGTCACCAGAGAAGCAGCACCCAGACTGACCGGAAAACCGGCATTCCACCCTCTGACCACAGCCTGTCCGGTCACACCATAGCTCAGCCTTCACTCCAAGGATTGGGTAATAATCAGCCTCATCTCACGGATGGTCAAACCCCCGGTGCCCCCGCTGACAGCACAGCGAGCTCCAGCTTGGCTCCTCCGCTCATGGACTCGAGCACAGCCGGCTTTGTGTCACTGCGGTCAAGCCAGCCGTGGTTTGCAAATACACGGTCTAGCCAGCCGCCCCATAAAAAAAGTGCGCGCGCCTATTACAATGAGTACGGTAATGACAGAAAACACACACACCCATCACACAGCCCACCCCGAGGTAGTATCTTTGGGGGGGGGGTGGTGCGCGGGCGAGGGCAGTCGGCACAACGATCCCCTTCTCTGGTCTCGGCTCTATCAGTCTCTACAGCGGCTGTCAGCCGAGCAGAGTGAAGCCGCCCCCCCCTCCTCCGTTATTTCTACACAGGGCTGTGCATGCAGGAGGAGGGGGAGGCGGGTCTGCACTGTAGTGAGGGGGTCTGCACTTTAGTGGAGGGGTCTGCACTATAGTGGGGGGGGGGGGTCTGCACTGTAGTGGGGGGGGGGTCTGCACTATAGTGGGGGGGGGTCTGCACTGTAGTTGGGGGTCTGCACTGTAGTGAGGGGGTCTGCACTTTAGTGGAGGGACTGTACTGTAGTGGGGGGGGGTTGCACTGTAGTGAGGGGTCTGTACTGTAGTAAGGGGTCTGCACTTTAGTGGAGGGGTCTGTACTGTAGTGAGGGGTCTGCACTGTAGTGGGGGGGGTCTGCGCTGTAGTGGGGGGGGGTCTGCACTGTAGCGAGGGGTCTGCACTGTAGTGAGGGGGTCTGCACTGTAGCGAGGGGGTCTGCACTTTAGTGGAGGGGTCTGCACTGTAGTTGGGGGTCTGCACTGTAGCGAGGGGGTCTGCACTTTAGTGGAGGGGTCTGCACTGTAGTTGGGGGTCTGCACTGTAGCGAGGGGGTCTGCACTGTAGTGGGGGGGGGTCTGCACTGTAGTTGGGGGTCTGCACTGTAGCGAGGGGGTCTGCACTGTAGCGAGGGGGTCTGCACTGTAGCGAGGGGGTCTGCACTTTAGTGGAGGGGTCTGCACTGTAGTTGGGGGTCTGCACTGTAGTTGGGGGTCTGCACTGTAGTGAGGGGGTCTGCACTTTAGTGGAGGGGTCTGCACTGTAGCGAGGGGGTCTGCACTGTAGCGAGGGGGTCTGCACTTTAGTGGAGGGGTCTGTACTGTAGTGGGGGGGGGGGGGTCTGCACTGTAGTGAGGGGGTCTGTACTGTAGTGAGGGGTCTGTACTGTAGTTGGGGGTCTGCACTGTAGCAAGGGGGTCTGCACTGTAGCGAGGGGGTCTGCACTGTAGCGAGGGGGTCTGCACTTTAGTGGAGGGGTCTGCACTGTAGTTGGGGGTCTGCACTGTAGTTGGGGGTCTGCACTGTAGTGAGGGGGTCTGCACTGTAGTGGAGGGGTCTGCACTGTAGTGAGGGGGTCTGCACTGTAGCGAGGGGGTCTGCACTTTAGTGGAGGGGTCTGTACTGTAGTGGGGGGGGGGGTCTGCACTGTAGTGAGGGGGCTGTACTGTAGTGAGGGGTCTGTACTGTAGTGAGGGGTCTGCACTGTAGTGGGGGGGGGGGGGGGGTCTGTACTGTAGTGGGGGGTCTGCACTGTAGTGGGGGGGGTCTGCACTGTAGTGAGGGGTCTGTACTGTAGTGAGGGGGTCTGCACTGTAGCGGGGGGTCTGCACTGTAGCGGGGGGGTCTGCACTGTAGGGGAGTCTGTACTGTAGGGAGAGGGTGTGCCCTGTAGGGGGTCTGTGTAACATGCAGGGGTCCAGAACTGTTGGGGGGGGGTGTCTGTGTAACATACAGGCGTCCAGAGCTGTGGGGAGCTGTGTAACGTAAAGGGGTCCAGAGGTGCAGGGTACTGTGTAATGTAAAGGGGTCCAGAGGTGCAGGGTGCCGTATAATGTAAAGGGGTCCAGAGTGCTGTGTAATGTAAAGGGGTCCAGAGGTGCAGGGTACTGTATAATGTAAAGGGGTCCAGAGGTGCAGGGTGCCGTATAATGTAAAGGGGTCCAGAGGTGCAGGGTGCTCTGTAATGTAAAGGGGTCCAGAGGTGTGGGGTGCTGTGTAATGTGAAGGGGTCCAGAGGTGCAGGGTGCCATATAATGTAAAGGGGTCCAGAGTGCTGTGTAATGTAAAGAGGTCAAGAGGTGCAGAGTGCTGTGTAATGTAAAGGGATCGAGAGGTGCAGGGTACTGTGTAATGTAAAGGGTCCAGAGGTACAAGGGCTGTGTAATGTAAAGGGGTTAAGAGGTGCAGGGTGCAGTGTAATGCAAAGGGGTCCAGAGGTACAAGGGCTGTGTAATGTAAAGGGGTCCAGAGGTGTAGGGTGCTGTGTAATGTGAAGGGGTCCAAGGTGCAGGGTGCTGTATAATGTAAAGGGGTCCAGAGGTACAAGGGCTGTGTAATGTAAAGGGGTCCAGAGGTTCAGGGTGCTGTGTAATGTGAAGGGGTCCAGAGGTGCAGTTGTGAAGAGGGGGTACACAGTAGTGACAAAAAGATATTGAAGGATGCAGGGGGCACAATGTGATGTTTTTACATTTCAAGGTGGGGGGGTGCCAGGTTTAGGATCTGCCCCGGGTGACAAATGCTCTTGGTACGCCCCTGCGGTAATTTCAGTAACAGCAGAGAGAGAACGCGCTTTCAGAGTGCTTGAGTTGCCAATATTGTCTGTGTTTATTTCTCTCTCGCTCTCTCTTTCTCTTGAATTCTTAATTATTCTTATTATTTCTCTCTCGCTCTCATGCTTTCATTCTTTCCCTCACACTCTCTCTCTCTCTCTCTCTCTCTCTCTCTCTCTCTCTCTCTCTCTCTCTCTCTCTCTCTCTCTCTCTCCCTCTCTCTTTCCCTCTCTCTCTTTCTTTCTCTCTCTTTCTTTATTTAATTATTTATCTCTTTTTTTCCTCACTCTTATTCTTTCTTTCTCTCGCTCTCTCATTCTTTCTTTTCTCTCTCTCTTTCTCTCTCTCTTTCAATCTTTATTTATTTATCTCTCTTTCATTGTTTTATGAAAACGTTTACAGCACAACCGTTTATTTATTTATTATCTCTCTCTCTCTCTCTTTCTTTCTCTCTCTTTCATTGTTTGTTTCTTTCATCGTTTTATGAAAAGCTTTACAGCACAAGCATTTATTTGTTTATCTCCTTCTCTCTCACTCTCTCTTTCATTATTTATTTATCTATCTGGTGGTCACTGGTAGGCAGCACTGTTGTGCAATGGCAGATGGCACAGAAGAGCATTGACTCGCTGATCACAGAGCACACCGCGCGCGCCCTGTAGGGGGCGCACAGGACGCTCGAGCACAGGAGGACGTCCAGGGACGCCCTCCCGGCAATTCAGGTCTGCGCTGTAGCTGTCTTTCGGCTATAGCACGGGTCTGTAGTGTTTAAAACTCACATTGTCTTTGACTAATGTTTTTTTCTTTATAGGTCACATCTCAATACATTGTTTTATGTAAATGTTTACAACACAAGCAGACAAAATAAAGTGTCTCTTTCTAAATACATTTACTGCATATGTTTTTTTGTTACCTTGTATTCAGTGTCCCATACATTACACACACCCCATGTGATAGAGGACATATTCGACTCCAGAGGCCCTTAAAGACCTCATTTAAATTATGTAGAAAAAAGAATGGTCAGTTACAGGACGTCCCATACACTGAGCATCAGAGCCGGTACAAGGGGTGGGCAGAAAAGGGCAAGTGCCCTGGGCGGAGTGTTAGAGGGGGCAGGTTTCAGTGCCGTCTTTAACCCAGGGCACAAGCAGCGGCCCCTGAAGCCCATGCTGCCTTAGAATAGTTCTCCCGGTGTAGCATTTACAAACACAGCTGTGCCGTTCTCCCCCCGTTTGCTCTCCCGGCCAGGTTAACTCAAGCGGCCACACTGACAGGGGAGGAGAACAGCTGCGGGCTGTGTGTGTAAGTGCCGAGAAGTGTTCTGGCTGTATGCTACAGATCTGAGACTCTTTCAAGGGAGGATTACACTGGTGGCTGTGGATGGAACGGACGTGAGGTGGGGGGGGTGTTGGATAAAGAGAGGGGGGTACAGAGGTGGATATGGAAGGGGGGGTACAGACGTGGCTGTGGAAAGGGGAGGTACAGACGTGGCTGTGGAAAGGAGGGATACAGAGGTGGATATGGAAGGGGGGATACAGAGGTGGATATGGAAGGGGGGATACAGAGGTGGCTGTGGAAAGGGGAGCTACAGACGTGGCTGTGGAAAGGGGAGCTACAGACGTGGCTGTGGAAGGGGGGATACAGAAGTGGATATGGAAGGGGGGATACAGATGTGGATATGGAAGGGGGGATACAGAGGTGGATATGAAAGGGGGGTATACAGAGATGGATATGGAAGGGGGGGATACAGAGGCGGATATGGAAGGGGGGATACAGAGGTGGATATGGAAGGGGGGGGGATACAGAGGCGGATATGGAAGGGGGATACAGAGGTGGCTGTGGAAAGGGGGGATACAGACATGACTGTGAAAAGGGGTATACAGACGTGGCTGTGGAAAGGGGGGATACAGACATGGCTGTGGAAGGGGGGATACAGAGGTGGCTGTGGAAAGGGGGGATACAGACATGGCTGTGGAAGGGGGGGGGGGGTACAGAGGTGGCTGTGGAAAGGAGGGATACAGACATGGCTGTGGAAGGGGGGGATACAGAGGTGGCTGTGGAAAGGGGGGATACAGACATGGCTGTGGAAGGGGGGGGGGTACAGAGGTGGCTGTGGAAAGGAGGGATACAGACATGGCTGTGGAAGGGGGGGATACAGAGGTGGCTGTGGAAAGGGGGGATACAGAGGTGGCCGTGGAAGGGGGGGATACAGAGGTGGCTATTGGAATAAGTTTTTGATCTGCTGTGTCTATATGTGTATAAGCCACATTTCTTTATTTTATGCATTTTTCCAGTATTGCCTTGTAACTTGCAGAACTATGTTAAAAATGTAAATTGTTCAATAAAAACTTTAAAAAAAAAATCTGCCCAGCCGTGCACACCTAATTTGAAACCATTTTACTGAAGCATTTTGTAGATATGTCACGTTATTCGACTTTGGAGATATATAAATAACTAATTTCTAATAAGTAGAAAAAATGAATGGTCAGTTATAGTAAAGGACGTCCCATTCACTAAGCAAACCTCATTTGAAACCATTTTACTGTAGCATTTTGGAGATATACGCCTCCAAAGTCAAATAACGTTACATAACGACCTCATTTCTAATAAGTAGAAAAAAAGAATGGTCAGTTCTAGTAAAGGACGTCCCATTCACTAAGCATACCTAATTTGAAACCATTTTACTGTAGCATTTTGGAGATATGTCACGTTATTCGACTTTGGAGGCGTATAACGATCTCATTTCCAATAAGTAGAAGAAAAGAATGGTCAGTTCTAGTAAAGGATGTCCCATTCACTAAGCACACCTCATTTGAAACCATTTTACTGTAGCGTTCTGGAGATATGTCACATTATTCGACTTTGGAGGCCTATAACGACCTCATTTCTAATAAGTAGAAAAAAAGAATGGTCAGTTCTAGTAAAGGATGTCCCATTCACTAAGCACACCTCATTTGAAACCATTTTACTGTAGCGTTCTGGAGATATGTCACATTATTCGACTTTGGAGGCCTATAATGACCTCATTTCTAATAAGTAGAAGAAAAGAATGGTCAGTTCTAGTAAAGGATGTCCCATTCTCTAAGCACACCTCATTTGAAACCATTTTACTGTAGCGTTCTGGAGATATGTCACATTATTCGACTTTGGAGGCCTATAACGACCTCATTTCTAAAAAGTAGAAAAAAAGAATGGTCAGTTCTAGTAAAGGATGTCCCATTCACTAAGCACACCTCATTTGAAACCATTTTACTGTAGCGTTCTGGAGATATGTCACATTATTCAACTTTGGAGGCCTATAAGGACCTCATTTCTAATAAGTAGAAAAAAAGAATGGTCAGTTCTAATAAAGGGTGTCCTATTCACTAAGCATACCTAATTTGAAACCATTTTACTGTAGCATTGAGGAGATATGACACGTTATCCGACTTTGGAGGCGTATAACGACCTCATTTCTAATAAGTAGAAAAAAAGAATGATCAGTTCTAGTAAAGGACGTCCTATTCACTAAGCACACCTAATTTGAAACCATTTTACTGTAGCATTTTGGAGATATGTCACGTTATTCGACTTTGGAGGCCTATAACGACCTAATTTCTAATAAGTAGAAAAAAAGAATGGTCAGTTCTGATACAGGACTTCCCATTCACTAAGCACACCTCATTTGAAACCATTTTACTGTAGCATTGTGGAGATATGTCACGTTATTCGACTTTGGAGGCGTATAACGACCTCATTTCTAATAAGTAGAAAAAAAGAATGGTCATTTCTGATACAGGACGTCCCATTCACTAAGCACACCTCATTTGAAACCATTTTACTGTAGCGTTCTGGAGATATGTCACGTTATTCGACTTTGGAGGTGTATAAATAACTAATTTCCAATAAGTAGAAAAAAAGAATGGTCAGTTCTAGTAAAGGATGTCCCATTCACTAAGCACACCTCATTTGAAACCATTTTACTGTAGCGTTCTGGAGATATGTCACGTTATTCGACTTTGGAGGACTATAACGACCTAATTTCTAATAAGTAGAAAAAAAGAATGGTCAGTTCTGATACAGGACGTCCCATTCACTAAGCACACCTAATTTGAAACCATTTTACTGTAGCATTGTGGAGATATGTCACGTTATTCGACTTTGGAGGTGTATAAATAACTAATTTCCAATAAGTAGAAAAAAAGAATGGTCAGTTCTAGTAAAGGAAGTCCCATTCACTAAGCACACCTCATTTGAAATCATTTTACTGTAGCGTTATGGAGATATGTCACGTTATTCGACTTTGGAGGCATATAACGACCTAATTTCTAATAAGTAGAAAAAAAGAATGGTCAGATCAAGTAAAGGACGTCCCATTCACTAAGCACAACTCATTTGAAACCATTTTACTGTAGCCTTGTGGAGATATGTCACGTTATTCGACTTTGGAGGCGTATAACGACCTCATTTCTAATAAGTAGAAAAAAAGAATGGTCAGTTCTGATACAGGACATCCCATACACTAAGCACACCTCATTTGAAATCATTTTACTGTAGCATTGTGGAGATATGTCACGTTATCCGACTTTGGAGGCGTATAACGACCTCATTTCTAATAAGTAGAAAAAAAGAATGATCAGTTCTAGTAAAGGACGTCCTATTCACTAAGCATACCTAATTTGAAACCATTTTACTGTAGCATTTTGGAGATATGTCACGTTATTCGACTTTGGAGGCCTATAACGACCTAATTTCTAATAAGTAGAAAAAAAGAATGGTCAGTTCTGATACAGGACTTCCCATTCACTAAGCACACCTCATTTGAAACCATTTTACTGTAGCATTGTGGAGATATGTCACGTTATTCGACTTTGGAGGCGTATAACGACCTCATTTCTAATAAGTAGAAAAAAAGAATGGTCATTTCTGATACAGGACGTCCCATTCACTAAGCACACCTCATTTGAAACCATTTTACTGTAGCGTTCTGGAGATATGTCACGTTATTCAACTTTGGAGGTGTATAAATAACTAATTTCCAATAAGTAGAAAAAAAGAATGGTCAGTTCTAGTAAAGGATGTCCCATTCACTAAGCACACCTCATTTGAAACCATTTTACTGTAGCGTTCTGGAGATATGTCACGTTTTTCGACTTTGGAGGCCTATAACGACCTCATTTCTAATAAGTAGAAAAATAGAATGGTCAGTTCTGATACAGGACGTCCCATTCACTAAGCATACCTAATTTGAAACCATTTTACTGTAGCATTTTGGAGATATGTCACGTTATTCGACTTTGGAGACCTATATCTCCAAAACACTACAGTAAAATGATTTCAAATGAGGTGTGCTTAGTGAATGGGACGTCCTTTACTAAAACTAACTATTCTTTTTTTCTACTTATTAGAAATAAGGGTCGTTATAGGCCTCCAAATTTCGAATAACGTGACATATCTCCACAATGCTACAGTAAAATGGTTTCAAATGAGGTGTGCTTAGTGAATGGGACGTCCTGTATCAGAACTGACCATTCTTTTTTTCTACTTATTAGAAATGAGGTCGTTATAGGCCTACAAAGTCGAATAACGTGACATATCTCCATAACGCTACAGTAAAATGGTTTCAAATGAGGTGTGCTTAGTGAATGGGACGTCCTGTATCAGAACTGACCATTATTTTTTTCTACTTATTGGAAATGAGATCGTTATACGCCTCCAAAGTCGAATAACGTGACATATCTCCACAATGCTACAGTAAAATGGTTTCAAATTTGGTATGCTTAGTGAATGGGACGTCCTGTATCAGAACTGACCATTCTTTTTTTCTACTTATTAGAAATGAGGTCGTTATGTAACGTTATTTGACTTTGGTGGCGTATATCTCCAAAATGCTACAGTAAAATGGTTTCAAATGAGGTGTGCTTAGTGAATGGGACGTCCTTTACTTGATCCGACCATTCTTTTTTTCTACTTATTAGAAATTAGGTCATTATAGGCCTCCAAAGTCGAATAACGTGACATATCACCAAAATACTACAGTAAAATGGTTTCAAATGAGGTGTGCTTAGTGAATGGGACGTCCTTTACTAGAACTGACCATTCTTTTTTTCTACTTATTGGAAATTAGTTATTTATACACCTCCAAAGTCGAATAACGTGACATATCTCCACAATGCTACAGTAAAATGGTTTCAAATTAGGTGTGCATAGTGAATGGGACGTCCTGTATCAGAACTGACCATTCTTTTTTTCTACTTATTAGAAATGAGGTTGTTATACGCCTCCAAAGTCGAATAACGTGACATATCTCCACAATGCTACAGTAAAATGGTTTCAAATGAGGTGTGCTTAGTGAATGGGATGTCCTGTATCAGAACTGACCATTCTTTTTTTCTACTTATTAGAAATTAGGTCGTTATAGCCCTCCAAAGTCGAATAACGTGACATATCTCCAGAACGCTACAGTAAAATGGTTTCAAATTAGGTATGCTTAGTGAATAGGACGCCCTTTACTAGAACTGACCATTCTTTTTTTCTACTTATTAGAAATGAGGTCGTTATACGCCTCCAAAGTTGAATAACGTGACATATCTCCACAAGGCTACAGTAAAATGGTTTCAAATGAGGTGTGCTTAGTGAATGGGACGTCCTGTATCAGAACTGACCATTCTATTTTTCTACTTATTAGAAATTAGGTCGTTATAGGCCTCCAAAGTCGAATAACGTGACATATCTCCAGAACGCTACAGTAAAATGGTTTCAAATGAGGTGTGCTTAGTGAATGGGACGTCCTTTACTAGAACTGACCATTCTTTTTTTCTACTTATTGGAAATTAGTTATTTATACACCTCCAAAGTCGAATAACGTGACATATCTCCATAACGCTACAGTAAAATGGTTTCAAATTAGGTGTGCATAGTGAATGGGACGTCCTGTATCAGATCTGACCATTCTTTTTTTCTACTTATTAAAAATGAGGTCGTTATACGCCTCCAAAGTCGGATAACGTGACATATCTCCACAATGCTACAGTAAAATGGTTTCAAATGAGGTGTGCTTAGTGAATGGGACGTCCTGTATCAGAACTGACCATTCTTTTTTTCTACTTATTAGAAATGAGGTCGTTATACGCCTCCAAAGTCGAATAACGTGACATATCTCTACAATGCTACAGTAAAATGGTTTTAAATTAGGTATGCTTAGTGAATGGGGCGTCCTGTATCAGAACTGACCATTCTTTTTTTCTACTTATTAGAAATGAGGTCGTTATGTAACGTTATTTGACTTTGGAGGCGTATATCTCCAAAATGCTACAGTAAAATGGTTTCAAATGAGGTGTGCTTAGTGAATGGGACGTCCTTTACTAGAACTGACCATTCTTTTTTTCTACTTATTAGAAATTAGTTATTTATATATCTCCAAAGTCGAATAACGTGACATATCTACAAAATGCTTCAGTAAAATGGTTTTAAATTAGGTGTGCACGGCTGGGCAGATTTTTTTTTTTAAAGTTTTTATTGAACAATTTACATTTTTAACATAGTTCTGCAAGTTACAAGGCAATACTGGAAAAATGCATAAAACAAAGAAATGTGGCTTATACACATATAGACACAGCAGATCAAAAACTTATTCCAATAGCCACCTCTGTATCCCCCCCTTCCATGGCCACCTCTGTATCCCCCCTTTCCACAGCCACCTCTGTATCCCCCCCTTCCACAGCCATGTCTGTATCCCTCCTTTCCACAGCCACCTCTGTACCCCCCCCTTCCACAGCCATGTCTGTATCCCCCCTTTCCACAGCCACCTCTGTATCCCCCCCCTTCCACAGCCATGTCTGTATCCCCCCCTTCCACAGCCATGTCTGTATCCCCCCTTCCACAGCCATGTCTGTATCCCCCCCCTTCCACAGCCATGTCTGTATCCCTCCTTTCCACAGCCACCTCTGTATCCCCCCTTCCACAGCCATGTCTGTATCCCCCCCCCCTTCCACAGCCATGTCTGTATCCCTCCTTTCCACAGCCACCTCTGTACCCCCCCCTTCCACAGCCATGTCTGTATCCCCCCTTTCCACAGCCACCTCTGTATCCCCCCTTCCACAGCCATGTCTGTATCCCCCCTTTCCACAGCCACGTCTGTATCCCCCTTTCCACAGTCATGTCTGTATCCCCCCTTTCCACAGCCACCTCTGTATCCCCCCTTCCATATCCATCTCTGTATACCCCCCTTCCATATCCACATCTGTATCCCCCTTCCATATCCACATCTGTATCCCCCCTTCCATATCCACTTCTGTATCCCCCCCTTCCACAGCCACGTCTGTAGCTCCCCTTTCCACAGCCACCTCTGTATCCCCCCATTCCATATCCACCTCTGTATCCCCCCTTCCATATCCACCTCTGTATCCCCCCTTTCCACAGCCACGTCTGTACCTCCCCTTTCCACAGCCACGTCTGTACCCCCCTTCCATATCCACCTCTGTACCCCCCCTCTCTTTATCCAACACCCACCTCACGTCCGTTCCATCCACAGCCACCAGTGTAATCCTCCCTTGAAAGAGTCTCAGATCTGTAGCATACAGCCAGAACACTTCTCGGCACTTACACACACAGCCCGCAGCTGTTCTCCTCCCCTGTCAGTGTGGCCGCTTGAGTTAACCTGGCCGGGAGAGCAAACGGGGGGAGAACGGCACAGCTGTGTTTGTAAATGCTACACCGGGAGAACTATTCTAAGGCAGCATGGGCTTCAGGGGCCGCTGCTTGTGCCCTGGGTTAAAGACGGCACTGAAACCTGCCCCCTCTAACACTCCGCCCAGGGCACTTGCCCCTTTCTGCCCACCCCTTGTACCGGCTCTGATGCTCAGTGTATGGGACGTCCTGTAACTGACCATTCTTTTTTCTACATAATTTAAATGAGGTCTTTAAGGGCCTCTGGAGTCGAATATGTCCTCTATCACATGGGGTGTGTGTAATGTATGGGACACTGAATACAAGGTAACAAAAAAACATATGCAGTAAATGTATTTAGAAAGAGACACTTTATTTTGTCTGCTTGTGTTGTAAACATTTACATAAAACAATGTATTGAGATGTGACCTATAAAGAAAAAAACATTAGTCAAAGACAATGTGAGTTTTAAACACTACAGACCCGTGCTATAGCCGAAAGACAGCTACAGCGCAGACCTGAATTGCCGGGAGGGCGTCCCTGGACGTCCTCCTGTGCTCGAGCGTCCTGTGCGCCCCCTACAGGGCGCGCGCGGTGTGCTCTGTGATCAGCGAGTCAATGCTCTTCTGTGCCATCTGCCATTGCACAACAGTGCTGCCTACCAGTGACCACCAGATAGATAAATAAATAATGAAAGAGAGAGTGAGAGAGAAGGAGATAAACAAATAAATGCTTGTGCTGTAAAGCTTTTCATAAAACGATGAAAGAAACAAACAATGAAAGAGAGAGAAAGAAAGAGAGAGAGAGAGAGAGAGATAATAAATAAATAAACGGTTGTGCTGTAAACGTTTTCATAAAACAATGAAAGAGAGATAAATAAATAAAGATTGAAAGAGAGAGAGAAAGAGAGAGAGAAAAGAAAGAATGAGAGAGCGAGAGAAAGAAAGAATAAGAGTGAGGAAAAAAAGAGATAAATAATTAAATAAAGAAAGAGAGAGAAAGAAAGAGAGAGGGAAAGAGAGAGGGAGAGAGAGAGAGAGAGAGAGAGAGAGAGAGAGAGAGAGAGAGAGAGAGAGAGAGAGAGAGAGAGAGAGAGAGAGAAAAGAAAGAATGAGATAGCGAGAGAAAGAAAGAATAAGAGTGAGGAAAAAAAGAGATAAATAATTAAATAAAGAAAGAGAGAGAAAGAAAGAGAGAGGGAAAGAGAGAGGAAAGAGAGAGAGAGAGAGAGAGAGAGAGAGAGTGTGAGGGAAAGAATGAAAGCATGAGAGCGAGAGAGAAATAATAAGAATAATTAAGAATTCAAGAGAAAGAGAGAGCGAGAGAGAAATAAACACAGACAATATGGGCAACTCAAGCACTCTGAAAGCGCGTTCTCTCTCTGCTGTTACTGAAATTACCGCAGGGGCGTACCAAGAGCATTTGTCACCCGGGGCAGATCCTATACCTGGCACCCCCCCCACCTTGAAATGTAAAAACATCACATTGTGCCCCCTGCATCCTTCAATATCTTTTTGTCACTACTGTGTACCCCCTCTTCACAACTGCACCTCTGGACCCCTTCACATTACACAGCACCCTGAACCTCTGGACCCCTTTACATTACACAGCCCTTGTACCTCTGGACCCCTTTACATTATACAGCACCCTGCACCTTGGACCCCTTCACATTACACAGCACCCTACACCTCTGGACCCCTTTACATTACACAGCCCATGTACCTCTGGACCCCTTTGCATTACACTGCACCCTGCACCTCTTGACCCCTTGACCCCTTTACATTACACAGCCCTTGTACCTCTGGACCCTTTACATTACACAGCACCCTGCACCTCTGGACCTCTTTACATTACACAGCACTCTGGACCCCTTTACATTATACGGCACCCTGCACCTCTGGACCCCTTCACATTACACAGCACCCCACACCTCTGGACCCCTTTACATTACAGAGCCCCCTGCACCTCTGGACCCCTTTACATTATACGGCACCCTGCACCTCTGGACCCCTTTACATTATACAGTACCCTGCACCTCTGGACCCCTTTACATTACACAGCACTCTGGACCCCTTTACATTATATGGCACCCTGCACCTCTGGACCCCTTTACATTACACAGTACCCTGCACCTCTGGACCCCTTTACGTTACACAGCTCCCCACAGCTCTGGACGCCTGTATGTTACACAGACACCCCCCCAACAGTTCTGGACCCCCTGCATGTTACACAGACCCCCTACAGGGCACACCCTCTCCTTACAGTACAGACTCCCCTAAAGTGCAGAACCCCTACAGTGCAGACCCCCCCGCTACAGTGCAGACCCCCCGCTACAGTGCAGACCCCCACTACAATGCAGACCCCTCACTACAGTACAGACCCCCCACTACAGTACAGACCCCCCACTACAGCGTAGACCCCCCACTACAGTGCAGACCCCCCCACTACAGTGCAGACCCCCCCACTACAGTACAGACCCCTCACTACAGTACAGACCCCCCCACTACAGTGCAGACCCCTCACTACAGTACAGACCCCTCACTACAGTACAGACCCTCACTACAGTACAGACCCCTTACTACAGTACAGACCCCTCACTACAGTGCAGACCCCCCCACTACAGTACAGACCCCTCCACTAAAGTGCAGACCCCCTCACTACAGTGCAGACCCCCTCACTACAGTGCAGACCCCCTCGCTACAGTGCAGACCCCCAACTACAGTGCAGACCCCTCCACTAAAGTGCAGACCCCCAACTACAGTGCAGACCCCTCCACTAAAGTGCAGACCCCCTCACTACAGTGCAGACCCCCTCGCTACAGTGCAGACCCCCACTACAGCGCAGACCCCCCCACTACAGTGCAGACCCCTCACTACAGTACAGACCCCTCCACTAAAGTGCAGACCCCCTCACTACAGTGCAGACCCCCCTCGCTACAGTGCAGACCCCCTCGCTACAGTGCAGACCCCCCAACTACAATGCAGACCCCTCCACTAAAGTGCAGACCCCCTCACTACAGTGCAGACCCCCCCCCACTACAGTGCAGACCCCTCCACTAAAGTGCAGACCCCCTCACTACAGTGCAGACCCCCTCACTACAGTGCAGACCCCCACTACAGTGCAGACCCCTACACTAAAGTGCAGACCCCCTCACTACAGTGCAGACCCCCTCGCTACAGTGCAGACCCCCAACTACAGTGCAGACCCCCCCCCCACTACAGTGCAGACCCCCCCACTACAGTGCAGACCCCCTCACTACAGTGCAGACCCCCTCGCTACAGTGCAGACCCCCTCGCTACAGTGCAGACCCCCAACTACAGTGCAGACCCCTCCACTAAAGTGCAGACCCCCAACTACAATGCAGACCCCTCCACTAAAGTGCAGACCCCCACTACAGTGCAGACCCCCAACTACAGTGTAGACCCCCACTACAGTGCAGACCCCCAACTACAGTACAGACCCGCCTCCCCCTCCTCCTGCATGCACAGCCCTGTGTAGAAATAACGGAGGAGGGAGAGGCGGCTTAACTCTGCTCGGCTGACAGCCGCTGTAGAAACTGATAGAGCCGAGACCAGAGAAGGGGATCGTTGTGCCGACTGCCCTCGCACCACCCCCCCCCCCTCCCGCAAAGATACTACCTCGGGGCGGGCTGTGTGATGGGTGTGTGTGTGTGTGTTTTCTGTCATTACCGTACTCATTGTAATAGGCGCGCGCTCTTTTTTTATGGGGCGGCTGGCTAGACCGTGTATTTGCAAACCACGGCTGGCTCGACCGCAGTTTTGTGTCTTCTAGAGTTTCCGATCAGAAGTACCGAGAGTCTGCAGAGCCCGGTACAGACCCTGTAGGGGAGCAGACTGGGGTTCTGGGGAGGTCAGTAGATTTTCGGATTTCCCAGGCAATGAAATGCGCTCCCCCCTGCCCGGTGTACCCAACTGGGACAGAACTCCACTGGCTGCCACTGAGATGATCCCAGAATCTCACACTGGATATTTGGAGAGGGAACCCCAGGAGTCCAGCACCATAGACGATGAGCTGAGTAGAAGAATATCGGTCAATAGTACCGTTGAGTATGGGGACAAAAGGCTGCCTCAGGCGATTATTATTGGGGTGAAAAAAGGAGGCACCAGAGCTTTGCTTGAAGCACTGAGAGCCCATCCTGATGTCAGGGCTGTTGGTGTAGAGCCCCACTTTTTCGATAGGAACTACGAGAAAGGGCTGGAGTGGTACCGGTAAGTAGCTTGAAAGGATTCTTTAGTGTTGTGACCTTAAAAGAGCCTTTGAACCCTGTTGATATGATGTTTATTTGAAAAAAAAAAAAAAATATATATATATATATATATATACATACATATATATATATACATATATATATATATATATACACACACACATATATATATATATATATATATATATATATATATATATATATATATACATATATATATACATACATATATATATATATATATATATAAATATATATATATATATATATACATGTTTGTGGGTGTCCTTCGCGCTGGTTGCTGAACTAGATGCTATTTGTGTTATAAGTAGATGAAATAAATGATAAATAAATAAATAAAGGTGATCAAAATAAATAAATAAATACATATAGGGTGATCTAAAATGTGAGCGCTCTGATGCTGTGAGTGGAAAAAAATCCTAAAATGAACTGCAAAATCTGAGAGTAAACGCAAACTCGTGAATCAAAATAACTAGATAGTGATTTTGCGCTAAAGTGCATCAAACATTAAAGTGCTATATAAGTGTATATAATAAATAAAGTCAGTGGTCACTGAGCCGTGACTCAAAAACTAAAAATACACTGAGTGAAGTGAATCAATCATACATATAAATAAATAAAAAATGTGATTAAAAAATAATAAAATATAAACACTTCATTGATAAACAATCGATAATAAATATCATAAAAAACCCATAAATGGTAAAAACACTTGATCTCGAGTATAATCTAAAAACCACAGAAGAAATATATAAATAAATATATAAATAAGTGAGTGAGTATATAGTCCGCAAAGTAATTCATTCATAGAGTGGTGTGATAAAAGTAGTGACACCCATAGGTAAAAAACTAATAGTCTCTACAATACAGATGTGCAATGGTTGTTCCTTTCTCCAAAAGTGAGGGGTGCTGGGTAGTGAGGGCCTGCTCATCAATAGTGCTCTCTAGCCTCTCACCTCTCTCATAATCAATATGGGCATCTAGATCAGCAACAGTGGCAATTTCCAGCTCACGATTCCCCCTGGATGGTTCCCAGTACAATCTGTCTCCAAGCAATAAGGTCCACAATCCGAATTTCCACTTCCACACAAACGTGTCCCCAGAGATAGCCCTCCACTCGTGGATGTACAGAGTGCACTGCGGTCCTGCAGTGATGGCTCACCCTCCGTGGGTGGTGAAGATGTTTACCAATGAGAAAAAGTGGAGAGAGGGACCCGATCGTGAAGTATGTCAAAACAGTTTAATTGTAATAAAAGTAAATGCTTACATAAATTAAAATGCGAACAGCCAGATGAATGTAAGTGCGGTCTCCGTGTCCAACACTTCCGGTATCCTGACCAATCCCTACGCGTTACGTCACGTGACCTCGTGACTTCATCAGGGGATGCTGATTGGTTGCATTGGGCTGTCTTTTATTTGTGACAACCGGAAGTTGCGTGGCGGCCATTTTGCCGCGGTCCGCGCATGTAAACAAAGCGCGGCCATTTTTCTGTGGTCTTTCTGCGCTCTGTACAGCGGACCTCATTGGTGTCAACTATTTTTTCACAGTGATGTTTAAAATGTTCAATGTCAGGGTGTTGTCTCATGTGTACAGAAAGACACAATAGACTGAATGTGCGCTATGCACAATGAATCGAATATGGCATATTTATATCAAGCATATGAAACCAATACCGGAGCCATTAATAGGTGGCACAGAATAGTGGTGCAAGACGGCCATTAGACTAAATGCACTGAAGAATATTTAAATACTGTTTCACTGGCCCATCGGATATAGATCTCTGACAATTTGCCGATTATCATGATGTCATCCTAATCTGGCCTCTTGAGACAATAATCTGGTTTATCCCGATCCATAAATATGTGGTTGGGACGTGGGTAATTCAACCAGATATGTATAAAAGGAAGTAAATATATTAGGGCCTATAAATATGTTAATAGCCGTAGCAAATAGGTGTATTAACAATAAGCTATAATCTAACAGATATATAATTAAAAATTAAAAGGTGAAGATAGCACAGAATCCTGCCCCATATTAATTACTGCATAATCAACAATCAAATGTCCATGTTGGCTATAAAATTGTTGGTTAATAACAATAGAAATTTTTTTTTTAAATATACGAGAGATAAAAAATTGATTAAACGGTTTTGTCTTCAGAGCCGTATAATTTCTCGTTAGTCTTCAGATATTACATCAATGGGGGATAAAAAATGTTAAAAAATCTACTACTATGTCAATATTGTATCATAAAAATTATTAAAAATCATGAAAATATTGGCACTGAATAATTTTAAAATACATTAAAATATCCATGAATGCAAATCAAGATCCATGATATCTGAATTAATGTTTACTGTTCCCAAACATACAGCTATGTGGGACAATATGTGAGGGACCTGTATAACCGATATATGAAAAAATGTCCTATATCCCCATCCTCATTCTGGGTATGGATTTGGATACCGGAAATGTCATACAGGGCTAATTGATTTTGATACAATGTGTCAAAACCATACAGATATAGTAAACACAAGCATAGTATAAAAATATATATAAACAATATATATATGAAATATATAGAAATATAAAAATATATAAAAACATCTGCACGATTTAATTAAAAAGGTGTACTCATATGTCTATTGCACTAAATATCTCAGAACAGTGAATGGTGCCTCTAGACAGTGGGTGACTTTGTCATATCTGTATGTGAGTGTCAATGTCTTTAAAAATTGCTTAAAAAACAATTTAGATCGAACTCTACATTCAACCCCTCTGGAACCAATGTGCGCATAGAATAGATCCACATCGATTCCTTCTGGCTGATCACCCTTATTTTGTGGCTTCCTCACCAAGATGGGTTATAGCGTTCTATCCCCCAAAAACGCAACTGATTTGGATCTTTATTATGCACTAGGGCGAAGTGCCGTGAGACATTGTGTTTGGGGCAGCCTTTAATAATTTTCTGAATGTGTTCCTTAATGCGAACTTTTAACTCCCTTTTCGTTCGCCCTATATATTGTAGGTTGCAGCTACATTGCAGACAGTACACAACTCCCTCTGTCCGACAGCTGATAAAATCTTTAATGGAGTACTTTTCTCCTGTGGTCGTGGCTGTGAAATCGGTTCTTTTCCCTTGAAATTTCTGGGCTTTACGGCAGGCATAACAACTTCTGCACGGAAAGAAACCTTTTCCAGAGAAAAAAGAGAAGCTTTTTTTTGGGGGTGGGTCCACTACGGTCTTAACCACTAAATCTCTTACTGTCGGTGCCCGTTTGTATATGATTTTCGGTTTTGTTGGGAGGATTGTTTTGAGGTCTTTATCACTGGTGAGTATGTGCCAATGTTTCTGAATGATTTTGGCAACATCTTTATATTGAGCATTAAAATCCAAGATCAAGCATGGAGCTTCACTCCAGGTGACAGACTTATTCTTGGGTTTCTCCTCTAGCATGTTAGATCTACAAATTTTTTCTACTTGCATAATCTGTTGTTGGATCCAGGATTCTTCATATCCTTTTTCTTTGAACCTGACACCAATCAATTTTGCTTGTGTTTTGAAATCTTCATCTCTGGTACAATTTCGTCGGATGCGTACCAATTGTCCCTTCGGGATGTTAAATAACCAAGGTTTGAAATGACAGCTGTGTAATGATATATAGCTGTTTGTATCAACGTTTTTGAAATGCGTTTTGGTGATGATCTTGTCCGATTTGATGGAAATATTCAGATCAAGGAAGTCAATAGTGGTTGCGTTGATGTTCCACACAAGATTGATGTTTTTGTTATTTTTATTAAGGTTGTTTAAAAACTCTTCTAGGGTCTCCATACTTCCGTTCCAAATTATGATCAGATCATCAATATACCTCTTATATAAGGCTAGTTCAGCAGGCATATTCGCATAAACGGAATCTTCCTCCCAGTGTGCCATAAATGCATTAGCTACGCTCGGGGCGAATTTCGCTCTCATAGCGATTCCTATAGCTTGCTTATAGAACGACTGGTTATGCCAAAAATAACTGCATTTCAAGCTAAAATCCAAACATTTGATTAAAAACTTCCTGTGCTTGCATAATAAAGTGCTATGTGCTCTAAGTAACCACTTCGTGGCTGTGCAGGCTTCGTGGTGGGGGACTATGGTGTATAGTGACGACACATAGGCCGTTGCCAAGATTGTGCGTCCTTCCAACACTGGCACAGTCTCTAGGAGTTGTAGCACATGCTTTGTATCTTTCAGATACGCTTTAGTTTGCTGCACTGCAGGTTGAATGAAGAAATCTATATATTCGCCCATTCGGGCAGTCAGTGAATCTATTCCGTTCACTATAGGTCTCCCTGGTGGAGTTTCTTTATTTTTATGAATTTTAGGAATAGTGTATATCACCGGTATCCTACAGGTCTCAGGAATAAGATATTTAGATTCTTTCTTATTGAGTATATCTTTTTTAATGCCCAAATTAACTACAAGTTCCAGTTCCTTTTTATATTTTTGCGTTGGATTACCAGACAATTTGATGTATGTCTCATGATCTTGTAGTTGCCTCACCAATTCTTGCGTATACTGTTCTTTTGACTGTACAACGACTGCTCCCCCTTTATCAGCTGGTCTGACTACTATGTCTTGGCGTTGCTGCAAGGATTTGATGCCTTTACGGATATGTATGGGATCTGATAATTTCTTGATCTCCATTGTTTGCAAATCCTCCACTACTAGTCTTTTGAACACCTCTATATGCTGGTTGTTCGAGACTTGGGGATTGTATACTGAATTGTTCCGTAAAGTGCTATGTGCTAAAAGTGATTCGTGCAGAGTATTAGTTTGTGTAGGTTTAAAAGGGTTACCCATAATGTATTTTTTAATGTTTAATTTTCTCACATATTTCTGTATGCCTATATATGTGTCAAATTTGCTCAAGTTTTTGATCGGAGCATGTTTAAGGCCCTTGTCTAATACAGCCAATTCTTCAATGGATAATGGTTTGCCGCTCAGGTTGACCACCCCTTCCCCAATTAGTGTCTTTTTCTTTTGTAATCTCTTTCCCGCTCTACAGCCTCTCTGTCTTCGGGGCTTTCCTCTATTCTTTGTTGTCCTGTCCTCATATTGGGTGAGCGGTGGAGTTCTCTCGGTGATCTCCTTGGGGAGTGTTCTCTCCGGTCTCTGTCTAAAAAAGAACCCTGGGCGGGTCTCTCATAGTGAGTTTTCTCATATGGGTATTGTTGTCTGGATGGATCATAGTAGTATTGTTGTAAATCTTGATGTTGTCTAAGAGGCTCAAATCTATTATATGTGGGGGCTGGACTTCTCTCTTGTTTTGGTTGTTGATAATATGGTTGTTGATTAGGTGGGGGTCCTCTATAATCTCTTTGTTGTTGTGGATTCTGATGCCAATTATTCTGTGTCTTCTTATTGATTTGGTTTTTTGATTGATTGGTTTTTTAAAGGGTTTCTTCCAGGCTTTTTTCGGGGTCTGGTATGCGTAAGTTCCCGCATTCCTAGGGTCTTGGTACATCCTTGGTGTTTCATATTGCTGGATATACCGTGGGTCTTGACCAGGTCTAGTAGTGGTTTGATCCCTGTTGGGGTCATCCCATCTTGGTCCATTGCTTGGATATGCTGCCGTGGGATCTTGTATTCTAACTTCTCTTTGAGGCGTGATATATGATGTAGCGGACGGTACTGGTTCACTTTTGTTTTGCCATTTGAACACCCAATCAGTTTTATAATCAGTTACATCACGTTGGTACTTCTTCATCTTCCGCTGTTGTACTTCTAGATCTTTTGCTATTAAGTCTTTATTGAGCTGTAGAGCCAGTTTTTTAAAATCTGCAGAATCTTTATGGGGTTCTAGTTTAGCTTTAGTTTCTTCTATCAATTTCTCTAATATTTGTGTTTTCCTTTGTTTTCTCTTCAGTAGTAGTCTAAGACAATCTACGCTTCTGCTGTTAAAAAACTCGTACCATTCTTCCATTGAGTCTTTATCAGTGAGGCCATCATTAGGAGGGATGTCCCATCGTAATCTTCTCGGGACAATTCCCTCTCTGATGTACCTCTCAAAAAGTTTTCTACTTTATTTATATGTATGATTGATTCACTTCACTCAGTGTATTTTTAGTTTTTGAGTCACGGCTTAGTGACCACTGACTTTATTTATGATATACACTTATATAGCACATGTTCAATGTTTGATGCACTTTAGCGCAAAATCATTATTTATTAATTTTTATTCACGGGTTTGCGTTTACTCTCAGATTTTGCAGCTCATTTTAGGAATTTTTTCCACTCACAGCATCAGAGCGCTCACATTTTAGATCACCCAATATTTATTTATTTATTTATTTTGCATTTATCTATAACATACAAATAGTATCTAGTTCAGTAATTAGCGCGAAGGACACCCACAAACACTTCTGTATACCACGCACATTTTTTCCCTTTGCCGCCACCATGGATGTCTTTACATTTATGGAGAACAGATCTATTAATTTAGATGAAGTATTTAATGCACAGGTGAAAACTAGAAACACTGATCTCGAAACTACAGTGAGAAAATTAGGTCACCAAATGGACAAAAAGGTGAGCCTATGGTGGGATACCAATACTTTTGAGAGGTACATCAGAGAGGGAATTGTCCCGAGAAGATTACGATGGGACATCCCTCCTAATGATGGCCTCACTGATAAAGACTCAATGGAAGAATGGTACGAGTTTTTTAACAGCAGAAGCGTAGATTGTCTTAGACTACTACTGAAGAGAAAACAAAGGAAAACACAAATATTAGAGAAATTGATAGAAGAAACTAAAGCTAAACTAGAACCCCATAAAGATTCTGCAGATTTTAAA